>VZSF01005824.1:407978-784966 GCA_013398295.1 Chionis minor | reverse complement strand
GGCCGTCGCCTCCAAGGGCCGCCGTCACCCCCCGGGCGGCTCTTCCGCAGCAAAGGCGGGGCCGGCACCGCCTCCCGCGGGGCTGAGGGCGGGCTGGGCGATGGCGGCGCAGAGGCGGTGTTCCCCGGGGGTCGGTGCTGGGGCCGGTCTGGTCCAACGCATTCACCAACGGCCTGGGCGCGGGGACGGAGCACGCGGGTTCGCCTGCGACACAAAACTGGGAGGAGTGGCAAAATGCTGTGCCGCCATCCGGCGGGACCTGGACAGGCCGGGGCATCGGGTGGAGCGGAACGTAATGAAGTTCAGCAAGGGCAAGTTAGGCGGGAGGTAGACCTGCTTGAGGGCAGGAAGGCTCTGCAGAGGGATCTGGACAGGCTGGATCGATGGGCTGAGGCCAATGGGATGAGGTTCAACAAGGCCAAGTGCCGGGTCCTGCACTTGGGTCACAACAACCCCATGGGGCACTACAGGCTTGGGGAGGAGTGGCTGGAAACTGCCTGGCAGAAAAGGATCTGGGGGTCCTGGTGGACAGTCGGCTGAACATGAGCCAGCATGTGCCCAGGTGGCCAAGAAGGCCAACAGCGTCCTGGCTTGTGCCAGGAATAGTGTGGCCACAGGAGCAGGGAAGTGATCGTCCCCCTGTACTCAGCACTGGTGAGGCCGCACCTCAAATACCGTGTTCAGTTTTGGGCCCCTCACTGCAAGACAGACATTGAGGTGCTGGAGCGTGTCCAGAGAAGGGCAACGAAGCTGGTGAGGGGTCTGGAGAACAGGTCTTCTGAGGAGCAGCTGAGGGAACTGGGGTTGTTTAGCCTGGAGAAAAGGACGCTGAGGGGAGACATTATCACTCTCTACAACTACCTGAAAGGAGGCTGTAGCCAGGTGGGGGTTGGTCTCTTCTCCCAAGTAACAAGCGATAGGACAAGAGGCAACAGCCTCAAGTTGCACCAGGGAAGGTTTAGGTTGGGTATTGGATTGGTTATCATTCACAGAAAGGGTTATCAGGCATTGGAACAGGCTGCCCAGGGAAGTGCTGGCATCACCATCCCTGGAGGTATTTAAAAGACAGGTAGATACGGTGCTGAGGGACATGGTTTAGGGGTGATTTTGGCAGTGTTAGGTTTATGACTGGATTCAATGATCTTAAAGGTCTCTTCCAACCTAGATGATTCTATGATTCTAAGTGCAGTGTCCTGCACCTGGCGGGGAATAACCCCATGCATTAGTACAGGTTAGGGCCTGTCCTAGTGGACAGCAAGTTGACCATGATCCAGCAATGCGCCCTTGTGGCCAGGAAGGCCAATGGCATCCTGGGGTGCATTAGAAAGCATAGCCAGCAGGTCAAAGGAAGTCATCTTCTCCCTCTGCTCTGCTCTGGTGAGGCCACATCTGCAGTACTGTATCCAGTTCTGGGCTCCCCAGTTCAAGGAAGACAAGGAACTACTGGAGAGAGTCCAGCGGAAGGCTATGATGGCCAAGGGACTGGAACATCTCTCTCATGCAGAAAGGCTGAGAGATCTGGGTCTGTTTAGCCTGGAGAAGAGAAGTCTGAGGGGATCCCGTCAGTGATTATAAATATCTAACGGGCGGGTGTCAAGAGGATGGGGCCAGACTCTTCTCGGTGGTGCCCAGTGACGGGACAAGAGGCAATGGGCACAAACTGGAACACAGGAAATTCCATCTGAACATGAGGAAAAACTTTTTTACCTTGAGGGTGGCAGAGCTCTGTAGCAGGCTGCCCATAGAGGTTGCAGACTCTTCCTCTCTGGATATGTTCAAAAGCCGCCTGGATGCGTTCCTGTCCGACCTGCTCTAGGTGACCCTGCTCTGGCAGGGGAGTTGGACTAGGTGACCTCCGAAGGTCCCTTCCAGCCTCGTCCATTCTGTGATTCTGTGTAAAAACGGGAAGCTCTCTGTTGCCTTCCTCCTTCTGGTGCTGCACAGTACTAAAAAGAAATCAGATTTGTGATGGTGCTCCCTGGAATGGTAATTGGCATACATTGCAACTAGGCAGAGCTGCCAGTAAAAGATATTTCACAATGATTCTGGTGACCCTGGTGGCTTTTAAGGCAGAGGCTGACTACTAAGTTCACTTACGCTGAGGGGCAGCCCCACTTTTGCAGGAAAACTGCCTGATCTTGCTGCAATGGGTCAGACATTCATGCTTTGTACTAACCAGGGCGATGCTTACAGTCCTTAGTGATGTCTGAAGAAGAAAGTTAAAAGCTTACCAAAAAGTTTCTGTTGGGACACAGTTGAGGCATCAAGGAATGTACCTAACCTTGAATAGGATGTGAAACAAAACAATGTGTCTTACATGTTCTTTTGCAGTTGCTTACTTAGACATAAGATAGCAAAAATTGTAACTTCTGGACCAAATTTGAGCCAAGAGTGTATCCCAAACTAACTCTGGGTAATTGTAATGCTAAAATACACACCCCTTTGTGAATAATGAGCATGGTAATCAGGCAACCTCCCTAAATGTTTTAAACATGAGCTTAGATGCATATGTACAGTTAGGAGTGCTGAATGAGTCATTATTGACCAATCCGCTGTATTTTATCATTATAAATATTGGTTTGAAAGGTCAGGTGTGCTGGCTGTTGCTAAATGCCCAGCACCTAATTCTGCAGAATGAAAATAAAAAGAAATATCTCGACTCAGTGTGCTGGGACAACATTAGGACTGCTGAATACTCAACATTTCTCAATCAAACATTACTTTTGCTAACTTGAAATCTCGGAATTTTAATGATAAAGATAATTTTCATTGGCACAAAGTGCCTTAAAGAAGCATGAGTATAAAAATTGTGCCCTGGTGCAGCAGCCATCTGTGTTGACTGGTTCAATTACTTGGTGCATGCAAAGTAGATTAAACACATCCATTTCCACGTGCAGAAAAATGGGAGTCCATCGTACAGACTGCGCTGGGCATCTGGCTTTTCCTTTTTCTTTTTATAGATTATATAGTAGAATTGTTATATTTCATGAAGAAAACTAGAATTTGTGAATTTTATTCAAGAACTTTTATTAATTGAAATGTGAACACCATTGCAAAGAGATTTTACATTGACGAACGATTGAAAAGTCCATCAGAAAGCTACAGACTTCAGAACAATATTGATCTTACAAGTGAAATCACCAACAGATTTTATTAAAGCCAGCATTTTAAATATTAAGAACTTAAAAAATATATTTTAAAGCATTTTCTTTCAGATCCACTTAGAAACAATGAATTCCTGAGCAACTATTTTTATACCAGTATTCTCCAACCAATGTACATACTACATATGAAATCTACTTTCTATAATTTCTTAAATTTTAGAAATTTACAAAACATTTGGATCTGGTTCATAGAATAATTGTGCTTCAAGTCATTCTGTTGCTATAGTAATGGCACTACTATAACTTGGATGTTCCGAGTGCATACAAATTCTGAAATTTTAGTGGAAAAAATACCTAGCTTGTTTTGCAAGGCTAGCAATGAAATGGTTTATGCAAATGAATATAAGTTTGCTTAAATATTGGATGATCTCTTTCTCTACTGGAAAGTATATTGTTTATTCTGCATATTATTCAGAACATGCAATTTAATTTTTTAAATACGTTTCTTTGCAAGACCTGCTAGCACAATTAAAGGCAAGGAAGTTCCAGAGACTTGTACCTGCACTTAACAGCATAGCAGAAATTTGAACAAATACAATTAGTTAATGACTTCTGACATGTTTTTTCTGGGTGGTACTTCTTCAGACCAGCACCCTCAGTATTGCTGTATTTTACACAATGACTAAAAAAATATAAATATAAAGCTTTCAGAAGCCCAAATAGTGCTGAGTATATCTGAGCAATATAATGCATATATGGAACTGATGGTTGTGTTATTCCAGATGATAAATGATATTTGTAGTCAAAATAAAAAAAAATACTTTCCAAGATGAAAAATAAACAACACTAGAGCAGCCCAGGAGCTCTGAGTGTAGCTAAGCAGTAGTTTCCCGTTCCTTTTGGAAGGAAGGACACAGGGATGAGAATTAAGAGCAGTCTACAGCTTTATGAATAGTAAAAAATATTCTATGATGATTTGACATCATTATATTTCTGCATGTAGAAAAATCTGCCTCTTCCTAGACATTTCTGTCCTACTGAAGGGATATTTTCTACAAGTGACTCCTAGAAAGATTTCTGGCATCCTATAAAAATTCTACTCAGTGCTACAAGTCTGTAAAATTGACCATTGCAGTCTTTGTAGGAATTGAAGTGAAATCTTTCTATTTTTACTGATGTCAAAATGAGGTGAAGGTACTCAGCAGATCACTAAAACAGACCCAAAAGCAGCATTGTGGAAAAAAAAAAAAAAAAAAAAAAAAAAAAAAAAAAAAAAAAAAGTTAAATAAAGACAAGGTCCAAGACAAGCAGCGTCATAAAGTAGAACAGGACATTAAACCTTCCAAAAACAAAAGAGGAAGATGTAAAAAAATACTGCTCTACGGATCAGCATCTTGAATATAAGCCCAGCTTTTAGCATGTCAGCACTGCAAGAGGCCACACAACTAATTCAGATATTTTTCTTAATTATTTTTTACAGATATGATAGTTTCTCTTAAAAACTTAGCTTACATGGCAGAGATGTATTTTAAGCCTGACTTGGTAATTTTCCAAATTTACTACCAAGACAGGGACTTTCTGATTAAGGAAAATGTTAACAGATACATTGTCACAGGTACAAACTAAACAATGCCCAGAAATGCCAAGAGACTATTTAGTAGTATCCACAAAGTCCTTTTTCTCTTGGAGCTTCTAGGTCATTACACTATCTTTAATAAAGAAAACATAGCAGAATGCTTAAGAATGATAGGCATATGTATGATACAATGTAAATGGATAAATACACCTCATCTGTAGATCTGTCTGAAAAATTGAAGGTTGCTTTTAAAAACAGTGTGGTACACTCTATTTCTTTTGTGGTTTGTGGGTTTGGGTTTTTTTTTCCTTAGGAATGTAGGAAAATGAACAGCAGATCAGATGACGTGTCTAGCTCTTCAAGTATTCTGTTTGCCTGGGACCAATATCTGATACGTGAAAAAAAATTCTGTAACCGATACAAAGTGAATGACCGCTTCTCATGTGTAGGACTTTTTCTGCTCATATATAATAGCTGATCTGTAGTAGCTGATTTCTTCATTTTGCCAATTCTTCAGTATTTAACAAGGCGTTACTGCTTTTGTGGACTATCTCAGGTAGCTGTGCATATTCATACTTTTGATATAAAAGTACTTTCTTGTCTTCTCACAAACTCATTTATCACTCCTCTCAGTTCTACTAGTTCTCATTTTTTTCCTGTCTACTCTTACATTTGATTATTTTGCTTCCATTTTCTGTTCTCTCTTCCTTTCTTCTCAGCTGTAGTCAAAATGCATGCTCTGATTTCTCTCATTATCTAGTTATGTAACATCCTATAGTGACTGTGCTCTTCTTCCATTCTGCCACATGCAGCAACCATGTCCTTCTTCCATCATTAAGCTCTCTTTCTATCCCCATATATTATTTATTTCTGTATTCCATTTGTCTTTAATCTCCTGCTTGACATACGCAGGAACGGTGAAGAAATTCCCTGATTTGTTTCAAAATGGTTTCCAAGGCAGGGCCACAAGTTTATTCCAATTAATGTAATTCAGTCCATCTTTCCACACCCAGAGGAACTGGAGTCTGAATTTAGTATGAAGGTTTGAGGTAGCTGAAAGCAGGACTACTCTCCATTTTCACTCATTTAGGGTCAGAGTTTGAAGACTTATTTCTCAGGAACTCAGCTGAAAATAGGTCTTTCTAATTAGATTAATTAAGCATTAGATTAATAAATGCTTAGTTCCATTGCTGAGATCCAGAATCAGAGCATCTCTGACAACTCGGCTCGTTTAGTCCTAGCAAGCTGGGCACACAGGCAGTGGCAAAAAACTTTTCAGCCCAGGAAAGGGACTGATGCTTGGCTGCCATGCTAGTCAGCTTGGCTTTCCCTGCAAGACAGAAATTTCTCTTTTATTTTTTCATATTAAAAACATTCCATTTTGCTACACTACTAGTGCAATACAAGTGATGATTCCATGACAAGCTGTTGGTTAACAAAAATAATTTGAGCACAATTTTTTTTAATCTTGCTAGAATAATTGACAATTTGACACACAAAGTAAAATGCTTTTGTCTGCCTCTTTAAAGGGAGCAAAAAAAAAAAAAAATCTGAGGTAGCAATTCTTTGAGAATATGATGCCTGATCTCAGAATGCTTTTTCATTTCATTTGTCTTTATGGCTTTGTAGAAGATGTCTAATATCTATCAACTGGCTTAGATGACTTTGGTTTCCTGGCACAACACCTTCAAATTGTTTACAGTTAATGGAAAATTATGGAATACGTTTACAGGCTTCATGATGTGAACCCCACATATACAATGCTTCAGAGATGACAAAAAATTCTGCTTATTCATTTTGAACACCTGCTATTACTACACTTCAAATACTTAAATGACATTTAAAGCAACTGTATATTTTCCAGCCATTTAAACACAGACACATAAAGAGATATACCACAGAATTCACTGCTTTAACATAAATCGATTATCATTACTTGTTTTACAGTTTGTTACATAAGTACATATATCCTCTTACTAGTATTATATAAGGTCAGATAATTTCCTTTCTATTAAATAATCTTTGTAGTTACATAGTATCATCAAGACCATTCTTCAAGCCTGCATTTTATATGACAGTGAGTTTTGGGAGCACGTGTCCCACTTCAATAAATTGTATTTCTTTAAATGTCAGGAATATTACACTGAAATACTAAAATTGTACATCGTATATGTCTCTGCTAAAGAAAAAAGTCTACTTAAAAAATTTAATATTATGAGTCATATTTGTCCACACTGAAGAAAAATTGTTAATAAAATTAGTCTGAGTCCAAAGGAAATGTAATTAATTAACAAAAATATATATATGATGTTATGAATTTTACAAAATTACTTCTGAAGAGCCTTTGTGCTTCCTTTTAGGGCTTTATGCTACTAGAAAGTAATTTACACTAAGCGACTCATGCATAAATTTGACATTGAAAACATCCTTCAAACTTTTCAAATAATTACTCTAAGTGAGAAATTTGACTAATAGTGATATAGTTAGAGGGCTAATCCCTGTTCCTGGGGTAAACTCTGTTACATACTTCATCCCTCTATATATCAAAGGAGGTATCAAGAACCTGTTATCCCCATTGGTGTGTCATAATTTTACAACAATTCGCTGTGTACAACTGTTGCAAAATCTCATCTATTTCCTAATAAAAAGCTATTTCTTAAAGAGCTGCAAACAAAACTAGTGTCTGAATGAAGTATTTGAAAACCCAAAGGCCCAAACACTTAGCTGAAAGTTATTTTGATTTTACAGAACACTAGTTTATTCTCTTCATAATGTACTTTCAGATGTTAAAGGCCACTTTCAGAAGGTGTTGCTCCCACCGTGGGAGTAACAAGGTGTTTTGGAAAATAAAAGCAGATCCAAGGGAAAAATAATGAACCTGGACATTTGGTCAGCTTAAAGAATGGAATATAATTATGAAAATTGTATTCAAATTGTATTTAGCTATTAAACCCCTTAAAAAACTTAGCTACCTCAGAGCAATGAGCAAATGCACCTTTTCCACTCTGGCTGAATTTCCCTTTTCACAGAAAGCCATGACGACTTGGCATATTGAGACATTCATCAGCAAAGGTGGGAGAGTATCTACACCTCAAAATGTACTTCAGGCTACAGCTATTTTGCAGCTTCAGTACCAGTTTATGGCAAAGCACAGGAACTCTTCCACTCAGTTCTCTTTCTGTGTGGGTTACTGGAGGTACACATTTAGATTCCTACAGTTAGGCAGGATGAATCATACACTTAAAATCTGCTAAAAGTTGTGTCTGTTTGCCTCAGGTCCAAAGTAACCGATAAGATAGCAACAGCCTGCTGCTGACACCTTACCCATGCTTTCCTCGGTTTACAACATCGGTGTGGTCACCTGTGTTTCACCCTAAGAAATCCGCTATGTAAAGAAAATCTCCAGGCTGTTGCTTGCTGAGATTCTATAGCCTCTGTGCATCACCAGATGCATCACGGAAGGCCTGTAGCAGCATGTCTTTACGCCTGACATTAGGAGTAGAAAAAAACCGGCTTGGCTCAGATATGGCTATCCGTGTAAAGAAAGGGAATGTGTCTGATCTGGATCAGCTCTGTCAGATTCAGTCAGAAAATGGAAGTGTAAATGAAGCACTGTCAGGAGGAGTGTATTATCAGCTTGCATACACACACACACAAAAATTTCTGCCCAGCGAAACGTTGTAATTTGGACTGATGTTGACAGTTTCTTTGCAGTACTTTTAGCATCCCTAGAAAATTTATAATATATACTACAAATGCTGCAGTAAAATTGTCCTGTTAACTGTAACTAAATAACACGTTATGCTTGGCTGTTGTCTGTAGTAGCCACTTCATGCCTTCAAGTGTTAAACAAGAGTCTGAATTAAGAATCTAAGATACCACCCTACACATGCAGCAGAGCATCCGGACTGTTCTGATCAGCCTCTGGAAGTGGGCAGTACATTGCCTACAGAGAGGAGAAAGGCTCTAAATTTGGTGCCTAAAGTGTGCGTTATGGTATATACTAACATGTATGTTTACAGACACACAGATAATTAGTTAAAGTCTAAAGTCCTGGCAGTGGAAGGGCTAGACAGCTTGACTAATCTGTACTTGAGCAGTTCCATGGCATGAAGGTGAAAGATGAGAATCTGATTTGTCAAATTAGATGTGGCCTTCTGGGACCTTCAAAATCTGAAAGTCTCTTTCGGCTGGCTCTGCAGCAGGTTACCTGATACTGCAGGAAGGTTGGCTCAGTGCATAAAATCACACAAAGCTGGAGAAATGTACAGCTGTTCAGGAAGGACAAGAACATAACAGAGCACATCTAGAGTAAATACACTTTCCTTCACATGAACAGAACAATTCCCCTTACCTTATGTTTCCAATATCCCCTGAAGCTAGTGATGCTGGCTAAATACTTGGCCCAGTTTTAATCAGTCATCACTTGGTCATACTTCTGTGGAGTAAATTAAACTTTTGTTTCAAGAAGGAAGGACCACAGTAAGTTCAGAGCCATTCCAGTACCATTCGGTTACATGGGATATGAGGAATGTTCCCATATGTTCCCACTCGTGGTCCGGGGTCCAGCCCAAGTACATGGACTCCTTTCCTCATTCCCACTGCTATTTCAGCAGACACCTGACTCAAACTTTATGCCTCGTATCTTTGACTTCAGAGACTGGATTCCAAAATTAATGTTGATGAGTTCATTACGAAAAAACTGACTTCAAACTTTCCTTCCAGGCTCAGAGAGAAGTGCAATGTCTAGGATGCAGGAGAACACCATTCCATTCGTGATTGGCATCAGGGTACAAATTCAGTGGGAAAGTAGCTTTGCTCTCAAAACCTATATTCTGTTTTAATTTTATAATTACAGGTGATAAAAAACAAGTGAAATAAATAATTTACAATTAAAATAGTAATACATCTGCAATATATTAGAAATATAGTTTAAAAATTACTTCATATTCTTAATTAGCATAAAGTTTAATTTTATGCTCTGTATAGAAACGGTAGCTTTATTTATTACTGCTGTCTCATCAGGAAACAGAAAAGTTCTGAAGTAACTAAATAGCACTGGGAAATCAAAAAATATTTTATTTTGCTTATTTTTGGTAATAGAAAAATAGCCTTTAAAAATACATTGTTAAACATATGGGCTTGTACTAAAGTAGAATTGTGTATTATATACAGTAAGGCAGTATATCAAATATTGTCCCACTATTTTTTTCATGTTTGGTTTCATTGGAGTAGGATATGAATAGGATGCAGTTTTCTGTCACATTGAAACAAAGCAAAAATATATTTAGAAGAATTTGTTATTTTACTGTAATTTTTGAGTATACTCCCTTTTATATATGATTTGTCATATATGAGCTCCTTTTTTCTTAAGAATTGAGAAAAAAATATAAAGAAAATTTAATCTAGCGTCAGAATGCACTCAGAAGAAAATAAATCGTAGATTGATCAGAATGCTGTTGTGCAATTGATCTGATTTACGAACTGCTCAGATTGCTGTGGTGTACTGACTGACCCATAAAAATTTTTATTTGTCAAATCTGCAGTATTCCCTCAGCTTTAATCAACTCATAAAAGCTCTGCAGAGCTGAATAATTAGTTTACAATGTATTTTTCATGGCAGATAATACACATTTCCTCATTTCTCTGGGTCAGAAACATGTTAATGATCCAAGGTTTGCTTCCATGATTATTACCTCAACCTACAGTTTATTTTATTCTCTGTATAACACACATAGGAGGCTAGGCTTTTTTAAGGAACTATTTGCTATGTGGTTTTGTTTTACTGTACATGAGTACTAAGTACGTACTGCACTAACAACTAGTTATTTAAAGGAGGGCATAAAGGAAGATGGGTCCATGTACTCTGATCCATTGGTCTCTCTTTTACTCTCACTTGGAAGTGTCAGGCAATAGCTCATATTTTTCTCAGCTTGACCTTGCTGAAGGTTCTGAGATGTTTCCATTGCAGGTTCTTGAGACACAGATGTGTGCTGGATGCATGAATCTGGCATTAATACTAGAATATTATGATCCACAACTGTTGAGACCTTGGTATATTCTTTGCTGGTTCCTGGAACGGTGTATTTTTCGGTCTTTCCACCACTTTCTTTATGTTTCAGTAATACTGCTGGCTCCTCATCTTGTCTGACTTTGTGGACTTCTACATAATCCATTAGTTTAGGATTCAAAAACAGTGACTTGTCATTAGGTCTGTTTTGTTTGGTCTGCACTGTGGTTTGGTCAGTTTTAGAATGCAAATTCTCCATCTCTCTTTGCTTTTCCATGTCATTGTGGACAGTTTCAGTGATAGGACATTGCGACTGATGCTTTTCTTCATTTCCCACCAAAACTGGTGCAGTGTTCACATTTGTGGTACTCAGTGTTATCTTCTGTGCATCTACAGTAGTGTGGTAGATGAACATAGGAGGCTGATTATTAGGTAACTGAGCTGCAGGCCATGTGGACGATTTTGTGCTCTCATTGTCAAAAAGGAGTATTTTCTGTTCTGAGGCTATACACTGAGTTTCCCAGCTCCTTTTTCCTCCTTTGTTTTCTTGAACATCTCTAACATCTTGTGTTTGAAGTGTTGACGGAAGGGTGCGGCACTCCCTGCACTTCTCAGAAAGAAGAGAAGGGCTATCACAGCTCCCTCGGCCCGAGTCACTGTCTGTTTCCTTGGATATCATTTTTGCATTTTTACTGGGATGACCGTTGTCATGGCTTGGCATGAGTTGCTGATCCTCACTGTCCTCTACCTCCAGATATTCTATCAGTAGTTCCTCACAGTCTGATGTTGGAGGGAAGCCATGGCAACCGAGAGCACTCAATAATTCTTCAGATTTTCCTGTCTAAAGGCATAATAAATAAGATATATTTTTTCACTGTTAACCTTAGGGTTTATCTCACTGGAACAATTGTGAACAATTGACGTATTTTAAATACAGATACTTGTATAGCTATATCACTGGACCTAAACTGGATTTCTACTGCTGCAGAAAAGTGGAAGAACAGAGGAAAATTTCTTGAATTCCCTCACTGGGGAATCCCAGAATTCATGTTTCTAAAATGGGAGGACTAGGGAGCTTTTGGCAGGTATGGTTCTCCAGGGTTTAATAAGAAAGAAATGGAGAAGCATGATAAAGTAGCCATGTCCTGTCTCCTCAGCGTGGAAAAATACTGTGGAGAGCAACTTCCATAGAGGGCAACTTCCGTAAGAACTACTGGGAAGATCACACAGGCTTCGGCTCTTGTGGTGTCCCCAGGCACAGCTGTGGTCACAAACTCTCAAATGCCCTCCTGCTGCTAGTGCAAGGCACGACTCTGTCTCCCACGTACCCTCCACACAATCAACTTGAAACTGTCACTTATTTTTAACGTTGATTAAATTAATTGAAGCTGGTTTGTACTTTACTATGGTAATTGTGTTTGCTAGCACATAATTTGGAAAAGTAAGTAATGGTGAATTCTTTTGTTGTTACCAGTGGTGCTCACCTCTAAGAGATGTGTATCTATGCCTTTTATCTTCGGTCCCGGAACTGGCGGTAGGATAAAGGCTATCATTCTAAAAAACCAGAACAAACACAGAAGGTGTAAGTATAGGACCTATCTCTCTATTTGTTCTCCCATTTCCTCAGAATGTGACTGACATTTTAAACATTTCTCCCATATCTGATACCTCCCTGTTGGACAGAAGTTGTTAACAGAAGTTACCCTTAGATGTATTTATAAGAAAGAGAACAGTACAAAAGTTATTCAACTGGAAAAGTAACACTGCTAATGTCCTTTTATTGTCCTTTGTCCCTTAACCTCCAGTTCTCTAATATCACTGTAACTTCATCTCTGGCCAAGAAACAGCTATGTGGGGCACAGTTCAGGAGGACTAACGGGCCTGTATGTACATACTTGACTGTCAACTGACTACTGCACTAAACAGGATTTATGATGAAAGATTTCTGATGGCTTTTCCATCAACAGTTTCTACCTCTTTCTTCTAAGCAGCCAGTTTTTTTCCCAACACTTGTACAAAAGTGATAACCTTTGCGACACCCTTCTCTTTCAGATTTGATTGAAATTAGCCAGTGTTCTAATAAATTGAGGAATTGACAGACACGTGGGCAAAGAGACAACTTCATAATATAACCTTGGTTCCTTTAGGAAATGAGGGCAAAGCCAAAAGGCGTGTCCTCTACAGGAGCACGGATACTCCAAATGATGTTTGCTGAATACTTGCATGGCTAACCAAGACGGTCAGATCTAATAGAGACATGTTTGTACCAATTGAGAATTTAGCCTGGTTTCCCTAATGAACAGAAATACCTCTTTATTGGATGCGAACTTAAAGTAAAATACCTGTAAATTATAGTTTATAAGAGAACACAAAACCTATAGGAAATTCAATCAAGTGTTAGGAGTCTGTTTTTGAAAAGTTTGCTGAGAATTTCAGCTCTATGCAATTGTGGAATCGGTGACTTACCTGTACCCTTTCAAAACCATTGTCCAGCTCATGACTAAACATATAAGAGATGACAAGACACCAATGACGATCCACACAACCATATCCTTCACTCTAAAGTCTAGGAAACAAACAGAATTATTTAAGGACACACATCTAGCATATGCATAGTCAGCATGCAAAAAAAGTCTCAGATTACTTTCATTTTAAAAATTGGTCTAAACTGCCAAATTTGGTATTGAATCGAGAGGCCTTTACTAGCATAGATGGTTCTCACCAATCATTGGAGTATCAGATAATAAATATACGTTTTATTAATGGCACTGTGCAGGAAATAAACTGTCTTGGAAAAATGATACAAAAATGTACGAAAAGGGAAATTTTGTCACAGACAGTTATAGCAATTGGGTTCAAATCCAATGATGCCAATACTGTAGCCATTTCATTATGCCAATACTGTAGCCATCAGATACATGTCATGCAATTAATTAAATGGTGGGTTAAATTATCTAGGACTAGATATTTTTAAGGATTTCTACTGTAACATGAGACATTTTACATCAAGGTGTTTATTTGAAATTCATGCCAGATAAAGAGTAAAGAGCTGTTACTGCCTAAATGCAGTCACTCTGTTGTCTATGAGGCAGTTCTATGGCAGTTACTGCTATTCTTTTAATTAAAAACTACCATCATGAGAACAAATGAGGCAATAAACAAAAAGGACATGGTTTAAATAAGTAAAGAAATTGGTTCACCTTCTTAAATTCAAAAAGTAATGAAGGGGTAAGCTAACTGGGTATGGTGCAGGGATACTGAGAATTCAGTTACCTTAGCAATGATGTTCTTATGTGTCCTAGGAAACTATAGGATGTCAATCTCCACAGGTGCCACAAACACCTAACAAAAGTACTTCATGAACTTCCATGTGATAACAACTAGTGAAGGGATGCCTAGCCACTCACCGGTAGGGATCTGAATATACTTTTCAGAGCTCCATTCACTCCATGATCCATGGTGGTCTGGTTTGCAGTGAATCTGTACAATGTACTTTTTCCCAGGATTTAAACTAAACATTTTATATTGTGTTTGCTGTCCAACAAAAATAGTCTGGAAATTCAATAAAAAACATAAAATGCATAAAAATTGAGACATTTTGCTATGATTTCTATGAAAATCAGAGCTAGGTTTAAGTCCTGATAACCAAGTTGGGAATACAGGAATCTGGATAGCTTCCTAATAATTGTTATGCAGGTATGGAATAACAATACATTTATTTTATCTCTATAGTTCAGCTTTGTAACATAATTCAGTGGAAATGAGATATGGCTCTAGTACACCGTGCAAATTAAACTACTACAAAAACATATCATGGTCATATGGTAAATAGGGAGGAACTGTGGTAATTGTGGGAACTGCAATGGTGAGAGGAGGATGAGGAGGCAAGAAACAGAGATGGGGAAGCAAATGCAGAGAGAAAAGGAAGAGTTGGTGGAACTGCACAGGGCAGCAAAATGTGGATCTTGCAACAGCCAAGGCGCTGGGAAGTGCAGTGGCAGCAGGAAGGAAGGAGGAGGTACAGAGATGGCTGGGAAGCGTTGCAGCAGACAAGAAGGGGATGCAGCCCAATACCAATAGCTGGAGTTTTGTCAAATTTGCTGCCCAGTTGTTTGAGTTGCAGGTCCTGGCTATAGACAATTATTATTAGGTGGCCATAGCAACTATCACCTAATGGATATTTGTACAAATCTAAATGATTTTACATAATGTCACTGAGCTTTCTGTTACCTAAGAAGTGTTTGTGGTTAAGAAAAAATTATCACAAAAGAAACCTGGCTAAATGAGAATGAACATTTTAAACTTTAATGCCAATAAGATTAATGTATAATTGCCACAATTAAAAATAAGTACTTTATCATCTGCAATCACGCAACAGCATCTGAGATACTGGTATTCTCAGTAGGAAACTGTAAATCACAGAAGCACTTCTGAAAACTGATGAACTATTCAGTGTGCCTGCTTCATTACATGCTGACAAAATGTAATTGATCAGAAAACATCATCTAGCAAAAACTTGAAACATCCTTACCTCCCATTCCTCTCCTTCTTCAGGCTTTAGTCGCAACTCATATTCAAGTGTAAGCCATCCAGATCTGACATCAGCCAGCGGGGGTGGAGACCATGTCAAGACCAGATAAGGTTTTCTATTTATTGGCTTTTTTAATTCTAGAGTTACGTTCACAGGAGGATCTGGCTGTACTGTTAAAATAAAAGAAATGACAATAAGAGTCTAAATGATTTTTTTCTTGCATATTAGGAAGAAATATAAAATGGTGTGAGTGGTGAGTTGCCACCTCCACTGTATCTAGTAATTTAGAACTGGTCTTGGAATACAGGCATCAAGAGTTTCCTGATAAAGTAAGCATGGATTTATGAATTTGAAGAAAAAACCAAAGAACAGTAAATATGTTGAGTTCACATGGAGATTGGCCTTAATAATTTATCACCAGAAATATTTTTTTTATATTACCATTTATTGTTGCTTTTCCCCACAACTGTTTCAAAGTTAACATCTTTAATGCCCTATTATGAAAGTTGTGTTTTACCATAATCTTATCAAAGTTGCCATATATATTTAGGAATGCTGAAAACACAGATGTAGCTGAGGAAACTTGCCCCCACACCATCTTTTACATTCAGAAAACACAACAGCATAATCCCTACATGCACACATAAGGATATTTAAAAATAAAACAAACCAGCAATATTAAAGCACTGTCTGTATCTCAAAAATAAACCAAAATGGAATGTAGGTTTCTGCCACAGTCAGGCTTACAGCTTCCTCAGTCAGGGGTAGAGCTCCTACATATCATGCATTTTAGCACTGTCTTACGCAGAGCTTCATCACATA
The DNA here is from genome assembly GCA_013398295.1 of Chionis minor. Taxonomy (NCBI): domain Eukaryota; kingdom Metazoa; phylum Chordata; class Aves; order Charadriiformes; family Chionidae; genus Chionis; species Chionis minor. The sequence continues at coordinate 768,923 of VZSF01005824.1, read as the reverse complement.
AGTAGTCAGGGCATGGAGATAAAATGTAAGGCCTTTTCTCCAGCAGCCCTTTTCCAGTTGCCAGACTCCTGGCAGCCAGATCCTTGGTAACAAATTGGTTATTGGTGATAATGTTCCTTTCTCTTAGAAAAAAACCAAATACTTGTCCACAGTGACTCTGCGAAAAAAAGTCTGAGAAAAGAGATTATCAATACACTGCTATAAAAAGCACTAATTCAGCTTCTCTAGGGTCTGGAAACTACTTCTAGGTAATCAAATTTAAGTATTATTAGTTAAAAGATCGATTTCCTTTCAGTTGCTGGTAGAGTGGAAAAAGATTTTAGCTGCATGACATTTCTTAGGGCTTGACTGAAAGAAATATGTAAACCCAATTAATGGTTATCTGAATGCAGTTTTAAAGCTTTCAGCATTTTTAGGCTTCCTTTGAAAAAAAAATGGTAAAGGGATGAATATTGATTTATTATTACACCTGATAAGATCTTACTTGTTCTTACAAGTTTTTAACTTGGATATAATACTATATATGAGAAGAGCTGGAATTAAAATTCTTGGGTCAAAATCCATAATTTTGAATCGTTTGGTCGCACAGAAAATACTTTTTACCGCGTACCTATGTAAGTCACATCCACATAATGAGGATCAGAGACGTTACTTCCCTTTTCATTAGTTGCCCTCACAGTAATATTGTATATGGTCCAGAAAGAGGTGTGCTTTTTATCAAAGTAGCATGAATTGGGGCCTGCAGTTCTGTAATCTGGACATTCATAAACTTGTTCTTCCCTGAAACAGAAGAAACACAGTGATTAGGTTACACAGACCAAACCATCTGACTTTGATTACTAATAGTTCAGCATTATTTAGGGCAAGATCACATTTTTCATGCCTGGCAATGTGAAGAAAATCAGAAAACTGCTTTCAAACTAAGGAGTCACTAGACAATTCTAGAAACTGTGGGAAGCATTTCCCCCAAAATAAAGACTACAAAGCCTGAAGAATTTAGGCTGTTGTAGATGCAGCAGTGGGCTAGTACAGTACAGCTCTTACTTTTCTGAATGCCATTGTCCACTGCGCAGCCCTTACAGGTTCCAGACAGCCAGTAAAGGTGATTGCTGAAGTCTTCTAACCCATCTATCAAAAACTGAGTATTTCCAATGTTCATTTTACACCCACTATCTTGTACCTGTCCTCCAAATGCATTCTCCAGCTTCCCAAAGGGAGCAGGGATCAGAGAGAAAGAGGGAGCAGGGATCAGAGAGAAAGTTGAGTATGTAGTACTCATTTCCAGGCTCCTCTGAGATGCACAACAACAGAAGAGAAAGTTGTGGATGTGGACCTCACACTCTGCCCTGGCTGGCTGGACCAGTATCTGTCTTTTTCCACTAAGACCTTTCTCACAGCTGACAAGTAAAGGGTTTGGCGTCCAGTTAGGTCAGTGCAAGGCTGAGCAGTGCTTAGTGAACAAAAAATAGTTCACAGGACCCAAACAAAATATTGACTACCCCTTTAAAATGAATGTTTAGCACTTGATCTAGGTTCCAAGACCAAGATTACTGCAGAATCCAGGAGGCGTTCATGGCCTACGAATAGTTGTGCAAAATAAGGATTATCAGAAGATGAAAATTTTAATATCTGGTAATTTTGGAAAGCTTTATTTCTGAGGCTGCGTGGACAAAGAGCTACAGGACTGTGCATTTACACTGCATACTATTATGCAGTTGCTGTGCCATGGCAACTTTCAAGGCAGTCTGTCTTTCATGGCAGTGTATCTTTCAAGGCAGAAGAATTCACAGAAATTTGAAAAACCTGACATTAGAAAGAGATCCTATTTCAACCTTAAAAATGTTGCTGCTAGTGCTATTCCAGAATATGTCAGTTGGACAAAAGCACATGCTATGGAAAATGACATCTCCTAAATGCAAAACCAATCAGGATTGATTTTCCAGGGCCTTCCAATAAACCCGTGAACACACAGCTTATTACCCTTCTTTGCTGTAAAGCAAAGTGTAGTTAGTAGGATGTCCTCCATCTGAACCAGGTTTCCACCAACAAGTAAATGTTTCTTTTTCTGGAGAACGGCATTTTATTATTGTAGGCTTTTCAGGAGGTGACTCTCCTGTAGGAGATAAAGAACTAATTAGTAAGTTTAATGCATTAAGATGACCCTGAATTCATAAAACAGTACCAAGCATAGCACAGGAAAATATCTTTTTTTCTATAAGGAAAGAAAAAGTTTTGATTCATATTAGCATAGGAAAGGAAGGGCAGTTCAGTGTTTAGAGCAGAAGCCTGCTACTTTGACCTGAATTTACAATCTTTTCCCGCTGTAGCTATGCTGACAAAATATGTTTTAGTTCCCTGGCTGTGGCTCTTCTCTGTCCACAAATATGGTAAAGGGTGCTCAAATACTGTCATAGCAGCTTCTATATATGATTTAAAATACACTCTGCTATCTAATCTATTTTCTATATAAACCACATTTCCTTGAAAAATGTGTTTTAACATGCTTCTGAATGTTTAAAAAATTTTCTGTCGCTTGTTTTGGCTTTTACAGGAAAAAAAAAGAAGAACATAAGTGTTTGCCCATTTGTTTATGTCCTTGCCAGTAATTCTCTTCTGAAGTACCTATGCTGAGCTGATTCCAAAGATACAAAGAAGCAGCTCTCATATTTCCTTGTAAGTGACATTACACTCAGTAGTCAGGCTACTTGCTTGATTGCTGCCAAGCAATTTATAATTATTTGGATTCCTGATGATGTTTTTATAGACTTGAGCAGAGCACTTAGAGTAGGGCAGAGGAAAATGCTTAAATTTTGAATAGGATGATGCTAGTCAAAACCCTGATGTTATTGGAACTTGTGCAGTTATGTATCTGCGGAAAATATGGTCCTGTTACATCAATAATACATATTTTATACTATTTAGAGTAGGGACATTGATTTTCCAAATTTCTAATTGCCTAAGGCAGATCTGAAAATGGGACATTTAAAAAGTGTTTTTCTATTAAGAGTACTTCAACTATATTCATGTCAAATAATGAATAATACAATTAGTGACAGAAGAAGAAGATTTGAGACAACTTGGCTAAAGTGTCTGACAAGACATGATGTCATACATATTTAACGTGTCCACTGAAACCCAACAAAACACAGATAATTATTTACATGTGATAGTAGCTGCAAGTGTTATGCTCTTTCAGACATGGCAATGCTTTCAGTGTAGTTACAAATGAATGCCTCTTACACAAGTACCACTACCTGGTATCTATAGCTTCAGATGAAATCAACATGATTTTTAAACAGAAGGACAGGAACGATAAGTTATTTAGGCACACCTGTATCAGAAGTGACTTCCTAGTAAATCCCAGCCTGTTTGTCACAGCCAGTTTCAGCAGAGGATCTTGAGTGGATCAAGACTAAATACGCAATTACACACAACGCATGGTGAGATGCACTAAGCTGCTCCTCCAGCACTATGAAGTAGGTGCGTGAGAAACTGGGTTTTCAGGGCTGCCATTCAGGCGCTTTTCACAACACTGAACCAGCTAGAATTTAAAAATAATTAACAGAACAGCAATCATCCACTCACCACTGGGGATCTGAATGCGTCTTTCAGAGCTCCACTCACTCCATTCTCCAAGGTCTAACATGCAACGGATCTGAACAACGTACTTCACCCCAGCTTGTAACCTAATCCCTTTGTACTGTGTCTGCACTCCAACAGATATTGTCTGGAAAACAAAACGGACTAGAAAATTGGTAAAGAATTGGGCAATTTTAACAAATAAACCATAAAGGAGTGGGCTTCTGTCACTGTCTTCTGAAAGGCAAGGGTTTCAGTCGGGTATTTTGCAAGATGTGAATTTCAGAGAAGCAAAGGTAGTGACTTAACAGAAAAAGTCACTTCAGCGACACCGGCACTCTGATACTTCAGAACGTATTTAATGTTCCTATAAGTTAGGGTAAGTATTAGTGTAAGTTAGAATGAGTTCCTGTAAGTTAGCACTCCACTAGATCCACCATGTAAGGAACACTATTGGTAGTCCAACGCACAGATAAACCCTCTCTGTAATGCTTCTTAGTGTCTAGTTTGAGTGCTTATATTAAGAGTCTTCCTCAGGCCCTTTGAATCTCTCTTTAGAAGTCTTTCAAGACACATAGCTTCCTCCATCATCAAGGCATTAAAAATTCAGGTGGCTTTGAGGCCATCTGATTATAACTTCAAGCTGGTACCTCAGCCGTGGGAGAACTGTGTCCCACTCCTAGCCAAATGGCCGCAGCTGGGAATGTCAATGGAAACAGTGTGTGTCAGCAGGACACCCCAAACTTTCTGAGAGGGGTGGGTTGCCCCCAACTGATCATGTCAAAGAGGATGATGACCCTCATTGCAATTAGATAGTAATTGCAGAACAACTGGGAGGTGTCTGAAACAAAAAGGGTCAGCTTGAAAAGCAGTATTAAAGAAGCATGAAAACGTATAATAGTGGGGGGAGACTGAAGATTTTTGCAGCAGCTGAAGTTTAGTTCGATGCTATCAGAAGCGGCTCTGCTAGCATGAATTATGACCTCTGCCATAATTCCGGGACTAGTTACAGAAGTGTGTTTATAACTTTATAGGTGTCTATTAACGTTTTTAAGTGCCCGGTATTCTGATTTATCTGTTGTATTGCTGATACTGACCTTGACTGCACAGTTAACTGATTACTTGTTAATTACATCTTAAGGAATCAATGAACTGCTTTGATCCTGATTTGATTTAAACTATATGAGCTGAGCAGCCTCTTACTGTGACACTTGGGAACAGACACATTGACAAAAATTACAATTAACTATTGTATCAGTGGACTAAATAGGTTTTTTTAGTATATGACACTAGCGCAATTATACAAACACCTTGAATTTCACAGTCTCTACACACCACTACAGTGTTTTCCTTTCTTTAATCAGATTTGGTTACATTAGTTTTTCTGTTCTTACAGAAACTAAAATTTTTATAATAACAGTTAAATTCAGACAAGAAAACTAACTGAAAAGAGCATTTATACAATAAAGATATTTTTCCGTTACCTCCCACTCTTCCTTTTCCTCAGGTTTTAGTCGTAGCTCATAGTGATATACATGTGAATTAGAGCTGACATCAGCAGATGGAGGTGGAGACCATTTTGCCCAAAGGTACATTACATTAGCAGATGTTTTTGTTTCTAGAGAGAGGTTCACAGGAGCATCTGGCTGAACTGTATAAATGAAAAGTTTGCTATTTAATTTTCTCTCAGAAAAGGCACCTCCTTTATGGTTTTGTATTTCATCACATTAATTTCAGATTAATTTCAGCACTTCTGTAACAGAATAGTACAATAGCCCTTTTATTTTTTTCCCTTTCTCCCTAATTATGTTTAACTGGCTACTGATTTACCACAGTATCAGCAAACCTTACACTTTACTCTGAATTTGTCAGGCTAAAGAAATACAAATCATAATTTCATTAGGCCACTCTTGCAAAGTTAAAATTACAGACATTTCATAGCTCAAAAGACTAAGTACATTTACCATTACAATGCGTAGATTATGTGTATGCAGAAAGCAGAATGGAGCTAGCAACATGAAATAATACAAAGAGCCCACAGAGTGCTTAGGCAGTTATTTTTACCATCCCAAGACTACAATGACAGCAGCCAGAAAGGTGTTTATATTTGGAAAATGTAGGTGTCAACCTAATTTGAAAGTTTTATAAACTGCAGTGCTAGGAACCTATAACACCGTCACAGAGTCTAATTGAAATATTGGAGATAACTAGAAATTGGAGCCAATTTTTCAGCCCAAGTTAAAAAGACAATAAATTACATGATTAATTTGTAAGTAAAATGCAGTTTTCACATAAATTAAAGATGTTTATTTTAGATCACCTGCAGATAAACACTCCTCAACAGCAAGTTTCACATAATTAGGAAAGAAATTTTTCACCACTGCTTGTTCTAGGACTAAAACCCACAAACACCTCCAAGTAGTTTGTTTTCCATTTCATTCTTCCTTTTTTACCTATGGTGGTCACATCCACATACTGAGGATCTGAGCTGTTACTTCCAATCTCATTCGTTGCCGTTACTGTGATATTATATATTGTCCAGGGATTAGTGTGTTTTTTATCAAAGTAGCAGGAATTGGGACCTGACGATCGGTAGTCTGGACATTCATAGATTTTTTCTTCACTGAAATAAAATGATTTAAATAGTTAAAAGTTCAGGAAATGAAGCAAAGGAGATAATATTCTAGTAACAGCCTAGGTTAAGCACAGAAATTTTAAATGTTTAGCTTTAAACTTATCAATAATCCCACCTTTGGGAAACATTTCAGTGAGTGTCAAATGCTACTACCACAAATGCTTTATTGCTATTTTTACTCTAGTTGTTCAGGATGAATGCTTTTATCCCCTTTTTCATACATAGGGATATAGCAACAAAAGAATGGAAAGAGAAATTTCCAGAGACAGCATAAGGCAATTTTTAAAAACAAAGTTTAAAAACAAGTTAAAAGGCAAATTAAACACAATCACTTTGACTAAAGCAGAAGAGTTGCTAAACATCCTCTTTACATATCTCCCCTGGAAGGTAACCTGATGGGCCCTATGTCAGAGGAGTGGTTTTTTGTTTATTCTGTTTGCAGCAAGATGTTAATTCATGTGGTTTTTAACATGATCATCATTACAGCTGTCTCAACAAAAAGTATTTGATTAATTCATGATCTCTTACCTATTACCTTTATACGAGTCTTTGGCTTTTTTAGGAGAGAGATTGTTTTGTACTCAGTTACAGCTGAACTGGGTGATGTACTCAGAGCCTATCAGAGGTGTGAGGAACTGCACAAACCCAAAGCACCAGCCCAGGTGACTCAAGGATGCTCTTCAGTCCCACTGTGATGCTCTACGCACCGCTAGTAACGAGATCTCCCAGTTCCCAGACAGCTTTGTCCCGGTTCACAGAGAAAAGATGGGACTGGAGAAACAATGAGGTAAGAAAGGCAATGGCGGCCCAGATCTGGAGTGTTTGGTGTTTAGCAGATGTAATGAAACGAAGCACTCCTACCCTGCCCTAAGCAGGCCCGTTCTGAAAGGTGACTTAAAATGTCCCTTAAAATTTCTGTTTGGATACAGATCGAAACATCTGGACTTCCATAAAATAAAAGCTCTCAGATCGTTGTCGGGTGTGGTAACGTCATTACAGGCTGCAACTTTCCTGATCGATTAATACCTAATTATATGGAGCTTATTTAAGTGGAACAGGGAAGTCTGAGGCTTTACCTTATCTGTTCTGAACCTCACTGGGTTTATTCAAAGAAATTTAACCTACAAGCCTCCCTGCTTACTTGGCCCTGTTCTGAGGCCTCATGTTTTCAGGAAGAAAATGGCAGTTATGCAAAGAAGCACAGGTTAAGCAAAGCTGCTAAACATATACACATTTTATGCTTAAACAGGAGGAGGGAGACGCGGACTTTACCAAAATAGTAACTTTTGAGATGCGATACCCACATCTGATTTTACTCCATTTTGGGAACCACAAGGCTGGTGACAAATCCAGAAGGGGAGGCAAAGATTCTCGCTACAGATTTTCTCTGGATGGGGGTTTGCCGTGAACAGTAATGGAGAAGCTCCTCGGCAGGTCCCCGATGGCACCACCAGCCTCCCCGGGGCCTCCCCATGCACCACCTACAGCACAGGTCCCCCCTTCAGCCCACCACAGCGTGGCTGCTCTTCAGCTCCCCGTGGGCCTGCCCTTCCCAACCATGGGTCCTGCCAAGCCAGTCCCAGCCCGGATTCCGCCTGTCCCCATCCCAATGAGGTGTCCGATGCCCAGGGCTGGGTTGTGCTGAGCCTGCCCTGCTCCCTGGCTGGGGTGGTGGGACGAGCCCCGGATGGAGGTGGTGCCCCATGGTGCCTTGATGCTCCCCTCCTCTCCCGAGAAGCACACCATTCAGCTAAAAGCTGTGTGCCTCCCGCTAAGACGGACAAACTACACCTTTCCCCAGCACGTCTTTAGACCAGTGGGATTTTAGGTCAGATGAATTTCAGTAGGGACAGGTTGAAGGTTTGGGACTAGTGGCGGTCATGTTTTCTTCCAAAAGGGGAAAGCCATTCATCGCATGCATCCCCTGTTGGGTATCTGAGGTTTAACACGGATTCATAAAAACACCTTTATAAATTAATGTTATAATTCCCTCATTCTATCCTAATCATCACTTGATCACTTACAGAATACGTATGCACCGCTTGTTACCTGTCCTTGCTGTAGAACAGGGTGTAATTGGTAGGAAGTCCTCCATCTGAGCCAGGCTTCCACCAACAAGAAAAGGTTTCCTTTTCTAGAGAACGACATCTTATGATCTTAGGTTTTCCAGGGTAGGATTGACCTAGGGAAGTGCAGAAATCCAGCTAGTTATATTAGAATTGGACAATGTTTTTTGTTGTTATTGTTGAAGGATAAATTCAGCAAGGAATGCTTTTTTGAGGACAATAAAATTATTTAAATCTATGGACTGAATTTGGCAAATAAGTCTGCCCAGAAAAAGGGAAAAAACTTTCAGAAAAATAAATATATTTTACCTCAATCTTCTGATATAGCTATTAAAATTATTTTATTTCTCTTTTTCAAAGGAAGGTTTCATTTTTACCTAAATATAAAAAGTGTGCAGTTATCTCCCAATTAAATTAAAAAGCTTGGAAGTAAATGTATGACCATTTGTTTCTCGTAAAAGATCCAAGATTTTTATCTTCAGGTCATCTTAAAATTAAATTTCACCTTCAACTTTACAACAGAACCAGAATTCCACTATTTGCATATATTTGGGGTAAATTATAGCTGAGACAAGTAATAAAAAGAAGAGATCAATGGACTGGATGGACTATTTTGTGTATTGGCAACCTGAATGTATTAATTAATTATTTGAATATTCCCTAATAATCCCAATACATTTAAAAATATTTCTTGTTAAGACTACTTGTCATTAACTTCTACCAAGAACATAGACCATAAATTACATATGTTTTGACATGAAGTGTGTGTGGCTTTTCAATCTAAGCTTACCTTTATTATCATTAAAGCTCCACACCATTATCTCTAATAGTGTTACTATTCATATGATGCTAATTCCCAAGAAGGTGACAAGCATGGAGCAAGTGTAGGGATGGAGTGGATGCCTTTCATCATCGCCACCACATAATCATTGAATTAATACCATAAAAAGAAAAGAGCACTCAAGCTGTTTCCAAAATTTCCACACAAAACTTTAGAATAAAGTAATATAAATATATACAGGCTCCAGTGGTGGTCAGAATAAATCAGGTAAAGCCTCAGACTTTTCTAAAGCTAGTATTTTAAGGAAAAACAAGTGTTTCAGGTAGTTTTGTACTTACCAGTCAGACCCACTGCACTTAGAGCAAGCAGGAAAATAATTTTAACCGATGATGTCAATTTCTGCTTCATGATGTCTGCTTGTCCTCAGGAGGAAGTATCAGATCAAGGGTTCACTGAAAAATAGGCCACGATGTCAATAACAACGCTTAACATCTAATACGTATCACTTGGCTTGATCAAAGTCAAATTTTTGAATTGCAGCTAATTCATTCTTTTTATTTCTCAAAAAGATTCAGCAACGCCTACAGTTCCACTCCAGAAGCAGAAAAGAAAACCTGAATCACAGAGAGTAAGTACATATTCCTGAAGGTCTTTGAAAAGTAAGCAGTGCTAGGATTACAATTCCATTAACAAATCTTGCATATTTATTTGGCATCTTGGGATACTGGGTGCTTCTCTTTAAGCTCTAACTTTTAGACTCATTAATTTAACTGAGAAATCATCCATTTAGTAACAAAAAATACACTTTTATCCCTGTTTGTACAGAGAAGAGCTCAACATACCTGAACTCTGAAAGTCCCAAAATCAGAGGGCAAATAGAAAATATCCAAAATCTATTTAGAAGTTTAAGATTTTTGAGCCAATCCCATTACTTCTCAATATTTGGGACTGGCGATGTTGAATTCAGGGTGACCTGAGCTGAAGAATGCTACTCTTTCTGTGCATTCAACTCATTGTTTTTACTGCATTTGATTTTGCAGTAAAGTACAAGTGCCGAGATCAGAGAAAAGAAACCAAGGGAAAAGTAGCCTAACTTCACAGTTAAATCATCGGGTGAAAATGCAAGATGGGATGCAATTATTCCTCTTTCTTCAACCTGTAAAGGCCAGAGGCAGTGCTGCAGAACCCAGCTGAAATAACAGAGGTGCAAGTGGGAAGCCACCAGCTGTGAAGACCCAGTCCCTGCGGTGGGCTGACACCGCTAGATGTCCTCAGAATTCAGCTCAGAGTAATCAGGAGTCCCTGTTGCTGCTAAATCTGTTTGCTTAGCCTGAGGAAAAGACAGAATAACTTAAAGCAAACCTCCTGCTTCTCCCACCAATATACTTCCTGCTTGCAGATGGTGACTGGAGTCGGATATCAGATTGTCGGTAGCCAACCTCACTCTTTCAAACTAAAGAAGAACGATTTACTATTTAAATAGGAAACTCCTTACCTCAGCTTTCCACTCCTACCAAGCACATCTGACAGGTATTTGTATGCTTGAAAACCATTCAGTGTAGCACAGCGTGGAAACAAGCTGTCTCCTTGCTGAGGAAAAATTCTTTGTGGTTTATCAGATGACTCAATTTTCATTATGCAATTCATTTTCTGTATCAAGAAACTATAACCTGTCAGCATATAAATGTTTTTCAAGCACAAAAGCAAACAAAGTATCGGTTAATTTAACTGCATCTAAAAAACATGTTTACTGTGGACAATGTGGAGAACAATAGTTCTCTACATTTCCCTTTACCGCTTCTGAATATCCAGGCATGTTTCACACATGTAACTTGAGCTACAGGCTGCAAAATTTCATCTGGCTTAGTTTTAAACTCACATGCAGCAATCTGTGCACATACAGTCAGTGGAGAGCAAAACATTTAAGTATAAATTCCACTTTTGTGTAAGCACATGCAAATTTTATGACTGTAAACAAACAGCAGGCACCAACGTTAGTGTTTAACTTCATAAATGACCTGAAAACTCGGTGTTACATAATATGGAGCATAGACCATTGAGGTCATGCAAGAACAAGGCGCATTTTTCTCAAGTGAAGGTGAAATAATGAACTATAAACAGTAACTATTTCATGCCCATGTAAGTGATACCGCTTACAATATTTTATTATTTCTAAAAGTAGTTAGAACATTTGCAAAATACAGCACTTTCAAACTAAGATTCATACTGTGCTTCCCTCTAGAGAACTGGAACCATGATTATTTTATTTTGCTTTTACAGATGTATCTTTTCTGTGTGAAGCACTGACAGATAAGAGAAGCTGATTACAGTGAGTAAAAGAATGAAACTCTAAGGGCTCAGTTTTGGGGCCAGTCTTGTTTAATATCTTTATTGATGATCTGGATTAAACGCACCCTCAGTAAATTTGCAGATGACACCAAATTAATTGTGTCGACCTGCTTGAGGGCAGGAAGGCTCTGCAGAGAGATCTGGACAGGCTGGATCGATGGGCTGAGGCCAATGGGATGAGGTTCAACAAGGCCAAGTGCCGGGTCCTGCACTTGGGTCACACCAACCCCAGGCAGCGCTACAGGCTTGGGGAGGAGTGGCTGGAAAGCTGCCTGGGGGAAAAGGATGTGGGGATCCTGGTGGACGGTCAGCTGAACATGAGCCAGCAGTGTGCCCAGGTGGCCAAGGCCAATGGCATCTTGGCCTGTATCAGGAATAGTGTGGCCAGCAGGAGCAGGGAAGTGATTGTGCCCCTGTACTCAGCACTGGTGAGGCCGCAGCTTGAGCACTGTGTGCAGTGTTGGGCGCCCAGTACAGGAGAGACATTGAGGTGCTGGAGCGTGTCTAGAGAAGGGCAACGAAGCTGGTGAGGGGTCTGGAGAACAAGTCTTATGAGGAGCGGCTGAGAGAGTTGGGATTGTTCAGCCTGGAGAAGAGAAGGTTGAGGGGAGACCTTATCGCTCTCTACAACTACCTGAAAGGAGGTTGTAGCCAGGTGGGGGTCAATCTCTTCTCCCAAGTACCAAGCAATAAGGACAAGAGGAAATGGCCTCAAGTTACACCAGGGGAGGTTTAGGTTGGATATCAGGAAAAACTTCTTTACAGAAAGGGTTGTCAAGCCTTGGAACAGGCTGCCCAGGGAAGTGGTGGAATCACTATCCCTGGAGGTATTTAAAAGACAGGTAGACATGGTGTTGAGGGAGATGGTTTAGGGGTGGTTTAGCAGTGTTAGGCTTATGGTTGGACTGAATAATCTCAAAGGTCTCTTCCGACCCAAGTGATTCTGTGATTCTGTGAAATTTATCAGTACAACAAAAGAGAGAGGCATCATCCAGAAAGAACTGTCTTAGAGCACTCTGCAAGGAAAACAGGATAATTTTGGAAATTGAAGACCTAAAGAACCAAATTAATAGAAATAGGATGCAAATAATGCATTTAAACCCAAATACTTTCCCTTGGGAGCGTTTGTTTTTTTAAAAATGCGATGATCGCGAACAACTTCTGTAACATGGCCATGAAAAAATACGGGAGAGATATAGGGGAGGAATATGGACCTATTAAGGCCACAGACTAAACTCTATGACCAGTTCTGGCCACCTCTACCTGGGGGAAAAAGCCACTCAGGTTAACCTATTTGTAACAGATTTAGAACACAGCTACAAAGATGAGCAGGAGACACAGAGCATGTCTCATGATGGCAATTTAAAGAATTGGCTTTTTACTCCACGCAAGGATGGTTGTTTTCCATAAACATAGCGGGAGATTTGCATCAAAAAAGGGAAAACAAGAACGTGTAAATATCTAGCAAGTGTTGGAACAAGAATAGGTGGCCATAATTAGCTCAAAAAATTAGAGAAAAATGTTACCATCACAGCAGTGAGTTTCTGGAATAGTCTTCTAAACACAAAGTTCCCATTTAGTATTCCCAGGTAGTCTGATCTATTACAAAATATATATGACGTGGTTGTTTGTGATAGCTGAGGACTGGACTTCGTGATCCAATATATACTTTAAAGGCCAGTGTTTCAATTCAACTTAAATACCTTGAATCATTAACAATTAGAAAAATGTACAGAAGTATGAGATGGCTGGATGTCCTCTTTTACTTTCAAAATATAAATTCTTCAAATTTGGCTTTCAAAACATTTTCTAATAAAGAATTACCAGAACCTCTGGGTTGTTTTTTGTTAAGATCATGCTTAAAAGCCTCTTAGAAAAGCTTCATTCTGATATTTGTATTGCTTTCTCAAGGAATGTAAGCGGCCGCAGAGCAGTGGCCAGGAGGCTCCAGGCATATTAACCATATTCCATTTGTTCCAGTGCCTATGTTTCCATAGTTGCCTGGTATTTGGTATTTGCAGTTCAAATATCATTTATAAGGCTTTAATAGAAAAAATAACGGCCACTTTGTCTTAACTATATCAAAAGTCCATCTCCCCTATCTATGACTTGAAAATGTTCTCAGAAAAGGGTAACTAGCATTACTGAAGATGCGGTGAGGGAATGCTTCACTTTTAGGACTGAATGCATTCTTTTATAAGGGACACAGTGGACATTGATTTGCCAGAATGTTATGCAAAACCAAGGGTTGAGTAACTGATATTAAAAGATCACGTCTCCTTTTTGAAGGTTTTGATTTAATTCCAACAAAGTCATTACATTCTGACATGACAGTTGAATTTCTTCCTTTTAGCATAGCTGTTACATAGTATTCAACAGCTCTACATTGCTCCCCAGAAAACTGTGCACCTTGATGGAAATGAAAATGATTACTGGGGTTTCAGAATGCAGAGAAGTGATAGATATTCCTGTAAAATAACCCTACTCTGCAATTAATAATATTATGAAATGGTAGGTTTGAAAGCTCTACTTACAATGCTACTAGATGAAGTTTAAAGCTAAATACAGATACTGAAAGCAGGTGCTGTGGAGCACCATTGAGAGAAATATGTCCTCGTCCTAATTGAGTTCTAGTTCTTACATTCTTTTCCCTCTCTTTCTTGACTATGCTGCAGGATAAATTCCTTCAGATTGACAGAGAAGTCTTCACTCAGTTTGGCACAGATGGAAAAATTTTCCATCTGCAATGTTTTCAGGCTTGCAGGAAGGGGAACAACTGTATAGCACCCATTGGTAATGACATTATGTCTATCACAAGCTTTGCTTGTGCTGCTAAAGCAAGCCAGAAGTACTTCACCAATCTGTACTGAACAAGCCTCACATTCCCACTAGTTAAGATGATAAACAATGTTCATCTTTCAAGCCTGGGGAAAGGCAGTTTAAGGAGTCTCAAAACACTGCAGTTCATTACCATTTGAAAGGCTGAACTACAGCTGCATGAAACGAAGCACAAATAAAGAGCAAAACAAAGCAAGAATGTGACAATCTGTTAGACCATCCAGAATCCTACTGGCCAACCATTCAACTATACTGTGGCTATTGCATGAGTCTGCCTTCCCACACCGAGTTCCCAAATGCCAGCACTGATATATGTCCCTAGCCAACACTTGGGCATCGCTGTCACTGATGTGTTCCTGAATGACAGTGACGGCTGGGATTATACTGCAAATTTAAAGCCGTGGATGTGCAGTGTGTCCAGAGCTCTGCTTTCCCTCTCTGAATGAGCCCTAATTCTGAATCCCTCAGGCACCCAATACAGCCTTCACGGAGATGTATAGGCTCTGGAGAAGATGGGGAGTCCAGACATGCTTCTGGTCTGAATTTCTTGCGACTGATTCCAAGTGGCTACTTTTAGCACGTAGGTTTTGTGGAGTGCTTAGTTCCTGCTGTTGGCTATGTAAGGGAACCTAGACATCCAGTTCATTTCTTGGGACCAAGCACTTCATATTTCTGCGTTGCATAAACTGGAAGCACCTAAAAGCTATTTTAGATTTCACCTGAAAAGCCTGTATAAGGGTTTCTAATACATTTTTCCTAAATTTCTCTCTTAAAGAAACCTTTTCTTAATGTCCCTTTGCAGTCCTTCCTTTGACTAGCAGTCAATGTGATGATGAACGAAACAACTTCTCTCACCCATGGAAATATGCTCCTCAGTCTGGAAGACTTCAGTCATTTTGCAGAAGAAAAATCATGAAACCCCACATTTTTGAAAATAGCTTAGACAGTTCTCCATCAAAGTTTTTATGCATTTAACTCCTATTGATTTTATAGAGCTGAGCCTGAAACTTTTTTTAAATGTCTCATCATCTAAACTGACAAGAAAAGCCAAGACAACAAGAAGAAAGCACCATTACCCCTACTTTACAGAAGACAGAGAATGATTAAGCACTTTGCTCGGATTCATACTAGAAATATAACAAAGCTAAAAACTGATCCTTTCCTACACTTTGGGAGTTTTTTGTTTGGTTTTTTTCCCCCTGAATACCACCTCTACTGCTTCTGTTTTCCCAAGAAACATGATTTCTCTAACAACAGCAATCTTCCTCTACCAGTCTCATGGCTCCTAAATATTCTATTTTCTTCCCTGGTGCTCTGTACATTTAGCCGTAATTTCAGTATTATTATTTTTACAGCAGTCTTTTACAGACAAGAAAAGCATAAGCTGTAAAAAGTAAAGTTTTACAGTTTGAAAGTTAGATTTTACGTTAGAACTTGAAAATTGCTCTTGAAATATGATGGAAGTTCATCTCTACCAACTACCAAGCCCAAGTCCATAGTCATTATCTTGCTATAATAATTCTACATATTATTTATATATATCATAGTCATGAAATATAAAGTCCAGTTTCCTACCTGAAGGATTCATATGTGCATTTTTGTTCCACTCTTCCATGAATGTCAGATGACTTGATAATCTGCAAGAGAAAAAAATTCCAGGATTAGTGTATTACTGGAAGTATCACTAGTTTATTCCTAAAACATAAAGAACAACAACAAAAAATCAGTCTTTGTATTAGCTGATTCAGATACTGACACTCTAAGTCAATACATTTAAACATTGAGAGCAATAGTGACTGTGGTAAAATACTGTGTTACTGTACACTCTTTCCTTTATCAGTTTCAATAAAAGCTCAAAATTTTGTAGCAATTTAAGATGTAGTTTGGATTTACCAGTAAACTGTGCTAGGCTCTGTGATTAAAGGCTAATCACTGTTAACACACAGGCCAGGACAGGATCAGATAAAAATTGGCAGAGTTTGGGGGAGGAACCCTAGCAGCCTAATCACTGAATATGTGGCCCAGGGAACAGACTACGCCTATGACTACCACAGCACAGTCAGACCTTGTGTGGAACCCAGTAGGAGACGGTAACCAAACAAATTCCCCATATGCCTCACAGACTGTTAAGGGACGAAGGGGGGAAAGAATCTGGTGAGGAAAGGAAGGGATCAAAGTGGACTGCAGAGAAACAAGCATGGGAAAATAAGGTGAAAAGAGGAATAAAAGGGTCAGTTAAGTGTAAACTGGTGGCTTGCCTGACTGACATGTGTGCCTGATCACTGTAGTCTACCCTGTATTTTCATTTTAAGTCTTATTTCTAACTATCTTCTGTCTGGGTTCTTATTTCTAACTATCTTCTCTCTGGGTGTGCTCTGTTCTGGGCCGGTGCGTTTGGTTGCCAGGGAACTTTCAGCTGGATTAGCCAGTGAGGAGTGGGATTGCAAACCGCCGGGATCATCGGCAGCTCCCCCACAGCTGGGGAGACCGGAGGATTGGGGGCCAGCTACTGGGTCAACAGAGCATCCAAGACCAGTTACTAGAGTGATCCATTTTTTTTGGTGCAAGTGTACACATATAGGTGTAATTGTTTACAATGTGCCTTTGTTGATGTGCGTGGCCGCTGGGTGTGTTTAGTGTGTCCGTGTGCCCACCCATCCGGAGCAGCTGCTTGGCTTCGCTACTGGCAGAATCCAAAGATATAGACCTACAACAGCCTCACGTCTAGGGGGCTACCTGATTCAGCTGCCTCTAACAGACTGAAATGAAATGTTTTACCAAAATGCCCCAATGTTCAACTAACTGTTCTTTGCCATCCCACCTGAATACACTATGCTGTGAAGAAATAATTCAGGTGAGCTTCGGTTAGCAACTTATCTGCCAGAGGAAGGAAAACCATTTATACATTAAATTACTAACTTTGAAATTACTGACTTTACCATACTACTCCTGCAAAATCTTCTATATTTAAACAGTTTGAAACAAAGTAGAATATTTTTGCCACTGACGCTGAGAATGGCCTGTATCACCTGGAGACCAGGTGGGAAGCTGTATTACTCAGTTACCAAGGTCTTCTTTTGTTTGGCTCCATTTCAGTAAAGCTAATGAGAACAATAAAAATGCCACAGAATTATTTGGCAGCTAGATGTTATGCCATTACATAGGATCAGATTTAATTGAGGGAGATACACAGTTTCTTTTTTATATGCATCTATAAAATAGCATAGATGACATACAACTGAATATGGCAGAAATAATATTTGCAGTGAAGTTACTCAGCCATGACACAGGATGAAATGTAGTTCAAAAATGGAGCTCAATAAGTGCTTCCTGTTTTAGAAAGGACAGAAATCTGGTTGTCAGCGTGCATGCTGGGAACACCGTTTGTCTCAAGACTGGTTAAATAGAAGGATTCTCCCAAAAGACAAGCTGCTTTGTAGATCTAGATCACTTCACAGAGATGTTTTAAAAACTATTCAATTGTTCCACATATAAAAGGAAGCCTAGCTCTAAGAAAAAATGTATGGTTATAATCACGAAATAGAAATAAACTTTCCTCTTTTTCTGATTTCTACTACTTGGCACTACATCAAAATAAACAGTTCTCCTACCAGCAAATTTTATTCTGCTTTCATGACTGCTTTCATCAGGAAGTCATATCATCAACTGGTGACGCATCCCTCCATAATATGACTGACATAAAACATGTTTTTTACCAAAGCTACAATAGTGCTATAAGCACTGGCTTGTTCATATCAGGGATCATCAGGGAACATGATAGAATTGACCTCGCCTCCTGCATTAACCAGGACAATGACTCTCACCCAGGTATTTCTGCATTAAATAATCATTATTCAAAGCATATTTATTATGATAGCGCTGAGAACAAACATAGAATCCTGCTGCTTTAGGCACTGTACAAAGAGGAATTTCTTCTCTCAAGAATTGAAACTATAAATAAGCAATTAATAATACAAAGTGGAAGAAAGGGATATAACAGGCAGGTCAAAACTTGAAAATTTTAGGTTTGAAAGTAAAACTTATTTTTACCGCAAAATAATTTCAAAATATTCCATAAACTGGAAACTGCCTATAAAGAATCAGTTTCAGAAAATTCACTTCAGAATGTCATTTCAGAATGTCACAAATTCTTTTTCAACCAAAGCTAATGCATGAAAATTTTCGAAATTACAAAATGAACAACGATCACCAAATATCAATGTAAACCATTTTATTTTGAGACATTCCTGTAGAATATTTTCAGAAATCTAGGCAAATAATTGCAGTTTTATTATAACTTTTTTTCCCCCGTCAATGAAAACATGCTGCAATGAAGAGTTTCTGATAATCTTTAATTATACAAAGAATTTCAATGAACAATGCAGTGGCACAAAATATATTGCTGTTTCAACACTTCTGGGCGAAGACACTGGTGTAGATGTGAGGGAGTTTATTGCAGAGAGATTAAAATAACTAAAACTATACAGGAAGCAAAGGATCAGGACTTTGAAAGTAGTGAAGGGAACACAGTAATGGAGAAAAGTGTGAAAGCTTTATGGAGTGTATCTGAGGGAGAGAGACAATGAAGAAGGACACACAAGGGGGAAAGAACAAATCATCTGGTGGCACTGGGCGGTAAAGGGTTGTAATAAATAAATAAAGTTGTAATTTAGAATGTGCTCCAACATCCCCCTTGAGTTTCAAAGCTCCATCCACTGCATGCCATCCCTAAAAACAGCTTCTTCTTGGTGAACACAGACAATGGGTTGGGTGGAGCGGAAGCATCTTCTGGATCCTAGCGCCAGCAAGCATCAGTAAGGTAATGCTGAAGGAAGCTGTCACCTTATCTCTAGCGTATTTTCTTTATTCCCTCTCACTAAGAGAGTCCATTTTGGCTGAACGTGTTTGGAGCCTCTCTTCAAAGCTTTATGGCTGTGGTAAAACTGTAACAGAAAGAACCCGGCTGCAGGGGAATAAATTTTCTTGTTCAATCGCAACTATGCTCTGTAATTAACAGTATCAGTGGGAGCAGAGAAAATTATTGGACAAATAATCATTTTCTGTTTCAGTGTTCTCTTTCTCACGAGGTCCTCAGTATGAGGTCGTAAAAGTAGCTGTTTCTTTGTCTTTTTTCTGAGTACCTGTTGTACATGTACACTTGAATTGCTTAAGTGACTGTGGAGTTACTCTGTAAAAGAACACAATTACCAAAAATTACTACTCCAATCAAACTGATATAAATACTGAATGACCTATTTATTATTTGTGAACATTAACATTTCTTAAACATATTCCCCGAGCTTCAAACTTGTTGTTAACAGAGCTCTGTGGTTGCATGCTAAAGGCTGCCATTAATGCCATGTATAGATCAAGTGGCACGGTGGTTAGCTAAATGAATGAAACAATGTTATCCTGGTAATCTATAACTGAGGGAAAAAATATTTTCTTACAATTATTTGAGAGAAATGCTGACAATAAGGGGAATAAAACAATACTTAAACTTCAACCTTCACTTTCCTGAGCTTAAAATCATTAACCTTTTGGCACTTCTCACCTGAAGCGTTATGCTCCCTTTAATACATATACACACACATATACATGGACATGCAGAGAAGCATCTTTGTCACGCCTAGCTCTAATCTTGGTGGCATTTTGTAGATCTCGTCTGGTAGGCAATTCCTGAGTAGACTACTGTTTAACACATTTTATAAACAGATTATTTTCTACAGCTGTTTACACAGGTGGCCTTAATCTCTAATGTCAGTAAAAACCACACAGCTTCCTTATGATGAATGTCTCATTATAGAAAGTCAAGTTCAAACTGCTCTGAACTTTCTACATGTGAAACCAATAACACTATCAATACTGCTGTATCACAGCCCTGTTAAGTTCCACATAGATGCTCATCTTCCAGCAAAAATATCTTTGTTTAATTACAGTTTTGCATTGGAAGAATATTGAAGCTCCTAAAAGTAGCTGAATTCACCCTTTGATCAGGAGTGTGAATTTCCCTTCTAATTTCTTCAAGATAAATATATAGACCGAATGAAATACAGCACTAACCTGATCTATGACCCATCTTCATGCCAGGCTGCTGTTCTTTGGAGATTCTCGGTCATGGTGAATTGTGTTTTGGATTTTTCATTTGTTTTGCAGTACAAGGAAATGAACCTGAGGTTGCAGAGTGTGAGACTTTTATGTACTTGTTTACAGCATGAAGACTTACACTGCAGTCTCTGGAGGTTAAAGGTAAATTTATTAATGTATTCATTCATTAACCCATTCATTCATTAACTCACTTGCTCTGTTCCTTAGAAACTGCAAGGACACAATTTTGTCTCCTACTAGAGACAAATAATGCACTTCTAACAGGTAACGTTTGCATCTCTGACAGAGTAAATAAAACATGTGTCAAGAAACTAATTGAAGAAATTCATTTTGCAAAGACAGAGAAATCTTCATTGTGCAGCAAAGGCAAACACATGGCTTCACGAATAAAGATTAACTAAATATGGGATATTAGGTTTCGGACTATGAATAGTCTTTAGTTTCAACATACCAAGGACATAAGAATGCCTCTCCTTTATCTCTGTTGTACCACCAAATATGTCCAATTAGATTTAACATGAATGTTTCAGTTCGCCCTACTCCTCTGTGGAGTCTGCACACTTCTTGGTTAAGTAATGAAGAAATAGCTACTAAACAGAATTTGGAGAAGAAATTATTTCAAGGAATAAAAACCGTATTCTGTACTAGAGCAAAATACATTTTATCACTTCAGTACGTTCCTGTTATTTGGTGAAAAAAGACTCAGAATGAAATGAAGGACTTTTGGTTGTAGCATGTATTGATGCATCCAGTTACATCTGTTTTTTCTATAAATGTTCTTGATTCACTGTTTATTGTATAGCTTCAGTGGCTGTGAAATTTTTCCTTCTTTGCAGTCATTCTCAGATTGGCCCTATGTACGTGTGTACGATAATTATCAAGTTTTATAATCCTGGGTAATGAGTTCATGTTGGAACACCAGAGTCAACATTGGAGTCCTCTGCCTTGGAAATGGCATGCTTCTCCAAGATTACGAAACCACCATCTACTTCAGGGGCCAAAGGGGAAGGTATGAAGGTGGGTGTCAGAGTGGTCAAGTCAGACTGCTTGCAAGCAAAACAATCTGATTTTCACTTAAAAGAAAACTCTGACCAAAATTCAAAAGTTTCACTAACTTTTGTAGACAGGTAGACTGTCTACAAGTAGACAAAGATGACTTTTTATGCCCAAGCATCTGAAATGTCAGATCTGCATGCTTCAATCAGACAAAGGCTATCTCAAAAAAAAATAAAAAAAAAAAAAAAAAAAAAGGTGAAGTTAATAAATCTGAAATATCAATGACATTTCTTTTAAAAGTATTTGATATTTATAAGAAATCAAAGAGAAGGCATAAGCATCAGGAACTTTCATGTCTGCCCTCTGTATGGTGGACTTCACAGTAAATTGCAGCAAACTTGTACATTTTTTGAACAGCTGAAATAATTTTAAGTATGGTAAATGTAGATCACTAGAAATCTACTGTCAGCCTCTATAATTAACATCAACCCATTTTGTTTTATATCCCATCACAATCAACTTCAGTTAGTAATTTTTTGTAGGCATTTAGTTACCCAATCATAGTTCAAATGGTAAAAACATTCATTTTGTGTTTAATCCACAATACTTCTTCCACAATCCCTAAAATAAAAACCTTATGCTGACATTTATGAAATGGCAGAAGGAAAAAAGGCCATAACTGTGGGTTTTACTTTAGGTAATAAGAACACAGGCTTTTAAATCCTTGCTTACATAAAGCCTGACCTTTTCACTTGATATAAAAGTCATTTTTATTGAAACTTGGACCCACACCTTCGATCATTATTATTACCTGCAACTTTTCAAGTTGCCTTTTCAGTGATGCCTTTTATGGTCATCTGCCTGCATCTTCTTGGCCGCACGCTCTAGGTAGCAGCCCATTTTATATAATTTAAATGGAAAAATAATTGAAGAATAAGACAGTCGTGTTTTAAATTACTCTTTTAATTTAATCCTTAAGTTGCTCCGCACACAGTATGTTGAATGTATGATCTGTCACCAGACTTTCAAATGCAGCTCAGATTGTTTGTTTAACTGGGCAGGGCAGGAACCTTGAGCCAGGACAGTCAGATCTCTACCTCCCTTAAGGTCTTTCACTTTAAACTTGTGTGTCCTTCGCAGTGCGTGAGAAAAGGATCCTTACACCTCTGACAAGCCTGACAATGTAACAGACTTGGGGAGGCTATCACCATCACACAGGAAAAAGCTGCAGGGAAGCAGCTCAAGCACACAAAACCTATCGAGGCTTGAAGAACCAGCCACAAAAGTGGGTAAAAGAGGCACTTTTCCTTCCTTCTCTCTGGCATTTTGTCCCAGGTGCAGCTCAGAGAGTGCAGGGGACTCAGCTTACAAAGCTGCCGTCTGGGTTGAAGAACAGGTTTTGAGGGTTGCCTCGAGGTGGTCTTTCAAGACAGCACAAATAGCACTAGGACTTTAAGAGGACAAATTAGTCGCAGACAATGCGGATGGATAATTGAGGCACTCTGAAATCTTTAGATGTAAACATACATTTTAGAAATAAGTCGACCAGCTGAGTCATAGAAGTCCACTGGATTATAAATACCATTCTTCTGCTTTTTTTTTGCTCAGACTTCTTCAAACTGATTTTTACCTCGCTTTCAGAGCGCTAGCTACATTTAAATATTTGCTGCCTTACTTTTCATTTACAGAGCCACCTTCTACGAAGTACGCTGACTGGTACAAAAATTACTAGCTGTTCAATAATACTGACCAATTCTCCCCCATAGTTAAACGCTGCTGAATAACGTATGTTAGGGGCACACTCCGTTTAACAGTCACCTCTCTGAAACGTTCCTAAACTGCTTCAGATGACTGCTGCCAATGAAGCAGCATGCCGATGCAAGCCTCCTTTTCTGGACTATCGTGTGAGCCGCTCAAGACAGGCATCCAGAATCGCGCAGATTGGGAGCCACAGGCATACAGATCTGAACATGCAATCACTAACCTCGTGTATGGATCTTACTGCCCTTCAACAGAAGCTGTAAGTGCAGTCAGAATGCTGTGTTATCCTATAAAGACAAGGGATAGGCAATACCCCAGTTGTTGGATGGTTAAACAAACACAGCAACATTTGGCCCCTTCTCACAGCCCATTTTGTCTTTGATACAAAAGCCAAATCAAGAGGACAGGCTTTTTAATAGAGGTTTCTGGTGCGTTCCTCCTCCAGAGGTGCAAAAGAACACTGGGTTTGCAAGTCGTTAACGCACATTGCATTTCAAAACCTACTCCACTTTCAGTTTTCAACTTTAATTGCTCAGTTCTTCAACTGCTTAAACAAAATTAATTCTTTGAAAGTTGAAACTGATACTTGAAAATACTGGTCTATGTACAGAAGGGTGTGAAAGGAAAAGGTCACAGGCTCTTTTTCAGGTCTCAAAAACTCTGATTTGAGCAAGAGTGCTTACTTTTACCAGAATATTTTCACAATTATGTGTATACAACAGTATACACAAACAAAAAATCTCTAAATCAACAAATGTACAATAAAAACTGTCACTATACAAAGTATGACCATTTATTCTTCACTTATTTATTAGCTTAAGTTTACTGCTTTCTTTTTTAATACTCAATCTTGAATCACCAGGTCCTCCAAATATGTTAAAATATTTAAAAACTTAAACAAATGCACATCCTGAGCAGATACATTTGTGAGACCAGATATATGTGAATATTTTCTTTGAGCATAGTAATAAAGCTCTGTTATATGTCAACAGTGTATTCCTGGGACAACCACAAATAGCAGATGCAAGAAGAAAGCAGTCTTAAGATCCTTTATGTGGCAAAGGCAAGACTCTTCTACTGAGGAAAAGGCTATTAAGACCACTAGTTTTTCAGGAATTATTTGTTAACCTATTTTATCATGTGATGGATTTTCATATCATTAATACTGTATTTTATTTACATGCCCCACATCTGATAATTTCACCTGTTAAAACTCATTCACACTCATGAGAATTTCACAGACCAGACAGATCTATTTTTTGGTGTTGTTACCAAGCATAATTTCTAGGAACTAAATGGTCATGCTTCACAAGGCTCAGCAATCAAGTACATGGCCTTAGTCCTTACTATGCTGTCTGTATGAACCTCTTTACTCCTTTGACAGTGCTATTGATCTGAACTTACTTTTTGAGCAGATCAAGGAGCAGATAATCCTGAGTGCCATTATGCAGCACGTACAGGACAAGCAGGTGATCAGGCCCGGTCAGCATGGGTTCATGAAATGCAGGTCCTGCTTGACTAACCTGCTCTCCTTCTATGACAAGGTGACCCAGTTGGTGGGTGAGGGAAAGGCTGTGGATGGTGTTTACTTGCACTTTAGTAAAGCCTTTGACACCGTTTCCCACAGCATTCTCCTGGAGAAACTGGCTGCTCATGGCTTGGATGGGTGTACTCTTTGCTGGGTGAAAAACTGGCTGGATGGCCGGGCCCAAAGAGTTGGGGTGAATGGAGCTAAATCCAGCTGGCGGCCCATCACAACTGGTGCTCCCCAAGGCTTGGTATTGGGGCCAGTTCTGTTTCATAACTTTATCAATAACCTGGATGAGGAGATCAAGTGCAGCCTCAGTAAGTTTGCAGATGACACCAAGTTGGGTTGGAGTGTTGACCTGCTTGAGGACAGGAAGGCTCTACAGAGGGATCTGGACAGGCTGGGTTGATGGGCCAAGGCCAATGGTATGAGGTTCAACAAGGTCAAGTGCCAGGTTCTGTACATGGGTCACAACAACCCCAGGCAGCGCTACAGGCTTGGGGAGGAGTGGCCGGAAAGCTGCCGGGCGGAAAAGGATCTGGGGGTCCTGGTCAACAGTCGGCTGAACATGAGCCAGCAGTGTGCCCAGGTGGCCAAGAAGGCCAATGGCATCTCGGCCTCTATCAAGAAATAGTGATATCAAGAATATTAAGAAACAGTGGGCAACTGTTAAAATCAGAGGCATTTCTGCAGACTGTCTGCAAGTGAAATTGGTAGGAATCTCCATTGGTTCACAGGCTTTAAAACTAGGCTCTCAGTTCAGTGACTTGCTGCAGCAAGTCTTATCCAAATCTGTGGATAAGAGGTGGAAAAAAAATTTCAAGGGCAGAGAATCGTGGAGGACTAAGCCTTCCAGATGCCATTCAAGAGGTGGGGAAGACAGAAGTATCACAAAGAAGGTGTATGTTCTGCTGATGAAGAGGGAGAACTGGAACTCAGCTCCAGAGTTCTGCTCCCATCTGTGCCAATAGCTTTGTCTCTGATATCTTGGACACCTCTGTCCCACCTGCAAAATGGGCAGACACCAAATCTCACTGAGATGTGCATCTTTTTAACTGCACTTATAATTTCCATTTTGATTGAAATTAATGTTTCCAAGATACTTTGAGGACTTCAGATTGAAGAGATTATTCATAAGCAGAATTATTGCCAGCAGTGATTTTGTTGTAAATAATTTTAAAAAACATCCAAGTGGCAGGAATTTTAGTAAACATTTCAAGGAATCAAGAATGGATGAGGTTGGAAGACCTTTGGAGATTCCTAGTCCCACCCCACAGCTCAAAGCACAGTCAAGTAGAGCAGGCTGCCCAGGGTCATGTCCAGCTGCATTTTGAATACATCCAAGGATAGCAATTCCACAACCTCTCTGAGCAATCCTTTCCACTGTTTGACTGCCCTCACAGTAAATAAGTCTTTTCTTATGTTTAAGGGGATTTTTCTGTAATTCAGTCTGTACTCATTGCTTCTTGTCCTTTGCCTGGATGCCACTAAGAAAAGCCTGGCTCCCACTAAGAAAAGCCTGGCTCTATCTTCTTTATTTCCTCCATCAGGTATTTACACACATGCATGAGATTCCACCAACCCTTCTCCTGCCTGAAGAGTCCCAGGTCTCTCAGCCTCTCCGAGAGATGGTCCAGTCCCTCAATTATATTAGTGGTCCTTTGCTGGACTCACTCTGGTATACCCAAGTATTTTTTCTACTAGGGAGCCCCAAACTGAACATAGCACTCCAGGTGCTTTAAACTTAAGACTGTCTAACCTTTCAGGACGACACTTGAAAAACAACACTAAAAAATGTAACTAATTCATAAGTTAATTCATAACTCCACTGAATATTATATATTCTACATGTAGCAATTCACATTCTGTAGGTCCTATATTAAAAGAATCCTCAGATGCTACAGTATTTAGGGTTAAAGAGATATCTAAATAAAGCAGTGTGTAACTCCCATTATGTTCATCACAGAGAAGACCGAGAAATCTCGAATCACAGAATCATAGAATCACCTAGATTGGAAGAGACCACCGTGTCCAACCATAAACTTAACACTGCTAAATCCACCACTAAACCATGTCCCTAAACACCACGTCTAGCTGTCTTTTAAATACGTCCAAGCACGGTGACTCCACCACTTCCCTGGGCAGCCTGTTCCAAAGCTTGATAACCCTTTCTGTGAAGACATTTTTCCTAATATCCAGTCTAAACCTCCCCTGGTGCAACTTGAGGCTGTTTCCTCTTGTCCTATTGCTTGTTACCTGGGAGAAGAGACCGACCTCCACCTGGCTATAACCTTCTTTCAGATAATTGTAGAGAGCGATAAGATCTCCCCTCAGCCTCCTTTTCTCCAGGCTAAACAACTCCAGTTCCCTCAGCTGCTCCTCACAAGACTTGTGCTCCAGATCCCTCAACAGCTTCGTTGCCCTTCTCTGGGCACGCTGCAGCACCTCAATGTCTTTCTTGTAGTGAGGGGGCCAAAACCAAACACAGTATTTGAGGCGGGGTCTCACAAGGGTCGAGGACACCTTCCTGGCCACCTGGGCACACTGCTGGCTCATGTTCAGCCGACTGTTGACCAGGACCCCCAGATCCTTTTCCGCCCGGCAGCTTTCCGGCCACTCTTCCCCAAGCCTGTAGCGCTGCCTGGGGTTGTTGTGACCCATGTACAGAACCTGGCACTTGACCTTGTTGAACCTCATACCATTGGCCTTGGCCCATCAACCCAGCCTGTCCAGATCCCTCTGTAGAGCCTTCCTGTCCTCAAGCAGGTCAACACTCCAACCCAACTTGGTGTCATCTGCAAACTTACTGAGGCTGCACTTGATCTCCTCATCCAGGTTATTGATAAAGTTATGAAACAGAACTGGCCCCAATACCAAGCCTTGGGGAGCACCAGTTGTGATGGGCCGCCAGCTGGATTTAGCTCCATTCACCCCAACTCTTTGGGCCCGGCCATCCAGCCAGTTTTTCACCCAGCAAAGAGTATACCATCCAAGCCATGAGCAGCTTTCCATTCATTAAGAAAAGGAAAGATTATGAGGCCAGCTTATAGAAGAGCTTTGCATTAGAGCTTGACTATGCTCATTTTCCACTTGTGAATATGTATAAGAATTGGCATTGTGGTTTAGGAAATTCTGGTTCTAATCCGAAATCTCTTTTTATTTTCTTTTACATGATATTTTTCCATTAGTCAAAATGTGATTCCTTTTTTAGAGGTATTGTGTTTATAACAAAAGTAGCAGCCAATGACCAAACTCCTCTACAAACTACTTTGTTTTTGACTTTAAAACTAAACTATTAAATAAGTCATATAAATTCTTAACCTGGGAACAGACTATTCTTCAGAAAGTTCATCTGTCTGTGTTTGGCTGACTGCATGGAAAATAAAAGCTTTGTCATTTGTTCATTTTTTTGCTCTCCATCCATTAGCATGCAGGTCGGTAACCTCTAACAAGAATTATATGCCTGGCATTTCTATTTGAGTGACATTTTCAGTGATTGCACTGAAATTACATCCCAGAACATCTTAATGATTATCACTTTACAAAAAGCTCAGAATGACAGCACACTTCTCAACTGAGAAATATGAGTCTTTATTCTTTTCAGCATCTACAGAATATGCAGGTCTGTGTTTTTCCTGCAGCTTTACTTATACAACTCTGTTTGACATTAAAACCCAGAAAAGCCTCCTACTCATATGATGAAAGTAGTACTCGGTTATGAAGTCTGGGTGGAGTACCTGACTAAGGACACTGTGAATTGAGGAGGTGGGCTCTGTGCCAGCTATGACTATGGCAGCCCAGAGGAAGAGAATACTCATGCCTGTTTTTGTAATGATTTATGTACTCAAGCCAGGAGATGAGGTTTGAATCACAGACAGCTGGTATGAAGCAAAATTATTTTCAAATAGTTCCATTCTACACAGTGGTATTTACCTCTGTTCATCGTGCCAGGGTGTGATTACTGGCTCAGACACATTTCTTATACCCTCAGTTGCATCAAACATTTCTTGGCCACTGCTTTGTGCCCTTGAATACAGGAAGTCCATAATTTTGTAAGAACAAAAGCTCTTTCAGGAACAGTTTTGCAATACTGAGTCAACAAGAGTTAACTTCTAAAACGTGGCAGTAACACATGATTAAAACTGAGACCAGCCTGGAAAAAACCCATGTTTTTCCATGAGCAGCGGAACTAATAAAGTTTGATTTTCTAAGAATTTGTTTCACCTCGACAATATAATACCAGCTTCCTCCTTCCTGACATCCTCTACGATATCCCATTAGCCAAGATACCCAAAGACTATGGCTGGGATAGAGACAAACTTATGCTGATGGGGTGGCTTCTACATGAGTTGGCTTGAATGGCCAGCATGCATATGCTGAGAGTCTAACAGGCTTTTGCCAAATGAAACACAATGTCAACAAAATTCTCCACAGTTTTCCTTCCACATGGGGAAGAACACGAGAGTCCCTCTTTTCCATTCATTTGACAATTTTCAGAAAAATTTTATGTTGCCATTATCTTCAGGAATCCTACCCTCTTTTTAAATATGATTCACACTGGGCAACAGGATAATACAATTTCAGAAAGAACGGGGCCTATAGATTGTGCGATCAGTTAACCTCACTTCCTTAGTAAACCAAGAGCAGTTTCACATATCAAAATCTCCAATGATTATTTTGTAATTTTAGAGCAATTTTATTTTCCTGGTACATCTGTAACAGTGTTTCTGCTCACTCTGAGCATGCAGTCCTCTTTTATGGGTTGCCACCTCAGCAAAAAGGTCATAGGCTTTTAAAAAATATGTGGACTACAAATAATTCCCTCACTGGGATAAAAATAGACCTGTTTGCTCATTTGCCTAGAAACCAGGAGGCAGAAGTTAAATTATCATCTCATCCTAAGGAGGATGAGATGATAATCCCAAATATCTTATTTCTTATGTGTAAGAGATGACTCTAAACTCCCCAAAACAAAGACAGAGAAGCAGCCTGAGGAGAGAAGGTGAGGGGGCAGAGGCGGCGGAGGCCTCCCGACCCTTTCTGGATGTCTCAAACACTCCCAAGTGCCTTGTGGTGAAGCCGGAGCCGCGGGGTGGACAAGGCGGAGCCTGGATGATGCCGGCCTTGCCAAAGACCTGATAAGGCTGACACCTGCTTATCTCTTGGGTGACTCAGGTGGGGAGAAACTCATCTGAATAACACAGGAGGGAGGAAGCCTTTTGAAAGCCAGATGGGTCTGCTCAACTTGCGAAGCTTGTTAGTTCTCTGTTTTGGGAGCATCAAACGATTGAATGTTGATTGGTGTTCAATCAACGACTTTGCCTCATTATCCATTAAATGCGTATCAAGATTGACTATAGCACCCGTGCCCCCACCCAAAGAGACGTGCCCCTAGTCAGTGGTGGAGACAATTTCTTCTGCGGGGGACACACAGAAGAGCTTCCTACGAACCAGACACCCCGCTCCACCCCCCGTTGGCTGGCCCAACGCTGGATCCAGGACTGGTGATCTCTCTCTCTCTGTTTTCTCTTTTCTCTTTAAGTTGAGCGCATGACGCAAGGCACACCTTACTGCTCACCATAATTCATCGCGTATCTGATGTCAAGTGCTGCCTACCATGATGTGTTGTAGGTCTGTTAAGTAATGCAACACCTTGCCATCATTTGTCATATGCTGAACCAATTGTGATGGATGTAGTTAAGCTAATAAATGTTTGTGTAGGGACCCTGAGAGTTGTCTCACCTTAGTACACAACTGCTGGGGCTTTGCGAATCTGAGTCACAGTCCCCCCACCCTCTTTTGAGTGGGTCTGAGTGGGGCATGACATTATGGCATAGAGTAATCTAGGCTAGAATTGTTCTCTACCCCTTTTGTTTCCATTCTGGCTATGAGTGCAAGTTACAGGGACAGAAAAAAGATAACCAGGACAGAATATGACTATAGCTCAGGGTTCAGGGTACTTGGTTGGGAAAGAATGAGGTTTGCTTGCTCCTTACCCGAAGTTTCTCTTTATTGTGCAGTAGCTGCTTAATGTAAAATACATGAAGAGCTCTGGTGGGTAGGAAACACAATATTTTAAAATAGCAATGCAACGGAATGTGCAACACAGCATGGATCTGAATTCAGATGTGAGAAGTGTTTTGCTGCCTAACTGGCTGGCAGGGTGGTTCAGTCTTCTACAGTAGTTAAGGAAGAAAAAAGGATTTGGCTGACTGACCAGGAACTGTCCTCCAGCCCTGTCTAGCTTGCTCTGCTGGTGACAAATTCACAAAGAAATATCAGACAGGTCAATATTTTTGTTTGAACAAAAGGAAAGGTTTGGAAATGTAGTTTCATGGGTAATCACCACAGAGAAGACAGATAGAGTTGTTGATTCAGATGAGATTCAGATGAGATGCAGAACAAGATGTGGAGGGAGAATAAAAGAGGATCAAGAGTAGACCCCTCCAGAGAAAGAATAGAGAAGGCATGCTGCAGTAGTCAAAAGAATTATGGAAGACAGATAAAAGGAAAACTTCTCTCTCCTGTGTGTGTCTGTGTCTGTACGCGTGCACATGGAGAAGAAGAGAAGACAGTTGTAGGGGAAAAAGGACAAAGCAACTTGTCTTTTGCAATTTTTTAAAGATAGAAATCAATTACTCAGCAATTTAATTGATATTTCACAAGCTGCGTATTAAATAGTGAGAGTTTTGCGTAGGAGAAAGTGTAGGAGAGATTGTGGAGTCACTGTTCTTGGAGACTGAAATTGGCCGACTATCTTTGTTTGTCGAATTAGACACACAGAAGTGCACACTTGTTTAACTTCCCACTCAACAGAAATGTTTTAAAAACAGTCTTGAGAACAAATCAATGGTGTTTGCCTGAACACATGTAAGAAATCCAAAAGAGCTAGTTGACCTTAACTCTAGACCTGTAACAGCTGTTTAAGTAAAGAAAGCAGAAAACCAGGTATAACATGTTTGTTTACAACTCCAGGAAATGCTGTGAACATTTGGAGCTGCCTAGTATGCGGTAAACAAACCTGCAAGGTTTACAGTTAGGAAGCACAGTGTCCACATACTCTCCTACGTGTGTTAATTACACTGAGCTAGATACATCAGGTAAATCTTATAGACAAGACTAAAAAGACCAGTTAAGTACAAGTTACTGAAGTGTTGCTTCTTATTGAGGCCACTGCTAGTGAAGAATTAAAAAAGCAGAGGTAACTGTGGGACTTGCACAGACGAATCATTAAAAGCAGAAAATGCTGCACACAGAAAGAGACAATGTGTCTGTACGAAAGCAGATTGTAAGAAATGCATTAAAAATGGAAAACAAAAGCAGTAGAAAATACAGCAGGGTCACCTAAATTTCCTGGGACCTATTAAAGTTAAGTAGAACAACATAGAACCACGGAATCAAATAATTCAGGTTGGAAAGGAGCTTGGGGGATCTCTACCTAATCCATATTTTCTTTTCTGGTTTTGCTCTAATGTCCTACTGTCACTCTCTGTTTGTAATCCGAAACTTTTGGTTTCTTGGAGCACTTATCTGAATTTTAGGCTGACCTTCTGATGCAGTAACTGCATATTCATTCTGTGATGTCTGTGGGCCTTTCTCCCTCTTTGAAGCAAATGAAAGCAGCGTAAAATAAAGACTGCAGTTCCTTCAGTCACATTGACTATATGTGACTAAAACCCCACCAAAATATTAAAAATAGATGTATGTGAGGTAATCACCAAGATGTATTTTGACACTTAACTATTAGCCTTGTTACATTGTGCATTCAGATCATTGGTCTGTTCGTATTTTGTGTGTATGGATACAGTTAGAAAAGTACTTTGCTGCAAACAAACTAGGTGGTCGAAGTAGGGAGGTAGGGTACAGAGTACCAGGAGTTAAAGAATGTGAACCAGCCTGTGCGCATTCATAGTCTCAGGAGAAATGGCTGGTAATGAAACAGTCCCGAAATCAGGGATTTCACTATAGGCTCAGAAAAGGACTTCACGTTTTGACTGGTATAATATTATCTGCCTTCCCTAGCCAGTTTGGGATGAACACTCCAAAAATAATACAAGAATAAGCAAGCACAAAAAAAGTGCCAACTCACTGCTCAGACAAAACCCATTCAAAGCTTGTGTGCACATGAAACGGTTCAAGAACATTTCATACTCATGGAAAAAGTACTTCTTGAAACTGGCAAGATTAGAAAGAGACTAGCTGGATGCAACTGCCTATTGTTTAGATGAAAAAGATTAGTATAGGTGGGAATTCATTTTTCATTGTCATTTTCATAACAGCTGCATGTTCCCAGATCTGGTCCATTCCTTTTAATGTCACTGTCCCCTTCCCTGCAGATATTCCGCAGGTGCTCATTTAAACCTACAGATGCAGAACACGAGACAATTTACTGGGTAGCATTAGCATTTTACTAAACTGACCTGCGTTGGAAGAACAGAGCCTGTTAGAGAAAGACTGTTTGCTTGTTGAAGAAGATCTCTAGGCAACAAATGTTTAGGTTTAAAACTGCTGAAGTGAATTTAGTTATATCAATAACTAATTAGCAGTTAATTGTTCTTAGTCCCTAAGATCCTAAGGCTGAAGAGACCTACTTATGGCCCTGGGAGCACATACACTATTTCTCCTTACTATGGCAAGAGACAGACACTACTTCCTCAAGGAGGGATACAATAGTTTTATGTGTAGAGAAAAGGCAGCATCTTGCCTTTACTCAGTAACAGAAAGTACAATAAGGTTTTGAGATAACCATATGCTTTCCCACCTTTGTTTTTTCTTTTTGGCTTCTGCTTATGTGGTACAAGCCTTGCAAGTTTTGCTGATATTGATGGATTCTTCTACTCCTAAGGGGACTGCAATGCCCTTTTTCTCATGCAACACGTGTACATGATATAAGTAGCTTGTGAATATTAGAGAAAAACAAAAGTTGCAGCCTGACTTAGAATATATTCCAGATCATAGGAAATGCAGCACCTTTATTTTAATTAAACCCATGCTGTTTATGTGAAAAGAGTCTGGAAAAGGGCTCAGAAAGATTCTATTATGATAATGCAGCAGGGCTGCAGTAGTAGAATAATAGAATGCTTAGAGTTGGGAGGGACCTTAAGAATCATAAAACATGAAAACATAACCTTACCTTTAAAAAAATATTTGCTTTACTACCTTTTTTCAGTCTTTTTTTAAGATGATGTGTAGTTAGATGATTTTTAAGGATTAAAATGAACTAATGCAAACTATTTTTGCACTACATAATATTCTCAAACAAGCTACTGGTAAAAATAATTTGAATAACATTGCATTTTTACATACAATTTTTCAAATTTCAGATTAACATGCATTCCTATGGCTAATACCTTACAAGCTAAGAAGGATCAAGCAGAAAATCACAAATTAGGAAGGGGTTTGAAAGAACTTCTAGAAGAAATAACTGTCGATAAAAGTACTCTTGCAAGCCAAGAATGAGGAGTCCGATTCTTCCATAAAAAACCTCTGTGAAAGAAGTAAACGTGAATATCACAAAACTCAGATTATAAATTCAAGGCTTCACTGCCTGTCCCAGCCAGACCAAGTATTGACTTGTCCCTCAAATGTTTTTTAGAGTGAGGAAGCAAAGAATAAAACCAAAGTTTACACTGACCTAAATGCATTCGACAGAAATAGGCAGAGAACAATAACCTTGACACCTGACAGCACAAAAGAGGAGGCGAGTGGCGTCACAGGTTAGGGAGGGGGCTGTATGAGTAACTGCTGCCAGACTCTATAGTCTTCCAGGGTGAGGACAAGCTGCTTAAATTCTCTTTAAGGAAATAAAGGGCATGAGTGGACTGACTCCATGAGAAGAGGGTGAAGCAGGAAAAGAAGATTAGTTTAAGCAGATTCCATGCGTGAGCTGCTTTTCAGTAGCTGGATTTGTCTGTAAGGAAAAGGAGTATTTATATTTCGAACAATTACTGTACATATACAATATAAAATTCCAGATATCATTTTTGCATCTAGAGACGAGGTATGGCTGAATTTGCACCTTTACCAGTTTTAGGCTGTGCTGTAGCCACATGCCCTAGGTAAAAGTAAGCGCTACTTACTTAAAACATAAGCTGACTCCTGACCACACACATAACCACATTCTGTTAATGATTCACATATCCAGGAAAAGAAGCCCTCAGATTTGTGTACACCACCACTGTAAAGCACATTTACAATAAATTCTGTAGCAATGAGGTAACAAAGAAAGTATTTTCATTTACTGCTGTGACTCTACAAAAGCACCAAAACCCTGCTCAGTCAAAATGTTCGGCCATCTGCTCTCACCAATCCCAGCTCCTGTAGGGTAAAGCAAGCACCTCTGCTCCATCACAGGATATTGCAAATCAACAAAGTAAGAACGAGGAGAAACTACCAGGTTGTCTTGCTTATTCTCAGCTTCTATTGGCTAAGAAAGACCACGTAGGCAAACACAACGCTGATAGCAAACCAGCAGATCAAATTAAGCAAGCTACACAGAAAACTAGAAGGAAAATAAGTTAGGAAAGACTTCTAGAAAATAAATGTAGATAAAAGCATCCTTGAGACTCAGAACTGAGACTGATCATAGCATAAAAATGCCATGAAAAAGTGAATCTCAGCAGCAGAGAATTTTGTGCTCTGAGTGCAAACCTTCAGCCCTTCCCACAACAGAAAAGATGACTGCTGCCTAAAGCACAGGGCTGAAAAATGTTCTATCACAAAAGTGGAATATATTATTATTATTATAATTGTTTTGGCTTAATTTTGAAAATTTCCCACAAGTTTCATGCTACAAGCTGTGACTCGGTCACAAACGCATTGATCCATTCAGCTAAATCTATTTTTCCTCAAAAAATCACTGAGGACTATTTTAAGGCAGAGGAATGCTGTTTTAATGCAGGATCTCTTTAAACTCTGAACCTAGGCATTTGCTTAACAGGTAAACACAATGCCACATAAAATACCCACAAACAGACAAGCTTTCCATAATGTATTTCAGTTTTACTATCCTGAAATACCAACTTTCAGCCATTTTTGTTTTCTATACGGACAGCTTGCGTACAGAACAGCCAAAAACATGGGCAGGCCGCTAAGAGAAAAATGTTACTTAAAATAAAGGAGACATTAGCAGCCAAATGCTCCAGCCATTGTATGCCTTACCTTCCTAAAATCCTCAGAGAATTACTATCAGTATCATATTAAGCTTTGTTTTATTTAACCAAGATTATAAATATGAGATAAACTACTGACAGAATATGTAACTGAGCTTCAATTAAAATAGCAACCACTTCTTAAATACTCGTGAAAGAAAGAGCTCTTGTTGGCTGACAAAGCAAATCTCATGCAGTCTTGAAGAGATATTAATTAGTTTGGGCCCAGATAATAAATTTCAGTTTCCACTTGCCCAGAAGTTTTGAGGACTTTACATCCCATGTGTTGATTTTGTTCCACTGCATTACAAGTTGTGCACAGTAGAGGAAGAGCTGCAGCAAAGGCAGGGCAACAGAGACTCAGCAGATGGACACAGGGGAGGACCAAGCTCCTCCAGCAGCTCTTGGTCCTAATGCTGCCCAGAAAGAAGAGATCTCCAGCAACAGGCGGCTGGGGCTGCCACAGGAAGAGCCCAAGGAGCCGGGTACGTGAGCGAGAACTGCGCTCTAACTATTACTGTTACACTTTTCCTATAGGATCCAAGGTTTGATCTGCAAACTTTAAGAATTGCTTTGGGTCAGGAGCACTCCTAAATAAAGAATATATTTTATAACTGGGAAAAGACAAGTTACACTGTTGGTTTGAATTAGGCATGTTTCTAGCACGCTGAATAGAGCCGTTCTTTCTAGCTATGTACCAATGGCACGCATGCATAAGCTTAAATACCTAGGGAAAGTTCAAAATCAAAATACAAGCATCTGATAGATTTTGAAAATGATGGATTTATGTGCTTAGATTTTGCCTAAGTGCTACACTAGGCACCTTCAGATATCTGGAAATCTCACTGGAGACAGTTAAGAAGATTCTTCCTATCTGAAGGTAACACACCCTACTAGACACAGAGAGTGCTTGGCACTCTAACTTCTCTCCTCTTCTTCCTGGCACCTCCCACAAGCTTGCAAGCACCTCCAACTTGCTGGACCTTATTTTTAATTATTGTTAATTATTATTGTTAATTATGAAATCTAGAGAAAATTCTCTATTATCTTGTCTAAAGCCAATTAAAGACAATGAATTTGTCCTTGGTAACTTTATGACATTCCAAATCATAATTCTTCTATTCTGGTTGATTATACTGATGCCTAATAATGAGATTACCAGGAAAAATATGGATCCTATCTAAAATACATATAATTCATATTGGTGTGCTGGAAGATCAGGATATCTGATCTTAGATGACGATTTGAAGGAGGAAAAGTTTAATTGATGCTGCTTGGCTGAAATACACACGTCTTTAAAATGTCTTAAGGTTTGCCCAACATCCTTTTTTTTTCCAAGAAAACAACTGTTATTTATTAATAGTACATTTACACAGTGAATAATATTTATTTCTTAGTTCTGTATTAAGAATAGATTCTCCTTGATGCCCACTGTCTTTCCAATTAAGCTAAATATTGCAACTGCTTCTGACAAAAGAAGTACTCTTACACCAGGATAGTGGCTGCACCAAGTGGAGCTCAGACATACTCTACCAGTGACACCACAAAAAGCCTGAGTTGCCTGTAACACTTACATGACTTGCAAAACTGTCTGCAGTAAATATTACTGTCAAAATCAGTGTTACTGAGAATAAAAAATCGCAACTGAAATAGGAAAAAAAAATTACTATGAATATATACATTTAACATGTGTATTCTATTTTATCAGACCCAAGATGAAATTCTTTATTAATTACAGAATTATTTATTCCGTGACTTTGCCAGGATCCACTTTTAATGCCAAACACCAAATTCAGTACTAAAATATTCCATGAATCCTGAAAAACATCTTCAGCTTGATTCAGAAAATAGAGCAAATTCCAAAACAAAAGACTTTGGTGTCTTCATTTTTCCCTTTTATAGTAGAAAGCATTGATTTGATTTATTTCTCATTTTTAGTTCAATATATTCAATGTCTGTGAAAGCTAACTCGTGATTTTTCAATTGGGAGAAGTAGGATACAGAAATGACACCAGCAGTTGGTAAACATAAGTAATTAAGTCAACTAATCTTTGTAATCTGTGTAAAGAATCTGCAATACTGAACTTACTCTGGTTTCAATCAGACCCTTAAGAATACTATATGAGGGGAAAAAAACTAATTCAGATGTATTTTTCTTTTGTAAATCTCTGTACTTTCTCTAACTGGTTACACAAAAGCTCATCTGACCCATTCCCTTTTCTCTAACAATGACCCGTAATAAAAGTATGGCAAGCAGTTCTGTAAGTTAAATATTGAGTCATTTTACCTGCTATACCAACTGCATGTACACTTTAATCTGTCCTTTTGCTATGCATTGTCCACACACAGACCAGTATATACAGAGAAATATCACTGAATTTAGCATTAGCTGAAGATACACATAGTACATCTGACTTCCAGTCAGTAGCTTTCCGCTTCACTGGGCGAAATATAAAAACCCTACAAAACTCAAATTAACAGGTTTTTCATGAAATGGAATTCATGGAAAACTTGCACAATTAAAGAAAACCAAAATCACAGTGTTTGACAGAGGACCAAGAACATCCCCCTGATCTCACTGCCACTTGGGCCAACTTTCATTGCAATAATTCTAGCATAGTAAGTATGGATATATTTTCAATCAAGAGGAAAGCTGCGACGCAAGAAAAGAGAACAGTTACTCAGAAATTAGGAAACAAACAATGTGAAGGCTGCACCCGTATCAACACATTCAGGGTCATCCTTGAAAGTAGAACTTTAAACATTTGCTAATTAGAGTGGAATTTCAAGCAACTTTTTCTTTTATAATCAAATTATCAACATCTTTCCCATTCTGATTACCTGTAATTCACAAATGCTAACTATGGAGGGATTATTTATTTAAAGGTTTACCAACTGAGCAACAGCTTCAATTCTTTTCTTTCAAGAATGGCAACACTCTGAGTATTTGCCATAGTTATTTTGCATTTACTTGACAAGCAAAATGAAAAATTCACGTCAGTTCAAATTATCAGTATTTGGTTTTCCAGCTATTGATTTAATGCGAGACTTCCCATTTCTTTAATTGTGTTCACTGATACTTTAAATCACAGCACCTTGATGCTTGTCATACTCTGGTCCAGGATCAAATTGCATCTCAAATTCAATCCACTTTTCTGTAAAGGTATAGCTGTCTTCTGCTGCAGCCCTGCGTCCTTGCAAACACAATACTGCCATTGCTAGCGACAGGCTGCAGACTGTCCTGGCTCTGCAAGTCCACAGGACTGAGGCTTGTCAGGCTTACTTTGAACTTTTATTTTCCCACCTGCACCTTTTTGGGGCGCTTGTTTAAGCACAGTAATAATTTTTCTAATCTATTTTACTTTAACTTCTCTTTTTTTCCACGGTATAACTGTATTTTTTATATAGGCCAGTAACACATAGTTATTCGGATACGATGACATATTGGCATAATGGCAATGATAAAAATGGTGTAATGATACAGTGTAGAGCAATACGTTCCTGGTCTGATAGCAGAAGCCCTGAGAATGAGGACACAGGATGCAGTGCAGAAGAGTTCAGGCACGGGTTGATAAGAAAAGGGGGACAAGCTGACACTAGAAATGCAAGGGCTATAATCAACTCACCAATGGCCAGTTAGAGGATGCCTACACTGAGCTGAGCAAAATGAAGGTAATGAAGAACAATATCCAAAATATATAAAACCCACCAAGTACTTAAACTTGGATGTAATGTAAACTGGCAGACCAATGAACAAATAGCAAGGTGCAGAACATTACTAAACGTATAAAAATGGATAAAGTGCGTCTTACAGAAGGGGACAAATAAACGATGAACACCAATATCATCTTCCTCCTAGCAAAGAAGAGCAAGTAACCCCAGCCTCAACATTTCACTCCTCTCAGTGAAAAACTTGGAGCACTGATGGTTTGCTGCAATGCTCCCCCTTCCTTTCTGCTCAAGGCAGACTAGTGTTGTTGACCTTAGCAGATAGAAGCAGTGAAAGGATGAGCAGAGAAAAAGAGGTAGATACTAGGAATCGTGTGCATAACAATTTTCATTGTATTACTATATTTGAGACTTTTTCTGAAATTGTATTCTTTATTTTCTTTTTCTGTAACAATTAGATCTGGACTAGTAAGGATTCTTTGATTAGACTCTCCTATTATAATAAAAACAAATTCACAGCTTCGCATATAAGAAGTGTTTCATTTTTGCTCATACCAAAATTTTAAACACATCACCCCTTATCAAGACTTATTTAAACATTCAAATTTTATTTTCAGTTTCCTAGCTAGTGGTCCTTAATATCTCACATTATTCTCATGGGAATTATGTTTTTCATGGGCTATCATGGGATAGGGTTTTTTTCCAGACATAATCTCTCTATTTGCTTTTCCTAAAATCTGTGTCATCATGTTATATACAGAAACAAAAAGACCATGGCAAATACAGCAACACCATAAGACTGAATATTGCAGATTCAGGACAGAGATACACAGGTCATCACAAAGAGCTTCTAGTTCTGAGTTTTTACGTACCTTTGAAACGTGATTTTTTCCTCATTGCTTGCATATAAAAAATGATATATGTACTTGAATGGACAAAGAGGAGGTGAGGAAAATTTGGAAGATTTATGTATGGAGCTTAATAGACAGATTCAGTTCTAAACCAAATCAATGTAATGCTTTCTGATGCACATTATTCTGCTGGAGCTGCTTATATAGACAATTATCTGGTTTAGCATTTGTTTCTAATATTCTTCATAATGTGTAAACCATGCTTTAGGAACAAGACAGTTGCTGGCCTGGACTACTGACTAATACGTCAGTGTGATGTTGCTACAGCAACCAAAAGGATGGAATAGCATGTCATATATCATTTACCCATTACTTGGAACATACAGCTTTCTAAAAGCCATTAAACCAAGCAGAGGTGCTGTGACGGAGGAGATGAGTATGTCTTGAAGCATTCTAAAATAGTTTCCATTGTTCTGAAGGTCCAGGGAAGTAAATCAAAGTAATAAGCAGCACAAATAAGAGTTAAGTATTTAAAAATAAAAGAACCTTCCTTTGTTAACATGATATCAGCATTTCTCAGGGTCCAGTTGCCAGAAGAACACACCTCTAGATCATGGACAAACAACCTATACTTTTTATTTCAGATTTCTAAGAAAGGAATGCTTGTGTCCCACATCGTGGCATACGGAAATCTTGTAGATACCATGTTGTGCACAGCAAACCAGCTACTCTCTGAATGAAAGCTTGAGAGGTTTTCAAAACGGGGGCTATGAACTTGCTCCAATGGACCATCTCAGCAAATACATGGGCCTTCATTAAAAGTAGTCTTGGTCCTCCAATACAAGCTAATTACCTCTCCTGTTCCCTGCAGATACACAAACTAATATGTAAACAAAACCAGTGTGTGTTTTTGTGGTGGCAGTGGTGGTGATGGAAAAATTTAGCAGGCAAAGTGGAAAAATTCAAATTGGTAAACTTCATGACTTCGTGAAGCTATTTATGCCTTGGGTTTGCAAGTGATCTGGAAAACATGGCACTGTGAAAAAAAGTACCCATGATTGGGTTAAAATTTCAGATTCAGCGACAGGGTGCACATTTTGGATAAGAAAGTGAACAAAACATCTGGGAAAGAGTCTGGGTATGTTTTCCAGACCACAGCAGAAAGATTAATGAGCCAAGTCTGTCAGGCTCAAATGGAAGCTTGCAGAGGGACTGGATAAGGCTTTGATTTAAGAAATAAAGAAGAAACGAGAGCAGTAAAACAATCTATAGAGCGGATAGGCCTGCTGCTCATTGTCAAAAATGATATAATTCTTTGCTTATGCATAAACACAAGAGAGTTTCATAAGTATGTAAAAAGGGAACATTTTGTACTGCCAGCAAGAACTGAAATTCTGTAAGCAATGGACGATGCCCAGTCTTTTTCTACGTCTGAAGTACCGGAGGGTTTCTGGCAGTCACATTGAGAAGAGAGACAAGTTTCTGCATGTTCAAGACACTCCCTGAGAGCACCAAACAGTGAAACCTCTTGAGTGCCCAATGCTTACTATACTTTCACAGCATTCTCCTGCACAATAGAGAACATGCTGCAATACATCATTTCAGGGCTGGAGGCAAAGGCAACAGGAATCCAGGTGGAGCATAGCACCTTCCTTATGTTATTGAAGATGTTCCTGCAGGCAGGATCAAGTTTTTAAAAATACCACCTACTATGTGGACATCACTGCCTATATGCCGCAAATGGACTGGACACGAGTGT
Organism: Chionis minor; assembly: GCA_013398295.1. Taxonomy (NCBI): domain Eukaryota; kingdom Metazoa; phylum Chordata; class Aves; order Charadriiformes; family Chionidae; genus Chionis; species Chionis minor. The sequence continues at coordinate 726,853 of VZSF01005824.1, read as the reverse complement.
AAGACAAAAGTAAAGAAACTATAACTATCACAAATCTGAGGACAGGGACAAATGGAAGAGGAGTGGGGAGGAAGAACTCTTGTTAGATGCCCTGGCTTTGGGGTGAGCTACGGAGCCTGCAACTGTGCATGAATTCATCACCATAATGTGATGGAGAACAAAAAGGGCCTTCAAGATACGCTGTAGATACCTCCTCAGAGGGTAGTGACAAAACTTCTATTCACGTAGCTGTTGGTGTCCTGCTACCATGGTACACCACTGTTCCAACAAAATTTTCCCCAGCCATTAACTCATCTCGGTTTACAATTCAGAAACAATGATATATAATTACCAGCTAAATCTATCCAGCTGGGACACTCCTTCTTCCTACTGGCAGGGAATATCGATGCTGTTGAGCTTATTGGCCTCTGCCCAGCCTGTTAGTTGACCCAAATACAAAGAAATCCCCTTCCCTTTGGAAGGATGTGTCTGACTAAATTTAGCCAGCCACGAAAAGGAGCAGAGTTCCAGTCTGTTTCGTTATCACCTAACACAGAGGACAAAGATCTCAAGACAGTGCAATAGATCATGGCTCTGGAAGGGTCCCAAAGCATGCCACAAAGGATGGTGTACAGTCCTGAACCAGGACAGAAGCTCAGTGCCATGCCTCATCATGCTTTTACAGTGAAATCTCCATTGCAATGCTTGCTGAATATGCTTTGAGCCACTAAGGAAAAATATGTGTGCTAGCAAGTAGACACACGCAAGGCTGTCAGGGACGCTCTGTCCAAATGGAGGAGGCTGATTAGATCAACAAGACTGGCAGCCTTGCCCCATGCTTTTTCCAAAGAATTATTTCAGATGGAGGCCCTGTCATATCATGCCATCTTTTCATGGAAGGCATTCCAAGCTGCAGTCATAATCTCTTCACTCAAACACTATCACCATATTGCCCAGCAAAGTGAGTCCTGGCTTTGGGTGAATCCATCATGAGCTGAACTAAAGGCAGGCCTTCAGTGTTCTATAGAAGACAGGGCAGCACCAACTCTATAAGCTAGAAGTAAGAGAGTAAGAAGATACAGGGCAACAGAACGGGGTTACACAACATAAGGACTGGAAAAGGGGAAATATGGATGTCATTTTTGGGCCTCTACTGAGTGTCAGCTTTTATGGAAGATGCTTATTTGCCCTTGACTGAAAAGCAACATACAACCAGGAAAAGCCTGGGCAGTAACAAAAAAGACTTTTTGGGGAAAAAAAAAAAAAAAAGAGGAAAACCCCTTCTGGCCAAGGTATTGGAGGGAAAATCTTTGAGGTAGAACCAAATGTCCTGTGTGTCCCATTAGACTGTGCCTTGGGCAGAACATTTTCTGAGCTTATACACAAATTAAGGCTATCTAAGCATGAGTGTCAAATCCAAGCAAGTCCTCTTGTGTGTCATAAAAAGGCTGAAATAAAACCCAGGAGAAAGCCTTCTTGTTTTTTTACCATGGTGGGTTGATCTTGGTCAGCTGCCAAACACCCACCCAGCCACTCTTAATCCCCTCTTCAACAAGACAGGAGGCAAAAAAAAGAGACGAAAAAAACTTGTAGGTTGAGAAAAAGACAGGGATATCACATACCAATTACCATCTCAGGTAAACCAGATTGAACATGGGGAAAATTAATTTAATTTATGGCCAACTAAATAGATTTGGACAGTAAGAAGAAGCAAGACAAAATTCGAATAACACCTTTTCCCCACATCCCTTTTTCCCAAGCTCAACTTCACTCCTTCATTCCTGCCTCCTCTACTCCCCACTAACAAAGAGGTCCAAGGGGGATTGGGAGATTACGGTCAGTATGCACCAGTTCATCTCTGCCACACCTTCCTCCTCACTCTTTTCCCCTAGACTGTTCCCCTGCCCCAGCATGGGTCCTTCCCTTGGGCTGCAATCCCTCAAGAACTGCTCAGAGTGGGTTCTCTCCACAGGTTGCAGTCCTTCAGGAAAAAAATCTGCTCCTGTGTGGGTCCTCCAAGGGCCATAGTTCCTGTCAGGAGAACCTGCTCCTGTGCGGGCTCCTCCACAGGCTGCAGTTCCGTCACGAAATATCAACCTGCTCCCGCATGGTGTTCCCGCTGGCTGCAGTGTGGGTATCTGCCACACTGTGGCCTCTTCCATGAGCTGCAAGGGAATACCTGCCCTGACACCTGGAGCACCTCCTTCCTTCTTCTCTGACCCTGGTGCTCACACTGTTGTTTCTCACACATTTTTTCCTCTCTCCCTTCACATTACCATGCAATATTTTACCCTTTCTTAAACATGTTTTCACAGAGGTGCCACCAGCTTCGCTGATGGGCTCAGTAGTGTCCTATGGTGGGTCTGTTGTGGAGCCAGCTGGAACCAGCTGTGTCTGGCACAGGGCAGTCCCTGACCTCTTCTCATAGAAGCCACTCCTGCAGCCCCCTGATGCCAACATCTTGACACCTACACCCAATACGTCCACTAACATTTCTGATGTGAGGGCAGCAAAGTCTGTTCTGGATGGCTGGCTCAACCTCTTTGCTCTGTCTAGTTGTAAAAATATGGGGATGAGGAGGAAGATGAAAAAAGAAGAGTTTGCAAGGGATTAAGGGAGTAGATTTAGAGTCTCTAGGTAAAAGAAGAAGCAAGAACAGTCATGGTGCTGTGAAACTTGAGCAAGATCTTTTCCTCATAGACTGCCGGCTTTGTAACCAAAGTCAGTCTCATGCTTGGCATCAGCTTAGATGTGGGACTGGAGACAGGAACAGCAATGGCTCTACTGTTCTTTCATGGACTGCAAAGTATTCAGCTGGCTTCCAATAATTTTATCCAGGCTTGTATGAAGATGAGTGTTTTGATTGCATGGACCTCAATGACTGTGAAGGCAAGGCTGAGTGCTTATGGGTAAGGATGAGGGGGGAGGCCAACAAGGCAGATAACCTGTTGGGATTCTGTTATAGACCACCCAGTCAGGATGAAGAGACAGACAAAGCATTCTACAAACAGCTGACAGAAGTCTCACATTCCCCAGCCCTTGTCCTCGTGGGGGACTTCAACTTACCAGACATCTGCTGGAAATACAACACAGCAGAGAGGAAACAGTCTAGGCGATTCCTGGAGTGTGTGGAAGATAACTTCCTGACACAGCTGGTAAGTGAACCTACCAGGGGAGGTGCTACGCTAGACCTGCTGTTCACAAACAGAGAAGATCTGGTGGGTGATGTGGTGGTTGGAGGCCGTCTTGGGCTTAGCAACCATGAAATGATAGAGTTCTCGATTCTTGGAGAAGTAAGGAGAGGGGTCAGCAAAACCATTCCCGTGGACTTCCAGAAGGCAGACTTCAGCCTGTTCAGGACACTCATTGAGAGAGTTCTTGGGAGACAGTTCTCAAGGGCAAAGGGGTCCAGGAAGGCTGGACGCTCTTCAAGAAGGTGCTCTTGGAGGCGCAGGAGGAGGTTGTCCCCACATACCATAAGACGGACCAGCAGGGAAGACAATCAGCCTGGGTCTCAGAGAAAAAAGGAGAATTTACCATCTTTGGAAGAAGGGGCAGGCAACTCAAGAAGAATATAGGGACCTAGTAAGGTCATGTAGAATGAACACTAGAAAGGCAAAAGAACAGCTAGAACTTAACCTGCCACTGTTATAAAAGATAATAAAAAAGGTTTAAAAGAAAGTGAGGGTGAATCTCCACCCTTTAGTGGATGCAGAGGGGAAGATTGTCAACAAGGACGAGGAGATGACTGAGGTACTTAATGTCTTCAATAGCAAAACCAGTTATCCTCAGGGTATTCACCCCCAGGAGCTGGAAGACAGGGATGGCAAACAGAATAAACCCCCCCAAATCCAGGAGGAAGCAGTTAGTGACCTGCTACGCCAGTTGAATAGTCACAAGTCTATGGGGCCGGATGGGATCCACCTGAGAGTGCTGAGGGAACTGGGAGAGGAGCTTGCCAAGCCACTCTCCATCATTTATCAGTGGTCCTGGTCAGCGGGGGAGGTCCCAGACGACTGGAGGCTTGCCAGTGTGACGCCCATCTACAAGAAGGGCTGGAAGGAGTATCCGGGCAACTACAGACCTGTCAGCCTGACCTCGGTGCCAGGAAAGTTTATGGAACAACTCATCCTGAGCACACTCACATGGCAAGTGAAAGACAAGCAGGGGATCAGGCCCAGCCAACGTGGATTCATGAAGGGCAGGTCCTGCCTGACCAACCTGATCTCCTTTTATGACCAGGTGACCCGCCTGGTGGATAAGGGAAAGGCTGTGGATGTTGTCTGTTTGGACTTCAGTAAGGCCTTTGACACAGTCTGCCACAGCATTCTGCTAGAGAAGCTGGCAGCCCATGGCATGGACAGGTGGACTCTTCGCTGGGTTAAAACCTGGCTGGATGGCCGAGCCCAGAGAGTTGTGGTGAACGGTGCTAAATCCAGTTGGTGTCAGGTCTCAAGCGACGTTCCTCAGGGCTCAGTTTTGGGGCCAGTCTTGTTTAATGTCTTCATTGATGATCTGGACGAGGAGATCAAGTGCAGGTTTGCAGACGACATCAAGTTGGGTGGGAGTTGATCTGCTTGAGGGCAGGAAGGCTCTACAGAGGGATCTGGACAGGCTGGATCGATGGGCTGAGGCCAATGGTATGAGGTTCAACAGGGCCAAGTGCTGGGTCCTGCATGTGGGTCATAACAATCCCAGGCAGCACTACAGGCTTGGGGAAGAGTAGCTGGAAAGCTGCTTGGCAGAAAAGGATCTGGGGGTCCTGGTGGAGAGTCAGCTGCACAGCGGGCCCGTACAAACCTCATGAAGTTCAACCAGGCCAAGCGCAAGGTCCTGCACATGGGTCAGGGCAATCCCACGTACAAACACAGACTGGGTGGACAATGGATCAAGAGCAGCCCTGAGGAGAAGGACTTGGGGATATTGGTGGTGAGAAGCTCACTGCGAGCAGGCAACATGCGCTTGCAGCCCAGAAAGCCAACCACATCCTGGGCTGCATCAGAAGAAATGTGGCCAGCAGGTCAAGGGAGATCTCTGTTCTGCTCTTGTGAGACCCCACCTGGAATACTGTGTCCAGCTCTGGAGCCCCCAACATAAGAAGGACATGGACCTGCTGGAGCGGGTCCAGAGGAGGGCCAGGAAGATGATTAGAGGCTTAGAGCACCTCTGCTATGGGGACAGGCTGAGAGAGTTAGTGTTGTTCAACCTGGAGAAGAGAAGGCTCCTGGAAGACCTTATAGCAGCCTTCCAGTATATGAGTGGGGCCTACAAGAAATCTGGAGAGGGACTTTTTACAAGGGTATGGAGCAATAGGACAAGGGGTAATGGCTTCAAGCTGGAAGAAGGCAGATTTAGATTAGATTTCAGGAAGAAATTTTTCACTATGTGGATGGTAAGACACCGGAACAGGTTGCCCAGAGAAGCTGTGGAGTCCCCATTCCTGGAAGTGTTCAAGGCCAGGTTGGTTGAGGCTTTGAGCAACCAGGTCTAGTGGGAAGTGTCCTTGCCCATGGCAGGGAGGTTGGAATAAGATGATCTTTAAGGTCCCTTCCAACCTATACCATTCTATGATTCTATAATTCTATAACTAAGCAAGTATCTCAAAACTAATAAATACCAGCCTGGGTTAACAAAAACAAACCAACGTTAACAAAACAAAAAAATCACCAGTGTTAGCTGGTTAACAAAAACAGTGTGCTCAAGGACAAGAGGAGACTTTAATTTCAAGGAAAATGTAAATGAGTCTTTCCGTGGCTTCAGCTTTTTCTTTTAAGCATTGAGACAGCATCTGCATCCTCTAAAAACAATGGTTTGGTGAGCCGTGCCTAGACAGCTTCTTTAGAGCAATGTATCATCTCTTGGATTGCCCCATCCTAAAAAGTCCGTTTACACACTTGTTTTCTCTAAGTTCCATCATTCCCTGAGAGAGAAAGAAGGCTTCAACTGCTTTCAGATACCTTCCCAGGACCTGAGACTGTTCCAATGAGAACACCGCCTGACAAGTACAACCTCCCCATTTCTTAATCCAAAAAAGCTTTTTTTATTTAGTGCTCTTTTTTCTTATTTTATTCCCAAACTTGACCATGCAACTATGTCACTCTGCCAGAATCCTGGAAGTGCACTGCTATAAAGTAAGTATGATTCTCAAACGCTTGGTTGGAAGACATTAATTTCAGAAGACTCTTGTCTTCAGGTTTATTCCTCTCTGAGTTCCCGTAAAGCTTGGTGAATGCACACTCACACTGAATTCCTAAAACCTCAGTCTGTAACAAATGTACTTCACGGGCTAAGCATATGAAGTATTCATAAAGTCATGACATTCTTCTTAGATCATTGTTTAGCAGTCCTCTATGTATCACTCTCTTCTCCTGACACAATAAAACTGGGAACTGGGACACCTCATGCTTACACACAGGGAAGAGGAACAGTCGCAGACATGGCAAGGGTTGCCGCTGGTATGCTCCTGTCAAATCTGATTGTGAATTTAGAGGATGGCAGCAATCAGTAGGTATTTGCGATTGCTTTAGAAAGGCCCTTTCTTTTTTTTTTCCTTTTAGAAAGAATCAGAATCATAGAATAAGGACCCCTTTCTTGTTGTTAGTACTGTAACACAGAATAAATCTGATCTTGATCATGCTGTTCCAGATCTCCACCGACAATAAGTTTATCTGAAAGAGTTTATGAAGATTATGAAAGATGTTTCACACTTTGAAGTTTTCTATCCTATTTGATAAAAGAAAAATCAATGACTACATCCTTCGAAGTAAGAAGAAGTTATTTCATCACTATAGACTGGAGTGAGTTGAGTTAGACAATGAAAGACAATGATCAAAACCCTTTGATGGTTACTTACTTGAGGAACAGAGAGAAGACTGCAGAAAAACACTTACAGCTTAGCATACCTCTAACTAGAGGTGCTCCTATGGAAATCGGGACAGACATCTTCACCACACTAAGGAAGTCTTGTAAAGTTAAATTCTGCATGAACAGGAGTCTTACAAAACTCAGAATATCAAAAGCTACCTTTACCCATACACTCAAGTCTCATAGGCAGGGACAGTGAATTTGAAGAGATAAATATGTTTTCATCTTTAGAAGGATAACAGAAAAGTGGATCTATGTTTTAAATTTCATTTAAACTGTCTGATCAAATTAAAGCAGCCACTACTAATCTAGTTTCACTGTACTACCCCTAGCAAGTGGCATAGTCTTAAACCAGAACTGAGTGACTAAAGAAACAGTTTGTGTAGCAAAGTACAGAGAAAAGGGAATTCTTTTGAAGTGCACATATACACATATTATTTCTACTTAAATATAATTCAGAAAAGAGACATCCCTTTTATAAACTTAAAAAAAATTATGAAACCTCAAAAACGTTTCTTCCTTATAGACATATTTTGATTTTATTCTTATTTACCAGAAGCATCAGGTGTTGTCTTGCTGCAGTGAAAAAAGATTAATCACCTACATATGTAGACTGCGAAGAATGACTCAAATACAACCTTTTTACTCTCCCATCATAATCTAGCTTTGACTGATTTGCAGGATACTGGAACTGAATGTTGTTCTGGAAGCAATCTTACTGAACTCAGAACAGCAGGCAGCATGAAGGAAGAATGACATCAGTGATATTCTGTAAGACTAGATCAAGACTGCTGATGGACAGCCACATAATTATTTACAAAGTGATGACAGTGGGATTTAAAAACTTTGGTTTTATTTAATGTGGACCAAATACAGTTTTAATATGTTAAAGTAGAATAAACATAAGCAAATATTCTGTAAAATTAAGTCAGCAGAGAGCTCTGATCTCCCAAAGACATTTCAAAAGACCAAGTATATTATTTCAATTTACTTAAGAGAATAATTCCACCATATTATGATGACAAGTACATTCTTCTTGGCCAGAACATTTTAAATATATGCTGATTTTAGACAAGCTTTTCTTTAAATGTCAGAATGACTTATTCATCATTCATTAACCATGTCATTGTCCTGTATATGCTAATTGAGTGAAGGATAGAACCACAATTTATTAAAGATATGTATTTTCTTCTTTTATACATGTGACTTTTTAAAGGTTTTATGAGCCTGAATTAGAACCACAGTCCCACATGAACTGCTATAAATTCTGTTGTGTTTGTTTATGGCTGATTTACGAATATGTGAAAGGGAAGATCCAGGATCCTATAGCCTAGATTTCCCATTCACAGCTGATACAAAATAGAGCATAAGTCTTCCTACTATGAATACACAGTGTAGCTCATCTATGGGAATTTTCCATTTATTGTATGTGAAAATAAATGATGCTATGGTCTCTATGCATTGGGTAAACCCAACTGTCTAGCTAGACAGAAATTTCTATATAGGAATTGACTATCGTTCTCCAGACAAACCATCTTCTTGTTTCTGGAGAAAACAAATGGTGTTTAGAGTTACTGTACTATTTGATTCTCTGTCTACACTATGGAGAACATAAATATCACATACTATAGATTCTGGAAGATAAAAAGTTTCCCACACTCCCTCAAACCTCCGTCCCTCCCCTCCTCCCCCCCAAACATTTACTACTTCACTGCACTTCTAGCTCTGAGATAATGCATGTTTTTATAAAGCTGCCAGAGCGCTGAGCTCACGGCTTCTACCTTCCCCATGGCTGGGGGTTTGGCCACCTGGACCTTTGGTTGTCTGGACTCAGGGTTAGCTTCGATAATGGTGCAAGTGTCTAGCTTTGAAGACAGATCTTCCAGAAAGCTCTGCTGAGAAGCCTCAGTGGGTGCTCTTCCCCACTGCGCTCTGCAGTGGCTTTTAAGCCGAACGCCTCGTACTTGGCCCCCAACTGAGCTCTGCTGCAGCAGTGCTGTCACCATACCTGTGCTGGGCCAGGCACCCCACTGATCTGGACGCTGACCCTGAGCATTGAACTTGAGCTCCTGGCCTGATCCCCAACCTGCCTCACCTCTTTGGACCTGTCTGGCCATCTGGGCTCATGGCTGAACCTGGCTACTGTCACTAGGCTTATTCAGGTACTGCAGGGCTGAGCCCTTGCACAAATTTTGAACACACCTATCTCTGAAACCATCTTAAACTGTTGCCTCTGCCTAGCTTCTTGCTGGGCAGCGTATCACGTGTTTGAGACTGCAGCTGGGGCATTTTGACAATATGGCTGAGCAGATCAATGAAGTGGGGAGGTCTCACTTCCTTCACCCTCCTTGCTCCTGGACACATGCTGCAACTTCTCCATGTGCCAGCTGAGCTCCAAACTGACAAACAATGACGATGACAAAAGACCTCTCTCGGGTTAGCAAGTTAAATCAGCGTCATAGAGGGTGCAGTGAGCACCAAATGTGGTGCAAAGGAGGTAGTACTCACTGGTAGATAGGAATAAAGGAGTGGAGGAAGCAGTGGGTGAACAGGACATCTCTGTTTACAAAAGCATTTGCTAGTTTAACTCAGATGCAATGTCAAACCCAGTCCTAAAAAGTTACAGCCAGTTGCATAACTGATCAATGTAAAATCAAATTGTGCTGTGCAACATTTCTCTAAGAGTTTATGAAGAGAGACAAAAGACAGCAGAGAAAATAGTTCAGCTCCTTGACTAGAATATAATGTATGTGTTCTCACCAGGTTTTCTAGTTAAATAAGCTGGTAGCTTCGGTAGTTTAGTAGAGAGAAAGCAAAGTCTGCAGGTGGAAGCGAAGGAAAACAGATTAATTCTCTACTTCCCATCAGTAGGCAGTGCCTAATAATGACTGCCCCATCTTCTCCTCCTTTCTCCTAGATTTTCACAGAATCATAGAAAGTTAAGGGTTGGAAGAGACCTCTGGAGATCATCTGGTCCAACCCCCCTGCCAGAGCAGGTCCACGTACAGGTTGCACAGGATGGCGTCCAGGTGGGTTTGAATGTCTCCAGAGTCGGGAGACTCCACCACCTCTCTGGGCAGCCTGTGCCAGTGCTCTGCCACCTTCAAAATAAAGAAGTTCCTCCTCATTTTGAGATGGAACTTCCTATATTCAATTTTATACCCATTGCCCCTTGTCCTATCACTGGTACCACTGAAAAAAGACTGGCCCCCTCCTCCTGGCACCCTCCCTTTAAGTATTTGTAAACGTTGATGAGATCTGCCCCCAGCCTTCTCTTCTCCAGACTAAAAAGACCCAACTCCCTCAGCCTTTCCTCATAAGAAAGATGGTCCAGCCCCCTAATCATCTTCGTGGCCCTTTGCTGTCCCCTCTCCAGCAGTTCCCTGTCTTTCTTAAACTGGGGAGCCCAGAACTGGACACAGCACTCCAGATGTGGCCTCACCAGGGCAGAGTAGAGGGGGAGGATGACCTCCCTCCACCTGCTGGCCACGCTCCTCTTGACGCACCCCAGGATGCCATTGGCCTTCTTGGCCACAAGGGCACATTGCTGGCTCATGGTCATCCTGTTGCCCACCAGGACTCCCAGGTCCCGCTCTGCACAGCTGCTTTCCAGCAGGTCATCCCCCAGCCTGTACTGGTGCAGGGGGTTATTCCTGCCCAGGTGCAGGACCCTACACTTACTTTTGTTGAACTTCATAAGGTTCTTCCCTGCCCAGCTCTCCAGCCTGTCCAGGTCATGCTGAATGGCAGCACAGCCTTCTGGTGTGTCAGCCACCCCTCCTAGCTTCATGTCATCAGCAAACTTGGTGAGGGCACACTCCATCCCTTCATCCTCCTCGTTGATGAATACATTGAACAGGATACATTGACACAGCACTGACCTGAGCGTTTTATTGCTGAGCAGATGCCATATGGTATGGAATACCCCTTTGGTCAGCTTGGTTCAGCTGTTCTGGCTATGTCGCCTCCTGACCTCTTGCCCACCTCCAGCCTGCTGGCCTTTGGAGGGGGGATGTTGGAGAGACAACCTTGACCGTGTGCCAGGACTCCTCAGCAGTAGCGAAACTCTGGTGTGTTATCTGTACCTTTCTAGCTACAAATACGAAGCACAGCACTATGAGGGCTGCGATGGTGAGAGTTAACTCCATCGCAGCCAGACCCAATACACTCACCCAACCCTTCCTGAACTTGCCGATGCCAAAAAATGTCAAACTGCACTCTGCAGAACCCAGGCAAGCTGCCTGACCCAGCAAACTACAGGATGTCACTACATTTTGATGATTAATGCTCATACAGTATTCTTTATTGAAGAAAATTATTACCCAAGGGCTCCAAGAGGTCTGTAAGAAGTGCATCAACACCAGAAGTGTTTATGTAATTACTACTCCCACTTGAGCACGCATTGCAGATTTCCAGTGTTGGACAGTCAGGAATGTTACTGGGTGCCAGATAAAAAAATGGGGTAAGAAACTAAGAGAATAACGTGAAAACCTTATCTCCATTGTACACATCTGTGCTACAAAAACACATATAGTCCTCCATTTAGTTTGGCAGTTAAACATACCCAGTCCCTAAGCAAAGCTCCCAAAACCTTTAGCAGGGGTTATACGAATGGAAGAAAAGCAACAGTGCACAGAAAGAAAAGCGCAAGTTCAAGGCACCTGCCCCACTTACCACTGTGGTAACCTGTGCTAATCTAACCAAGTAAACAAAACAGGGCATTGTAAACTCAGTTACCACTGGCATGGGCAACAGCACTCTGAAGAGGCATCTGGAAGGTGGGATTATAGCCCTTTGTCTTTTTCCTTTCCTCCCATTTTTTCCCAAGGAATTCCCTTCACTTGCACTCTGGGAAAGACAGAAAGGGAAGCTGTGGGAACACTGGCCAGACCTGTCATGCTGGTGCTGCCCAACCATCATAACTACAGTGCTTGAAGGGATCACAGCCTCCCCAGCTGCTAAAAATCACTTCCTTCCCACCAAAGGCAGCACCTTAGCTTCACAAAGGCATAATTAAGCCTTTACACATTTTTTAATGATATGTCAAAAGCTCAAGAGTGAGAGAATCTAATACCCCTGCATACATGAACCAGCTCTGACCAACACCTAGATCTGCAATGAAAGTATGTGCTGCAGGCAACCGAAATAAAAGCTGAACCAGACAATTACAAAGAGCTGATACTGGTGTCATGGTTCAGTCTTCAAAAACACATTTTGACTTAAGGCAGATCTGTAACATATCAGTGATCTGTCACATATCAGTGATCTGTCATCCACAGACTTCTCTACAAATCCACCCTCATGGAGGCAACAGCTGGGAGCGCAGGTTGGAAGAAACCATCTGGTTCAGCCAAGCCACCTGCTATTATGAATACCCGTATTGCATAAGCCTGTTTAATGAACTAATGAGATCCATTTTAAAAGTAACTACTTCTTTGGCTCTGACTGTTCTCACTGGGAGGTGATTGAGCCTTTAATTACTTTAATGGAAAAGAATCAACTTCCAATTTCCCACTGAACTTTATTGTCTGTTTTACATCTACTTGTTCTTGTGGCTCAGATAGTTCAAAGAGTTTTGCATTTTCTTTTCCTCTCCTCAATGTTATAGCCTCCCCTTGGCATTCTTCCTCCACTGTACAACAAGTTACAGAGAGATACAACATTCTCTCTCAGACAGCAGACAGTTGGATGGGGCTTTGGTGTACCTCCGCATGGTAGGAGGGGTTGGAACTTGTTGCTTTTTAAAGATCCCGTCCAACTGAAACCATTCCATGATTCTATGATTTTATTCCTTTTTGGACTTCTTGCTAGGGTAAGCAGGCTATTTTTGAGGTATCTTCTTGTAGGAAAGGCTATGAGAATAGCAAGAATAGAGCCTTTCTCTGCATCTGCTCCAATTCATGTTTCTTGAATATGAATGAGTAGAACTTCACAAATTATTTTGATGTGTTTACTAGAACTTTGCATAACACCATTAACACTCCTCTAATTCTGCTAGAAATAATTCAGCTAAGCCAGGCCAAAGCTCCTACCATTGTAATTGCCAAAGTAATTTAGCTGTGTTTCCAACTAATGAATTTCTGGCTGAAACAGTAGTTTTTGTTATTAGTCCACTTGGAGTTCTTGCATTCCATTCCATTGGATTTACATTTTGAACTGTTGAATTTCAACCTTGTTTACATTACTGGTCTCAAGGTCACCTAGTTCTCCCTGTATAGCACTTTGATACTTGTGTCCACTTTGCATAACACGGAAATTTCATCATCATATTCCTAACTTTTGTGTCCAAGTGATTAAAACAAGTATTAGAGATTCGAATCCAGCATTCACCCTGAGGAATTTCAAAGCTAGCCCTCTTCTAAACAAGAGCTTTCCTTTCATTGCTGGTGTTATTATATACTGAGGTACAGCCTTACAAATGTTTTTCTAAATCCCACTTTTCAATCCCATAGTTTCCTATGTGTCAACAAAAGATATGCTTCACTGAAATTAGATGAGATTTACTGCACTTCTACATAGACAGGTAGCAGATTAGTCTAGCTCAAACTACTTCAGCATTTCGTTCTACTCTCCCTTTATTTCTATATTTGTCTTTACCTTAAAAGAACTGTTCTGAAGTTCTGCATATTTTCTAAACTACTCTGACAAGTGCATAGCTGCCTGCATCTTTTTCTCCCAACTCGCCCTTTAATATAGATTCTGTATATACAACATTCTTGAGTCATCTCCTAATATCTGAGAACAAACAGACTTCATAATTACATGGTCTGCTTTCTTACATCACCTCTACGCAGCTATGTGATGGAGATTCTCCACTTCCCAACATAAGCAGATGACTTGGGAACTCAGCAACTCATTTGTAAAAAGAAATCTTATGTGAAACCTTGAAAAAGCAAAAATACCAAGTGATATATAACTATACAAATCAATCCTGGAGAAAAGTTAAACATCTACTGAAATCTGTATGGTTTTATGAAATGAAGAACAATGTTGAAACCCGACTCTGTATGTTGCTGTGGGTTAGCAATTTGGGGCACTGCGCTCAGTTTTATAGGCAGCATGTAACAGCTTGGCATTCTGTCACTGTTTCTAAAACACCCTTGTTTTTGTGGTTCTCAGATCTTTAACATTATATTCTGGTATTGTCTTACAAAGATTGGCTTTAACCCAGCTGTTTGTCAATTCATTATTCCAGCTGCTTCAAAATTGTTCTGAAATTTTAAAAGCAAATGCCTTTTTTTTTTTTTAAACTGAAATATATTTCTCAGCTATGCAGTTCCAAGTTATAAACTCAGACTTGTTTCTTCTGTGCAAGCAATAAAAATCTCACAAAACCTACAAAGTTATACGCATTCACATGAAAATGAAAATGCCAAGCAAACATACACAGCTCTTTTGCGAGCAAATGATTATAAAAAAATAACTTCTTTTTTCTGGTGACACCTTTCTAAGGACATACAGAGTTTTCAGATGGCCTTTCAGGGTTTGTTTGTCTAGCTTCCTCCATAAACCCGAGGAAAATACTTGAAATTACCTACATACATAGATGTAGCACTACATCTAGCTGAAAGAAAAAAAAAAAAACACAATAGTGAAATAACAGATGTAGTTCAAAGCCACAGGGTGTTTCATTATATCAAATAATATTGACTTGCAAATATTTTTTTGAAGTGGACTTGTTCCTAAGTCTGCTTCTTAACAAAGTCTGAAATGTTTTTGCAAGCGTTTCCTCTGAAGTCTTTCAACTCTGTGTCTCTTTTCATTAAACACAAAACCATGTGGATATTTACTAACATGTAGGTTGGTTGTTCCAATACTTAAACTGTGTGGCAGCTACATTGTTTAATTTTAAAACCTGGGAATTACTTTTCTTGGAGTGATGTTGCATTTAAAACTCAAATTCAAAGATTATATACAGTTTTGGTGATGACAGAAATATTCTATGACCCTACGCCAATAAGAATCTTATGTCAGCAGTAGTTTTCCCACGGCTTGAGTTTCTAATGGGATACTCTACGTACCCTACTTCTAATTACTTAAGTAATTCCCAAGTTATTTGCAGTCACAGAATCCAAGGACAAAGGCAAATCAGAACATCTAGTACCGTTTGCACATCTGAGGCTAATACATTCAATCTATTTAACCAAGCAATTCGAGATAATACACACCATCCAGAAAAAAAAGCTGAAATAACAGTGTGATCTTACCAGGCTCTGTTCTCAAGCAGCCTCCAGCAATTTCAGCAGCCTTTGACTCCAGATCTCCTGCCCGAAGTGCAGTGTTGTGGCTTCTCCCCTGTCAATTGACGTGAAAAAATATGTTGTGTCAATTTGCAGCTTATGCCTTGCTTCTCCCTATGGATAAAGTTCTTATTTAGATATTATCCTTGATAACATATCCTGGGGGAAGGATCATGCTCAGTACTGAAAGGGTATTGTTAACTTTTAATTTTAAGTTTCCTGGTTTTAGCTTCTCATGATCTGTTCCTATGACTTTAACCCCCAGATGAAAACGCTTTCAATAACTTTTCTCTTTGTACAACTACTTAAAAATTAAGTCATTTATTCTTTCTGAATTACCAGACTGATTCTCCTCGCATGAAGACACAGACTTCAGCTCCTACACAAATACTGCGGATCTCCGCACCCTTCTACTTCTTCAGCATTCACATAATGTAGGAATATACTGAATATGTGAGAACACATTCTGTAATGGTGTACAGAGAGACTGTAAACAACATCACCCTCTTATGGAGGCAAGCTTGTTGAGATCTCATGTTAGCCTACGGTATCACACTGATAGTATCTGAGTTGCTCGTCTTCCCTGAAACCTCAGCAGTTCCCAGAACAGTGATACGGTCTCCACTCTGTAAAAGTTACCTTCATTACTCACTACTTGCTATCTACCGTGTTGTTCCTACCTATGCTTAATGCACTGTACAAATGGCTTTAAGCTATCGCGTGAGCCAACCTGCCATATATGATTACCTTCTCATCCTTACTTGGCTCCATGGCAATTGTTGGCCACTTTACTCAGGAGTGATTTCATTATTTCTTTCATCATCAAGAATAAATTAAACAGAAGCAAATGCAGTAGTGCTCTCCAGAGGTCTCCTGGAAACACCTCTAAAGAAACACTATTAACTTTGGAGATTCGGTGTGTATTTTAATCCTTTTTTGAAGCACTGACCATTTTAAACAGAACTCTGAACAGAAAATGAAGATGTTTTTCAAAGAAAATACATTTTCCTGAACACTGCATCATTAATGTAACTCAGATCTTCAAGAACCCTTACAAAGAAACCTTGCTTTGGGATTTAAAGTGGTCACTATAGCTCAAGAAGAGCTTTAGGATTGTTTACCATTTTGGATTTGCTGTGATTAACAACATCAAATTCAGAAGCACCTGATGTAATCTAAATTTCAGCTATGTTAGATCCTGTGACCTATTCTGATACAGATCATACAGCCCGATTCTACCCCCCCAAAAAATCTGGCTTGTCTGTGTTCTTACATGGAACTCAACAGAACTATATCTACACCTAATGCCTTCTGCCTGCTAGATCATATCCATTTTCTGTGGGAGCTGAGAGGATTAAAGGATATAATTGTCACACAGAAACATCAAGGTATATTTGAAATGAAAAACACTTGAGGACATGGACAAGATGAAACTGGACTAGTAATGTGCCCTACTAAAAAGCTTCTGAAAATCCCTTTGTGTATTGAAAAAATCTGAAACATATCTGTATTTGGAAGAAAAGCAGTCTTTTATTGTGAAAATATTTGGTGGAAAATGGTAAGACCAAACAAAAATCTGCAGGATAGAATGATTTCTCATTTTGTTTTTCTAAAGAACTAGTAGAACAAGATTAATCCTCAGTGTGTTGGCCTTTAAGGGTCACCATGATATATTTTTTTAAAGAACAATGTAGTTGTTTAAATACCCATTCTTCTGACCAAATTTATCCTTGTTGACTTCTGGTCAGTTGTAACAGGGTCAGGCTATTTTTAAGTTCTAGAGATCAAGTGAAGATTACATTAGTTAATAGTTTTCTAGCAGAAAGCGTACCTGTAAATCAGTATTATTTCGGTATGTCTCCGGGGGATCTCTATGTTCAGCTTTAACTGGACTTTTGAACAAACTGCACTTTAAATGCACCTGCAATCTTCATTGTTTAGTGCCATGCTGTGCTTTACTGTATCATGTGCCCTGCTTGTGGAATTCTCCAACTAGCTAAACAAAGAAACAGAGTCTTGGCTTGACTGTAAAATTAGCACAGGGTCTTGCCTATGTATTTTTAACTTGAGGGGTCTATTTTAGGCAAGACAGAAGACAGCTTCAGCGCAAGTCACATCAGTTGATTTCAGTTTATGTTTTACATGGTAAGATATCTGCTCTGTCAAATGCTCCAGAATGTTTGCATTGATTGATTCTCTAAAGAAAAATATAACTGACTTCGTGAGGCAAATCTCTTCAGCACAGCTGGGGACGCAGGCAGTGGGAACAAAAGGCGGAGAGGGACATGCACATCCTCTGCCCCACGTGGAACGCTGTGCTTGGCAGGCCAGCAGCTGCAGTGACACACATGTTGCTGCTCTGCATTGTGTTCATGTCCCAAGTACTGGGAAACGCTCATGCAGCCTTTGGGCAAGGACAGTAGCCAAGAGCTAACTCTTAAGCTGCTCCGTAGTTTAGCAGGGTTCTGCTGCCTGATGAACAAACCGTTCTGTGGACAAGGATGCCTGGGCATCCTTGTTTCACGGTGGATAGAAGGTTAGTCTCCCACGACGCTAAACGTGGGAGGTTCGCCGTGGGGAAAGCAGCAGAACCAAGGAGGCAGGTTTGATTTACCAGTGCTCTATCAAACCCGACTAAACTGCTTTTAGCGTGGCACTGATTTACATGAAGGTCTTTTGCTCCAGCTTAACCCTCACTAGTGCCTACACTAGCAGGCTGTGAACTGGATTAGTAAAGAAAAGCAAATAAATTAAACTAACCCTATTAAAATCATGTAGCTGAAATAAAAAATGAGTAAGTGGTAACAAACTCACTAACTCATTGATTTAACCTCTTTAATTCTTCCCATGAGCCCATTTATATGGGAGTTAATGAGCTGCCAGTCATTAATCATTGGACACTGACTGCTCAACATTAAACAATATAGGCATTTATTTCATTCTGGTAGCACAACATTCTGGTAGCACAACAGGATTGAGATTATTAGTTAGGAAAGAGACCAGACATTCTGAGCAAGGGAGAGGCAATCATTCTAGTTATACCAGTCTGAAGTTATTCTCATAAAAATCACTCTAAGATTAGTTTTTTCCTTATATGGATTAGAACAGAGGAAAATACCTAAAGCATGTTATGATATATAAAACAAAACAGGTCATGGGATTTTAACATGCAGAGTTACTCGTACTGTAAAACAGAAAAGGCAGTCAGCATGGCTAATGGACATCTACTATCTTCAAAAGAAATTTCTATATAAAGGGAGAGATTGTTAGAACAACCTCCAACCTACTTCTAAATTACAGGTGTCAACCTATGAAAAAAAAAAATTCACATGTTGTAGTAGGGGATTATTTTCCTCTAGTCTTTTTTGCTGATGCTGAGCAGTTAAGTCAGTCTACATGGCATAGTTCTAGAATTTGAACTAATTTCAGCAGTCCTACCCAATAAACTCTAGATATTCCTATCTTCTCCATAGCATCATTTCCAGTACTCACCTGAACCTGCAATGAATCCGTTCAGGGGACTAAAACCAACCCCTTTTCTTTTCAGAGAGCTATTTCTTTGTTATCTTAGCCCCTTGAGCAAATCAGATGAATATCAGTGAAAGAACAAGGGTGGAGGTGAAGATTTTTAAACTTAGAAAAGAAGTTTAAACTCTTATGCAATCACACTTAAACCCAATATGTTTAAAGTACCTTTACTGCATGCAAAGAATAATTCCTGTGGAGTTTTGATTCAAGCATGAAGATATAGCTAAAAGTTAACATCAAGGTGACAATGTAAAAAACAGTGAAAAACTAGTTTTTTACTGAATGCTGTCAAAGGATTATTAAAATATGTCTACCTGTTCTTTGTAGCCATTAAGGCTGGCCCTACACAGTCACTGACCTCTTGAACCTAGTAGGCAGTCAGTATTAAAAGCAAAACACAAGAGTGGAAATGCGGTAAAGGCATTTTTCCAATACCCATGAGTATTGCTTATTGCCTGCAACAAGTTTCTCTCATGCCTGTTTGAATGAAGGCAGCTCATGCTACAAATCCCAGTACAGCTGGGATGACACACCCAGACGTTCACGGAGTTACTAGGCAAGGGTCATAAAAAGAGTCCAACACACAACTGAAGAAGAGCTTCCAAGCCCCGGTGACCTGTGGCTCAGCTACGTCTCTCCACAATGACAGAAAACAGCCACAGACTCTCCTGTGAACTGGGAAAAGTTAGTTGTTACTTATTGCAACCAAGGAGAGATTTTCCTGAGAGGATTAAGATCAGCTAAATATCAGCTGCTTTTCCCAAGTATTTTTTTTTATAGTTAAGTAGCGCGAGGATCCCCATGCAATGGGATAGCATAAGCAAAGTCTGAGAAGGAAAAAAATCAGAAACATGAAGTTGGTCCTTAAGCTGTGGCTATCAGTGTTCCCACAGTTAGAAAAAGAAATCTTTAAGGTCTGGTGGAAAAGATGGTAACGAGCGTGTGTGGGGACACAAAATCCTACAGATCCAGTGAAAGTTATCTCCTCTTTAAGGAATCTAGTCCATACACTTTAGACCATATATACCTGGCTTTGGATGCATAGGACATATAAAGTTGTGATTTCTTGTATAAAGAAACTTGAAATTTCAGGTTTGTGTCATGCGCCATCCATCACCAGTGGTCAGAATGAAGGCAGCAGTTCCCCAGCTAACAGGATGGCAGTCAGCTCAGACACTGCTTATACAAGGAGTGTAGGTTATGCTGACCTTTCTTCCAAATGCTAGGGGTGTAATTCTACAAGACATTGATACACACCATACAGCTATCTCAGCAACCTTTCCTAACTAAACTTAATGCCCTTCCCATGCCGCAGCTTCCTACTTACTCAGTGGGGTGGATGCAGCTGCTTATGGGTCTGTGAGGACGTCATGGAAAGTGTATGTACTAAAAAGTAACCTACAGTTTTTCCTAAAGCCTTAGTCATCTCAGTGATTCAGGTGGTAGTATTGCTAAACCAACAGCTGTATTGGCATGGCAGAGTGATAGTGAGTTGGAGGACAGTGGTAGCAAATAAAAGCTTAAGGCTGGAATTTCTTTAGCTTTGCTATTACCAGTAATGTATAATAGAAATACTCTGTAGTTGACATGTATTCAAGGTTAATATTCTTTCTTACGTCACATCAAATGCCAGACCAAACCGCAACAAAGAAAATGGTGGGTGCCCTAAAGTCACTTATCCTAAAGTCATTATGCGTGTGATCATACTGTATCTTAAATCTCCGATACTAGGCATTGATATTGAATCAACCCAACTCCACCTCTTCCATCCACATGAAACTATAGTTTTCAGTTGAAAGGGGATAGACAGCCCTTCTGCTTGAGATCAGTGCCTACACTCCAAAATAATTTTTTCCTCCACTATTCCTAGTTTCTGGCATTAGCTGGTAACTCAGCTCAGGGTGCTGCTGCTCAGCTGACCCTTTACTGCAGGAACAGGAAAAGGGAGGATGCAAGCTGCTTTTCTCCTTCTCTGCTTTCTTTGGGAGCAGTCCTGCGCTCTGGTCTGGTCTGAACTTGCTAATTAATTTTTACTGGAGCCAGGAAACAGCAATCAGGTGTTCACCACTCCTTTGTTTCCAGGATCTGCCCAGCAGTGACAGCGAATGGTGTATTTTGTTGCACTTGACCGGCCAGTTCGCATACTGCAAAGGACCATGTTTCAAGACTTTGGTACTGGAGCATTCAGTATTGGATGCTGGGATACTGGGGAATGGAACTCAAGCACTCAAAGCAGAGTTCTGACACAGGATGAACAGATGTTAATAGATTTAGAGAAGTGAGATTCTTTGGCAGGGCTGCAGCTTGAAGCAGAGCTTTCATTGGTCTTTGATAGATTCCTCTCTGAAGGAGAAGGAAAACAAAGATCACTACAAGTTTGTCCCATTAAAGAAAATACATTTTCCCAAATATTCAAACAGCACGATAGTAGATGATAGAAAATACAGGCTCAAAACCTTCTGTTCCTTGATTCAGATCAAGAACTTGAATGCAAGTCTTCCTTGCAAAGGAGTGCCTCAACTACTGAGCTCCTGGCTTTGGTGAAATAGTTGTCACCATATTTTTATTAGCAATTCCATCTTTTTCCAATGATACCTTACTTTATCTATATGAAGACTTGAATGTGAGACGCCCTGGAATGCCTTGTCCCTGTTTCTTTGGGCACAATCCAGTCACATTTCTCCCTCAAAGAACTGCCTTCAACAATGCTGTATTGCCCTCACACAATCCTTTTGTACTATCCCTTTCTTCCACAACAATAAGAAAAATGAAAACACCCCCCGCTATGCATTAGCAATCTTTTCCCAGAATAAAGATTCCCAGAAACTTCTCCTGAGTGCCTCTTAGCTTCCATACTCCAAGACTTAGCCTGTCCTGTTTCTATCAGACATAGAATCTCCTAGACATGGCCACTTGTATGTCGCAGGCTTTCTAGTCTGCTTTCTTTTGTAGCAATTCCTAATTCCCACTTGAATGCCATTTAAGAAAAAACATCTTTTTTTGTTTTCTTCTCTGTTCCTCCCAAAAGTTCACAACAATGCTTGTCCTGATTCTGTAAAACTCTATGATTTTAGTGCATCTCTATGCCCTGTGACTAATTTATCTCATTTCTAGCAACCTTACATAGGAATCTTCTTGAGATTTACAGAGCTCATCACAGTTCATTCTCTACAAATACAGAAATGAAGTCAGACACAGCTAATTCAGTGTCTCTGTTCCTTACCTCTCTTCACAGGACTCTCTCATGGCCTCCATCAACAGTATGCATGATTAGATTAGCACTGGCCCTTAACAAGTTCAAGGGCTGTCAGATGATCTCTCAAACCCCAACCAATGCCGTTACTCCCAAGTTACGGACAAGTCTCAACTTCTGTATCTCAGCTCAGCCTGCCTGAACTATTTCCCTTCGTATAGTTATAAAATATTAATTGAACCAGAGAGCAAAAGGCAAATTATGATTTTGCAGCAAAAAAGAATTATGATCCAGCAGCAAAAACATTCATCTGCAATGCCGGACAGCCAGGATCCCTGCTACAGTTAATACTGTATTATTTATGAATAATGGAACTACTGACAAAAAAAATTCAACTATTTTCATTTTTCATAAATATCAACACAAATTAACGGCTTGGCAACTTGAGGTGAAACAATTCTGTAGTACCTACTCAGATTTCTTTCAAATGGGGGAAAAAAAAAGGCATCACAGTCCTTTTATCCTAGTGGGTTAGATAAATCAACTGGGGCATAGAATACTAGAGTTAAAAGCTCTGCTCAAATTGAAAGCAAGCAAGGACCTGGACCTCATTCTGTAAAAACTCATGACAATGAATGCCCTAGCCTCTCAACTACTTTAACTAGAATTTCTGTTAAAAACTATAATGAGAAACATATCCCTTCCAAGTTAAAAAAAAACCACAAAAGACCGTTTTTTTAATATTCCCATGATATATTTTTGTCTCAGTAAGTAAAACTTCCCAACATTTTACACCAATACTTCTTCATATATGTAATTAATTAATTTGTTTATATGAAGCAGGAGGTTGGAAAAGGGGACTGAAGGAAGTTATACCTAAAGAACCTAGATAATAAGGAAGATATAAAGAAACATACAAGTTTGTTTTCGAAATAAATCAGTTTACGTTAATCTTAAAAGAATTATGATATTATTTAAATAAGTTACTATGCAATTTTTAAATTAAAATAATCTGTAACTGAGTTCAGAATTTGTTTGCAAAAACAGATATTATAACTTATAATTCAATAGCTGCATTATTTTTTCACTCTCTCTGTGGAGTCATGTGAGTCACTGCTTCAAGGAGTGTGTCTTTCTAAAGATCTCAGACTCATAAAACTCACCCTGCTTTAAAGCCTACAGCACTTCTTTACCCCAATAAGTTCACCCCTGATTTACACTGTTGTTATGAAATCATATTCAGGTTTCTTATATCTGAAACACAAAATTAAGGGTGCGTCTACCTGTCAGTATCAGTGCTGTCCACAGATAATCAAGCTAGTTCTGAGTAAATTTGCTTGAGCATTTAAATGAGTATCACTACGTTAACTGAACCCTCCATGGGGGCTAATATAGTCTGCTTTTTAGCACTGTGTAACAGAGTCAGTTCCCCTTACAGTTTTAGTTAGCAAAAGACTCT
Organism: Chionis minor; assembly: GCA_013398295.1. Taxonomy (NCBI): domain Eukaryota; kingdom Metazoa; phylum Chordata; class Aves; order Charadriiformes; family Chionidae; genus Chionis; species Chionis minor. The sequence goes on along the minus strand of VZSF01005824.1, from coordinate 703,590 downwards.
TTTCCACATTTTCTTCCAAAAACTGTCGTGTAACATCACTGTGTGCTGTAAATAGCTTCCCACTTTCGTCTGCTGCCTCAAGTGTGTTCTCTAAACCGTGCTGGTTGGTAAAGTGCTTGCTTTGTACTCTTCAGGATAAAGCATTTGTTAGCCTTGTCACAGGGTATCATCTCTTCTAGACTACAGCTGACAATAAACATCAGGCAGTGGCACATACCTATATATACTAGTAATACAAATACATTTTTTTACTTAAACAGAGTCTAAAAGAGTACATTAAAAAAATCATGTTAACACAGACATTTCACAACAGATTGGACATCATTCATTTAGGGAGTATTCCCCTTTATCAAGGGGCTGAATAGCATGGCTGTATTAATACCTGCTACACTTTTTATGATTGTATGGCAATTGACAGCTAGAGAAAAACAGTAAGAAATCCAAGAGCCCCCTGGTTTTAGCGGCATGCAGTATTATTAACCATCTGACCTGAGTACCTCTTGCTCAGTGAGTGCTCTGGGAGAAAACAAACTCTAAAGGCCTCGCAAATACAATATGGATAACAATCATTCTTGACTTAAATTGGGTTTGTGACTATGTTGACAGAAACATATTAAAATGATAGAGTTTATCATGGCTGATTTCCATTACAGATCATAACAAAACATGATTTTTACCTATACCAGCCTCAGCTGCAGTTTCCAATAAAGTTCAAATTAACCAGGATAATCTGAATGATGCCAAGTAATTCTGAAACATGGTTGTATTGGGTTTGCGTGACAAAATTTTGGTAGTAAGGGGGCTACAGGCATGGTTTCTGTGAGACGATGCCAGAAGCTTCCCCCATGTCCAACAGAGCAATAGCCAGTGGGCTCCACGGATCCACTGCTGGCCAAAGCTGAGCCCATCAGCAAGAGTGGTAGCGCTTTTGGGATAGCGTATTTAAGAAAAGGTAAAAACTGCTGTGCAACAGCAGCTGGGAGAGGAGTGAGAATGTGTGAAAGAAACAACTCTGCAGACTCCAAGATCGGTGCGGAAGGAGAAGGAGGTGGTGTTCCTGCCACCACAGCAGATTCCCCTGCAGCCCGTGGTGAAGACCATGGTGAGGCAGGCTGTCCCCCTGCAGCCCATGGAGGTTAATGGCGGAACAGATATCCCCCTGAGCCCATGGAGGACCACACATCAGAGCAGGTCGATGCCTGAAGGAGGCTGTGACCCCGTGAGAAGCCCATGCTGGAGCAGGCTCCTGGCAGGTCCTGTGGACCTGTGTAGAGAGAGAAGCCCATGCTGGAACAGGTTTGCTGGCGGGATTTGTGACCCCATGGGGGATCCACACTGGAGCAGTATGTTCCTGAAGGACTGCGCCCCGTGGAAGGGACCCGTGCCAGAGCAGTTTGTGAAGAATTGCAGCCTGTGGGAAGGACCCATACTGGAGAAGTTCATGGAGGACTGTCTCGCATGGGAGGGACCCCATGCTGGAGCAGGGGAAGAGTATGAGGAGGAAGGAGTGGCAGAGACAACGTGTGATGAACTGACCACAACCCCAGTCCCCGTCTCCCTGTGCTGCTTCAGGGGAGGACATAGAGAAATTGGGAGTGAAGTTGAGCCTGAGAAGAAAGGAGGGATGGGGAGAAGGTGTTTTTAGATTTGTTCTTATTTCTTCTTATCTTACTCTGGTGTTCATAGGCAATAAATTAAATTAATTTCCCCAAGCCAAGTGGGTTTTGCCTGTGACAGTAACAGTGGAGTGATCCCCCTGTCCTTATGTCAACTCACGAGCTTTTCATTGTGTTTTCTCTCCCCGCGTCCAGCTGAGGAGGGGGAGCAATAGAGCTGCGTGGTGGGCACCTGGCACTTAGCCAAAGCCAACCCACCACATCACTGACAGCACAGTGATTCAGAGTTTTACAGTTACGTTCCAACACAACATGCTGATTAGATATCATTATTACTCTACAGTTCCTACAATGACAACAGTCTCTAGCCTTGGATTGTTTTGCTGTGTGCTGTACAAATACAAAAGATATGGTTCCTATTTCAAATAATGCAATAGAAACCTAATAATTTCACGCATAAAAGTATCTCTATAGATCATAGACTAGAAGAGGATTCAGGAGGCATAGAGTGCACCTCAGCAAGTTTGCTGATGACACACAACTGGGAGGGGTGGCTGACACCCTGGAAGGCCGCGCTGCCATTCAGCACGACCTGGACAGGCTGGAGAGTTGGGCAGAGAGAAACCATATGAAGTTCAACAAAAGTTAAGTGTGGGGTCCTGCACCTGGGCAGGAATAACCCCCTGCACCAGTACAGGTTGGGGGCTGACCTGCTGGAAAGCAGCTGTGCAGAGAGGGACCTGGGAGTCCTGGCGGGCAACAGGATGACCATGAGCCAGCACCAACCGTGGCATCCTGGGGTGCATCAAGAAGAGTGTGGCCAGCAGGTGGAGGGAGGTCATCCTCCCCCTCTACTCTGCCCTGGTGAGGCCACATCTGGAATGCTGTGTCCAGTTCTGGGCTCCCCAGTTTAAGAAGGACAGGGAACTCCTGCAGAGGGTGCAGCGAAGGGCCACAAAGATGATGAGGGGGCTGGAACATCTTTCTTATGAGGAAAGGCTGAGGGAGTTGGGTCTTTTTAGTCCGGAGAAGAGCAGACTGAGGGGGGATCTCATCAATGCTTATAAATACTTAAAGGGAGGGTGCCAGGAGGAGGGGGCCAGTCTTTTTTCAGTGGCACCAGTGACAGGACAAGGGGCAATGGGTATAAAATCAAATATAGGAAGTTCCATCTGCTCTGGCAGGGAGGTTGGACCAGATGATCTCCAGAGGCCCCTTCCAGTGCCTAAAAATCTGTGATTCTGTGAGGTCACCCAGACCATCTAAGTGCCCCAAGGAGAGATTAACAATACCAATTTCATTCTTGAGATTTGCTTAATCTGTTCTCAAAAATTTCCAATTGGGGGAATTTCACAATCTCCTTAGGCAATGTAGGCTACTGCTTTATTATCTTTATTATTAAAATGTTCTTAATATCTGATCTTTGTCTTCCTTGCTGCAACTTAATCCATGTACTTCTTTTGTGGTCTAAAAGCAAGAAAACAACAACACTTCTGCAAAGCTAAGAAACACTGCTTCGTACACTTTGTATATATCATCCTTGTCTTCTCTTACTTAAGATTTATCAGTCTTGATTCATTTCCTCATATGCCCCTTTCTCCAGACCTCTAAATCTTCTTGTTACTCTCCTGCAGACTCTTTGCCTATCCTTCATGAAGCACTGTGACTCAGAATGGCAAAGTATTTCAGCTGAGGCCTTGAGAATACTGAATGGAATAAAAGCATCACTTTGCACACCTCAAACCTGACCGCTGTGTCTAAATCCTGTCACGCTATTCACCTGTTGCACCGAAGGATGACAGTACTGACTCCTGGTCCCCTTGTGTACCATTTTAATCGTTACTTATGCAAAATACCTTCTTGAATCCTTATTACCTCTTTCCTGTATGGAGTAACCTTTTTTTCATCAGAAATAATACAAAAATGTATCAAAATAACTCCTTTCTCTTCCTCTTCTCCAGTAAACTGGAAGTCCCTCTCCTTTCAGTGTTGTCTAGTAAGTACACTTGGTATATCATTATTCAGGTCACTAATGAAACACTGATTAGTTGCCCCACCAAGGAGTTAGCCTTCTGCAGCTGGTTTCAATCTGTCCTCTTGCTCCAACAAGCGACCCACCGACAACCACTTTTACATGGTCTTCCAAGGACCTGCACATCCAGCAGGGTACTTTCATCCAGGCTACATGTTTCTAGCCCATTTATGAAAAATTCATGAAACTGTACTGACAGCCTGACCACCGTGCGGATTATGACATTACTGCTCCTCTTCTCAAGACTTGTTGGGGGGGACTGGAGTGCTTTGGGAAGTTTGGGGGTTTTTTTGGTGGGAACCTATGTTGCTGTTACTTATCTTCATGTTCTCGCATGCGTTCGTTTCAGCGTCTTCCAGCAGTTTATAAGCAAGCAGGTGCTTATATAAACACACAGAGGGTGCAGGTGTCTCAGTTTTAATTGCCTAAGAACAGGTGATTAAGAGAAATTTGCACAATCATCATCGAAGCTCTTTGCTCTCCTGCACCTCAGCCACACCTGCTAAATTTCAATTATCTGTTAGAAAGAGATAGTCCTGCCCCTCGTGGTCACATGACCCCTCTGCCCCAGAAGCCCCTCCCCATTTCCCAGTCATGTGACTGTCTTACACCCTCCCCCCACCCCCAACTAAGGCACATTACTTCACTGTGCCATTGTGATGCAGCCCAGACCCACGTCCTGTGATTGGCTGGCAGGTGAGGCCACGCCTTGGTCCACCCAGAAGCGGAGGGTCCTCCCTCTGCCCACAACTACATACAGAAAGGCGTGTATAAATATGTATAAATGCACACATACACTTCTTTTTATAGATACGAATGAATTTGTATTTGCAAAAGTTTACATATGAAAGATGGCTTAATAGGAGGTACTGAAATTGACAAAGTTGAAATAGGAATAGAAAAAAATTAAATAATAAGGAAATACAGTTATGAGACCACCAGTTAACATGATACAGGCAACACTGCCCACTAAAATGGAAAACCAGAACAAAAATTCAACTTCAGAGGAATACGCGTAGGGACACTAAGAAAAGTTCCCAGTGGGTTTTTCCCAAAAGACTACATCCATTAGATAGATGATAGTCAGGTTGCGATTTCTGAAACAAAACCAAATTATGCAGTGTGACAAGGGCAGGGGATTGCACCTACCAAAAGTACTCTCTGATGTGAATGGCTCTCCTGAAACTGATGCAGCAGTAAGCCCGTCTCCTGTTAGAACAGAAGATGAACTCCTGGAGGCACCTTCCAGGTCATCTACACCTCACATGGCGGACTGTGCCTTACAAACTCAGAAAGAGCCTGTCTCCTAACGTAACATCCAGCTGGCTGAAAGTAGGTACCAACAAGTAATTCACCAGACTCATTCTTTTCTTCAACAGTTTTGCAGCAAAGATCCAGCACGGTTGTTCAGACCTACTCCATCTTTCCCATTCAAGCCGGGGGGGCAAATTGTGTTATAGCTGAAAGTAATGGCATCTGGGTGAACAAGCTCTTCTTGATGCTTGTCTGCATTGGGACTACTCAGGAATCCAGTTTGGGGTTGGTACGTTATTCTGAGCGGCCATGAACAAAAATCAGCCTTGTTGAAATGTTAAATTCTACCACTTTTCTAGTGGTAGAATGGGCCATGTTCATCTGGATTTCTTGGGTTTTCTTTCTCCACTGTTCAGTAGGTTTTGTTATTCTTTTACGTCTTGTTGTGGCTGGAATGCAGCCTGGCACTACCCATCTTTTTCTTTTTAATGGTTTGAGGAAGACCATCCCTTTAGGGCTGTGACATGTCACTCAACAACCCCGGAGACCTCCTGCTTTACCACTCTTTGCAACTTGCCCACAACTGCCTGGGAGACACATCTGATCACATCTTCAGCTATGTTTTTAGCCACGCTTTTAATGTGTGGCTTAATAATTTTCAAAGTCCTTTTGAAAAATGATACAGCTTTTGAAAAGAGGCTGTAGATTATGCCTTCTACTCCACTTGGGTTCTTTAAAAATTCATGTACAAGGAGGGGTCCTTTTAATTATTTTACTAATACTTTTACTACTCATTCTTTACTATATGATAGTGTGTTTTCTTAAAATATCAGAGCCTTCCAGGGCACCAGATGCAACTTCACAATCTCTTTTCCACTGTGAAATAAGATTTGCTTGTTTTTATGTGTATTTATTTCAGTGCTGCCTGTATTGATACAAGGTTGGTTCACTGGCACATAACGCATCTTGTACTGTGTCACCGTAATGATCTTGCTTCTATTACCATTTGCCAGAACACAGCATCATAATGGGACCAGTAAATCTCCAACCAGCTGGCGCTCAACATGATTTTGTGTAGAGGTAGATCGAGATAAACCTCTGAGGCATGTCATCTGAAAAGGGAAACCATCACTGGCAACCCCAGGAGAAGCTTCCAGAAAAATTGCTAGCCTCCCAGCTGTACAAAAAGTACAAGAATTTTCATCTGTTTTAAGCTTTGTTTTCCTAATTGCAGGATTGAAGAGCGTGCCTATGGCTGGTCAACAGTTAAAGCTCTGTTGTTGGAACCAAGAAGTGTTTATACATTCCAGCAACACGCACACAGACGTGTAATGAACTTGCTGCAAAGAATAATGCCATGTCTTACCCAGGAGCACAATTAATGTTACTCCAGCTGTCTGGATATTGTATTTCTGCTAACCTCACCTCGCACTGGCCTGACAGCTCCCAGAGGCTTTGACTAGCTGTTTGGTCAAGTTCAAGCTGTTGTTTTGTAGGGGTGCAAGCATTGTAGGGGAGAATGATGTAAAAAGCACAGTTTACCATCCATCTTTTTCTCCTACTCTAGCTCCAACTCCTAAACATCATGGACTTGAGAGACTTTTATCGAGCCATTAGGCTTCTAGGGCCAGCAACACCACTTTACAAACAGCTGTTTCTTCCTTCTTTGTTTGTACAGCTAGCAGATTTTCAGTTTTGCAGATTCTGTCCTCAACAGTGTTCACTTTTTAAAGTTAATTGGAATAAAGCGTCCCCTTGATAGCTCGGTGATTGTAGTGAATTAAGCAGTACATGGGTACGTGACCCTTTCTCACAGGTTCAGCTACTACCTGCGAACATTTGCTCATAACTGTTGTGAAACCTTTCCTATGTTCTAGACATCCTCGTGTGGTCTTCCTTTCTGAGTGGAGTTGTATTAAATTTTACACCAGTTCCCAGACCTGGTTTCCCAAATCCTTGCAGAGCTTGGGGGTTTCACATCCACAGGTCTGACTCTGACAGTACTGTGGAAGCTGTGGTTACAGCTCTGTGTTGTAAGCTCCAGTAACTCCACATCAACGTAGCAGATGGTAACGGTGCGCTGTAAAACATCCCCACCTCTTGGTTTCTAGCATCCTGTTAAAGCAATCCGAAGCAATCTGCTTCATTATTGGAAATAAAGCAGTGACAATTAGTCCACTTTAACAGCTTGTCTAAAGGCTGGTTTAAAACCATCCATTCCCTGCTTGGTCTGTAATTACTGAGGCAGCAAAAACAGTTTTAAAAGCCTCAGCTGTTTCAGAACACATTCTGCCTTTTCGACACAGAGTCCAGGCACTTTTGGATGATACATGTTCATCACCATTAAAATGAGCTTAACACTGTTATTGTGTTTATAATATGCCACGAATACTTGACTGCCCTATGTATGCTGTAAGCATCTTGGTTTACAACCTATGCAGCCACCTGTTTTCTGATCAGATCAACAGTACTCCTGACTGTTTCAGTAGAGGGATTTACGCTCCCGAGGCTTCCTACTTCCCCAGGAGCACAGTAAGAATCTTTTAACAGATGGTCCAGTCTAGTAACGTGCTGCTACTATACACACATAGGAAAACAAACATCAGACAACTGATTTCTCTTTCTTTTTTTTCAAAGCCGTTTTTCTTCTTTTAACTGTTGTCCTTTTTTTGAATCCTGTGGTCCTAAGCAGGAAGAAAAACAGTTCACAGAATAATTCTGTCTTTTACATAATCAGCCAGGATTATGTTTTCAAAAAGTGCTATAAAATCCACATCAACATAAGGATAAGGAAACACAGGTAGCACAATTCCTGTTGCGGTGTTACAAGCAGCTGTTAGCACACCAGGATGTAGGCAGGAGTTGCCTCCCACCCTCTCCAACAAACTTTTGTTTCCAAAATCCAAGCCCAACTGTCTTCTTTCCAACGCACATGTTCTTTTTAGGAAAACCCATTGGGGTGTAGGTGTTCCTACACACATGTTCGTGTGAAGCTGATTTTTGTTCTGGCTTTCTACTTTAGTAAGTAACGTTACCTGTATTTTCTAGCACAGGACAAAGTTGAAGGAGTGCCCCAGTAATTCTGTATGGTAATGCAGTTGGTCGGAAGGTGGGGCCTCTTGGTCAGACTCACAGGCTTGGTCTGTGCTTTGGATGAGGTGGGGCTGGATGGTGGCCTCCTGGTCAGCTTCACCGGCTTAGCCCTCTGCCCAACACATAATCAAATTTTGTCATGGCCCCCCCCCACTCTCTCTGATACACTCCAACACCCTTCAACTGTATTTTCCTTTTCTTTGGTTTTCTTTATATTTACATTCAATTTTGTGCTAATTTCATTATCTCTTATTAAACATTTTTATACACACACTTTATAAATCTAATCCTTATGTATGTATAAAGGATTGTAACTGTATAAACATACATTTATACACTTTGCACACTCTCACGTGTATCTTTATAAACACACATATATGTGTGTGTGTATAAATGTATATGTGAGGGCCTTGGACATGCTTCTGGGGTAAAGAAGGCAGGGTTTCAGCTGTCAGCAATTACAGGGGGTTCTGAGATCACAAGGGCTATGGCCATGACCATGACAAAATGGTGACTGTCACGGACAAAGAGAGGACTTCCTGGCCCTGAGGGATCTGATACACTTCTGGGATAAGTGGGTCATATGGCTGGGAAACGGGCAAGAGCTTCTGCGGACAATGGTCATCAGGCTTTTGAGGGGCTGGTCTTCCAGCAGAAGGTGGGGGAATGGGACCAGTGCCATCTTCTATCAAAGTTCTTCTTTAATTGATACTTATAACATTTGCCTCCGTCGTAGCCTTTCTTGACTCTCTCATCTTTCTAAATCACAACACAGATCTATGTTGATACCACTCAAACAAGGAATGAAGCGAGGTATTTGACTTAAAATAATCTAAGAAACAGTATATAGTGGTCATTATAGAGAGGATTTAAATATAAGTAGTATTTTAACATATATTAATAATTATTACAGGCAGTTTGGGTTAATTTGGCATTACTTAGGCTAAGCAGATATATGATGATTAAGGTATAGTGAAGATACATGACACATGAGGTTGGGCTTTTCCTGGAGAGATTAGAAGAAATATCTTGAATGCCAAACAGCCGACAAAATATTTTTTATCTTCCTTATGTTAAGACAAAATGGTATGATCATAACCAATTACTTTATATGGACAAACATAATTTATACTATTATTTTAAAAAAAGGGGCCACACGAGGATCCTACCTTCAGGTGCCCAGACCTCGTCATTGAAGCTGGTAGTCTATTAGTTTGGTTCAATCTGGTAGTTTATTAAAAATTCCATCTTAATACATAATTTCCCTATTAACATTTTTAAAACTTATCTTCACTCTTAAGTTAAAGTGTGTACCTTTTATTTTTTGTATTTTTACGTATTTTTGCTATTTTTATTCTGTATTCATGACAGACTCATGATCTACGTACCTTTCATATCACCAGAGCACATGATGCCCTATCATAAGTGAATTGTATTGTTCTTTATTTTCTCTTTGCATCCTGATTAAGTAAAATTAATCTTTTAAAGGAAAAGCCTACTGTCTTTGGAATGGCTTCCTTGAACAGTCATGATTTCCTATCTAATGTTTAGGAGTGAAGAAGTAGCAACAGCTGCAATCCAATTTTTGGATCAAGCTGCAAGCAGATGTAGATTTGGCTACAAATCATCTTTGCTTTTCCAAACGCCATCTTGTTTCCTCCAAAGAAGAAGGGTCACGCCATACAGAAGCATCCAAAACATGCTGTTCATCAAACAGATTATTCTTTCCCAAATGATAAAACTTCCATTTTTACGTCAAGATTGCTCCCGACTGATCTTGCTCCAGTAAGAGGTCCAAAAGTTTTCAGAAATTATCAGTGCCATGTTTATTGACTGTTTTTATGAACCAGTACATACTTGCTGACAGGGAATGTTATATATCACATGTTCACTGGAAGTGGTATTAATATGGAATGACTTCACCCTGAGGGAACAATGAATGTGCTAAGAGATTTGCCATGCTAGAAAACTCTGGTTACCTCAGGTTGTCAGGGGGTTGAAAATCAGGAGATCAGAATATTCCTCAGGACAAGAAAAACAAATGATATCAGATGTAATATATGTGATGAATGAGATCTTTTCAGAGATCCCTAACTGTAAAGCTGGAGGGGTCACAATCATAATTATAATCTAACCTATATACGAATGTGATAGGACTCACCTAAGTGCAATCCTGAACAGCAGAGATCTTTCAGAAAACTGTATTTTTAACATTTTTAACATTTATTTTAAATGTTCCTTCTTTCACATTTTAAATTCAGCAACCTAGAGTGGGGCAGGAGGAGAAAACAACAAAAAGTAAAGCAGAGTGCCCTTAAAAAATTAAAAAAGAATAATTTAGTGGTCTTTTAGAAACGTAAAATAATCCCCCAGCTCCTTTTTGGTGCATGATGTCGTGTCAGCCTGCCCTAAAAGGAGTCTAACCAGACTGCTCTGCTTGGATGGCCACATACTTCTGCAAGGTATGGGGCACATGCAGCAGGGAAAGGTCATCAGGCAGAGCCACAGCTGCATTTGGCAAGTACACACTGCAGGCAGGGGAATGATGGTTGAAGGCAGGGGAATGATGGTTGCAGGCAGGGGAATGATGGTTCCTCTGCTAAGGGGTGGCCCAGGTTCAAGCTGCCCCACAGAACGTGTGGCAAAGTTGATCCAGTGGCACCACAGCACCTCACAGACACCTCACGCGTTATCCACAGGTTCAATATGTGGAGACGTGACTGTGCATAATCAAGAAGCTTCCAGGTACTATTCTGAAATGCTCATGTGTTGCAAATACTTCCAGAATACTCTGTCCCTCCCACTGCCCATGACACAAGACAAGAAGCCTGGACTATGCAAATGAGTAAGTGCTTTGAGATTTACACTTGATCGTATCATTGCAATGGTTTTTTTAAAATACGTTTTTCCTTATCTGCCAATTTCGCCATTTTTAGTGGAATATGGAAAAATATGCACAATGAAGCAGTCTGTGATAATGAATCTGCAGCCCTGCAGAGGATTTTCAAAGTTTGAACTACTGCAGATCTCAACCTGAACTGTTCCATGGCAGTGAGCTGTGCTTGTGAATACTATAACTTGAGACAGAATTGACAGTTTTGTCTCTCAACTTGTGTCTCTTCTCTCCCTTTTCTAGTCACTTTAATGTATCTTACTAACTGCTCTTGAAATAAATAGAGTTGAATGTTTGAATTTGATGGGAAAAGGGATATCTACTTTTAAGTAAAAATAAACTTATACGCTTTTCCAGATTTAACCTCCAGATAAATCTTCTAGATGAATCAAAGTAGTTACAACTATACTCCTTAGTCATACAGTCAGAATCTGATACAAATTTGTCATGATTCAGTGCTTCCTTATTTCTCATGTTATGAATTCTGATCCAAACTCTTCTGCATCTGCAAGAGACACATCCTACACAGTTCGTTTTGAAGTAAAGATTAAACAAAACCATTGTAAGGTCACCATCTATCCTGTAACTCAAAATATGAAACTTTTTTACTGCAAGACAAAATTCCGAAAGAATACAGCACATAACAGCATCAGTGCAGAATTCTACCAAGCATAGGCTTCTCCAGGGAATATGAAGTTAGTTGCCATGCACTACAAATTGAATTGTTACTGAAGAAAACTTCTGTGGATCAGCTGTAGAAAACTGCCATGCAACTTGACTGAACTCCAAAGGACAGTAAGGGTTTGTAATTGCTAAACAAAAAATAAGTCTCAAGGAAGGTAAGAGGATTAGATCATTTTGGTGTCGTCAATATTCACGCTTGAAAAAGTGGGAGAAGGATTTTGATGGTGGATGCAACAGCTGCAACTCTCATAAAGTCCGTGTACTCATGTCATTAGAAGGTATTCCTTCTTACTCATAACAGACAAGCAACAATTTGAAAAGTAGTCACAAGATCCTCAGAATACACTTTGTACTAATCCAGACCATACCAAAATTGACAGTAAATCTTAGAAAAGGAAAACCAGAGATTTAATTTACAGTGAGCGGAATTTTTCGCTAGAACTTTTATCCAGACACACAAGCTAATGTGACCTGAAACATTTAAATAAGCCATATCAATTTTCATAAAGTGTTTCAGAAGAGAAAAAAACCCTAATCAATATTCTGAAACACTGAAATCAGTTATCACACATTTTTATGAATAAAAGTATTATATTTTTAATATGACAGTTTCATAATTCACTTTTTTTGCAAAAAAAAAAAGCTTTAAAATGAAGTGGTTTTCCTTCAGATTAGACAGCATTAGCTGAATGTTTTGTTCAGCCTGAAGTTTTGTCTTTTCAATTTGCCAAAACACAATTACGAAAATCTGATAATTTTGAATAATTAAAAATAGTTTTCATTATTGCCAATGAACTGAAAAATCAGTTATATAAAGTCCAACTATATTGTCTGCAAAGATATTCTTACCAACAGAATTACCTGTGGCTCTACTGGAGTTACAATAAAGTTATCGGGCTAAGTGATTGTAAAAAAAAAGTCAACTGGATATGAAAGTTTTCACAAGGATTAAAGGTCGCATTAAACAGAACGATTATGAACCAGTATCTACCAGAACTGTGAGATACTGTTCTCTCAGAGCAAGGTCGTGACCTCTTCAATAAGACCAGGCAATAAAAAAGACAGGAAGGAGGAAGGACACAAAAGCAAGAAACCTTCCTTCTGTCATCATTTAGCTCATGGAAATATCTGAATCCTTGATTTCTTAATGTTTAATTAAATTGCCCCACAGTGATAATGTGGAGCGGGGGGAAGATTGCAGGGTAGGTATGGCTACAGCTGATCAATCAATAACAGATATCAAAATAACATAAGCCGGTTTTTTTAAAGGGTTTAAAGGGTTAAGGCAAGCCTCAAATGGACTACGTTGAGCCTAGCTTGCCCATGCAGCTGCAGTAAGCACAGATTCATGTGACTAGAGATTTCTAACTTGAAGCCAGGCTGAGGGGAAATGTGACAGCAATGAGAGCTAAACGAGAATGTAGACCAAACCAGGGAACGAGGGCATCCTCCCAAAAGTGTAGGGGACCACTCAGGAAAAGGTCAGTGAGAAAGTCTTTGTAAATGAAGTTATTAGAGCATCAGATGAGTCCAATTAATTAGTTCAACCAAGAACCTATGGTACAGGCTGAGTTGCTCTTTGATCCTACCTTGTAAAGTCCTACAACCCCTCTGAAAGGCAGCCGTACTGAAGGAACAAACGGGAACCAAAAGGGCACTGAAGCTGAAGCCACAGAAAACTAAGTTTTTCATGGCTGGAAGAAATGGAAATGGCATGGAAAGAAGGGTGTTGCAGAGCAAAAGTTTGGGACAAACCCCAGACAAAATCCTGCCTGAAGGATAAAGTGTATTGATGTGTATATATATGTATATGCAGGTACATAAATATATAGAAAACATATCAAAGTTTGTAAAATTGCGTGTCTGGAAGCACCAGAATATTAGCTTCAAACAAGACAAAATGAGGGAGTAGGAACAAAGTATTTCTATTGTTTTATGAGCCTGTAATTAACCTGTGTCTAATTCTGGTGAAGAATACAAGCCTGGGAGACTAGAAGTTTGGACTGAAATCCTAATGCAGTTGACGGAAGTGGCTGAACTGCATTTGCTTCACTGCAATAAGGAATATGTAAAAGTCAAACTTCACAATCTCTAAATGGAGGCCTGAGCTTTCAAAAGCCACCTTTGTTCCTGAGTACCCTGCTTCTGATAGCAGACCTTCATTTACTACGGTGGTTAATTCAGCTGGAGCCACAAAAACTTCACACATTTAAAAAGGATCTTTAGCTGGGCAACACAAAAGATGATAATCCAATGGAAACAGATTACGACCATATAAAGCCCTTCTCAAAAAGAAATGAAAATTCAGAGACCTGAACTATCTGTCTGAGCTCAGACCGCTGGAAAATGTTGCCCTATGAAACTATCACATCTTTCACAAGAAAATTTACTCTGGCAGATTTCCAGTTCAATTTTAACAGCACAGAAAACACTAGGATTATGTACCAGGTTTTTGCTCCTCATTGGCTTTATAATAACTGCATTTCTCTAGATTTTGTTTTCTTTCAAGACCTGCAAGCTCCGTGCCTAATGAGGGCAGCCGTTATTCCTGGCGTCAGCCTTTAACTAGGCTGGACTTCATCACAGAAGACCGATATGCACTTATACAGACTTTTGTGTATATTCTTGGTGCCAGGAAAAGTGCCTATGGGAAATGGCTGCATTCATTACATAGACATTCAAGCATTACTTGTTGCTTAAACTTGTTCACAGCCTGGGCAATCCACCTGCCTGCCCTGGGGGAGGGAGTGGCTGGTTCAGCTCGGTAGTTCAAGCCAGCTCTCACAAGAAGACAAGACCCATAGCTGCAGCGTAGCATTTCTGCAGCAGAGAGCTTACGCTGGAAAGACGGACGCGGAATCTGTACACAGTCTCGCAGGCTGCTGCGCTCTCTAGAGGGAACTCGCAGCAAATGAAACTGCTCGCTTCCCCTTCCCTTCCCAGACTATTAATGAATTCCCAGCTGACTGCTGGAATAGTGAAAATATTACCAGAGGATGACGGTACAGCCTTTCAAATGAATGCAGGGAAAATTGGCTAAAAAGATGCTCTCGGGATCAAATCACACCGCCTTCTTTACTCTGGGACAGCTCAGTTTACCAGCTTTTCTCTCCCTTCGCTCTGGGGTCTCGGTTTCCCTTCAGCCTTCGACTGCCAGTCTATGCCAATACAAAGAATTCTGAAGAAAATGACACACAGCACCGACTGGTAACTAGTGAATGTATACGCAGACATAAGAGAGGGTAACACAGGAAGAATAAAACAATAGCTAGGGAACATCAGGTAGTAAAAGATACGACAGCAGTTATGAGAGCTCCAGGAGGTTTATTTCCTCAACCAGCATATTTTCATTAATGAATGACATAAATATTTAGCGAACATAAACCATATAAAGGGGTAATATCATGAGATCAGTACTACCAAGTACATTAAAAATGTTTTTTTAAAAAATAAACACAATCCTGAATGTAAGTTAAAAAAAAAATGTATAGAAGGAGTGGCATCTCTGTGTCTGGCTTATTTCAGTATTTTAAGAGAGAGATCACTGACTGACAAACAAAAATGTTTTGGTTTTTTTTTTTTTTCCCCCACAGAATGTGAGACATACAATATTTAGCATGCCATATTAAGTTAAACTGATTTTACTTTTTTTGTTAGTTTTAAATTTCTGCTAATAGAACTACAATCTACTCTGTCCCTTATACAGCGATACAGAACCCTTTATAGTTACGTAAACATACAGTAGGAACAGGTTCAACTGCAATACTTACTTTTGCCTGGTAACGAAAAGTATGTTGACCCATGTCAATTCATGAACGCTTCCTGAACAAAGACGTGAAAATCCAGCATTTGAAAGAGTTTCACATATATTCAAAAAAGAATCCAGAAAAAAAAAGGCCGGGGGAGGGAGAGGGAGGAGAGGGGGAGAAGACCCCAAAGTAGAAAGATAAACAAAGACAAAGCCTGTCAGGCTTACAGCTCTGACTGAAAAACATTCAGCCTGGCAGCTCTATGAGAAATACAACTCTGTGTACTTCTGCATGTTCTCCCCATTAGAGGAGGAGTCAGTTTTGCAACACTTAACGTTCCTTGCTGGAGGCAAAACAGTGATTCTCTTCAGTGCAAGCAATGTTTGGAGTTCGACAGCTTTAAAGGTGAGAGGTGTACTCTGGAGTGTAGAAATGCATCAGCAGAAAAAGAATATTTTTAAGGATCAGCTACATACTCTACAGGTTGTTGTGTCTCCTTTAAGATGTTTATTGTCTAGGATTTTTTTTTAAGGGAAAACTAATAGCCCTTCAACATAAACTGCATCCCTAATACTCTTTGTGCACTCGTAGCCCATGTGTTATATTCTAGAATAGTGGAAAAAAATTAATTATTTTTACAATAGAATGAAAGGTGTTGGCTTTACATCAAAAGTCTTTTTTTATAACTTTGATAGCTTTTGCCTGTGATGTGAAGAGTTTCAGATTATGCAATAGGGCTTTGAATTTTACTAATATACTCAATTACTCATTGGTCATCCACCTCAACTGAAAAAAATATTGCATAGTTTTATTAATGCTTTCATTGAATCACATTTTTATCTTCTCTGTATTCATGCCAGTGAACTGAATACAAAATAAAATGCCTGCACGTGTAGTGAAAATCGTTTTAGCGAGATTGAGCAAGAACATTCTTTTTCATAACGAGGCAAAATTTCAGTTGTGCAGATGTGAAGTTGTTACTAGAGAGGCAAGTCTCTCTAATCGAGGTCAGAATTGTTCACATCTTGTGACCAGGTGGACGCTCTGCCGACTATTTCAAGCAATCAGTAATCATATGAATAGTTTCTTGGCAAGACAGGCAAACATTTTCAAGTAAGAAACACATACCTTGTGATCTATCCGCCCAGAGATTATAAAACTTCAGGTGTGTTTCTTCAGTGTGGTTTGGGCTACGCTGGCTGCCAGCTGCTGCCGAGAGGAACAGTTCCACTCTGCACCTCCACCTGCGTGGCTCCCTTCCATCCATCATGCCTGCTGCGTTACCCATTTGACTCCATGTTAAGATAGTTTAGGGAGCTTAACTGGTGGAAGACAATTCCTTCTTTTTTTTTTTTTTTTTCCTTTTCTTTTCCTCCTGTTGTGAATTTCTGAACAGGCTCACGCTGAGGACAAGCGAATGTTGGCAACAAGGGAACGGAACGCATAGCTGGCAGTAAAGACGCAGTTGATTGTATTATAAAACTATGCCCTAAAATTGATCACATGCTCACAACATTCAGCTAGCTCTGGAGCAAATTCCACCAGTGACAGTGACTGTTGCCAGGGCTGAAACTGCTCCTGGTAAATAGGGAATGTCTGCTTGAAAAGATGCTATCACCTCAGAAAGGAGAAAAGGAGCAGAAGGTAGAACCTACCAGGTATTTTGCCAGCCAGAAAAGGTGTAGCAGGCTGTGGGTCTATTTTTTATTTCTGCATCTGCTTGCCTCTGCTAAACACAGGGAGATCAAAATGGGGAGGGAGAGAAAAGAGATCTTCAAAATGAAGGTGAATCAAGAAGTACTGTCCACACCATCACTATCATAATTTCTGTAAGAGTAACATAAAATGTTAAGGTCTGCCTGTACATTTTTCCCCTAACCAAAATAGGCTTTATACCCCTGGAATCTGGTGGATGGGAAAAAGAGAACAAAAACCGTACCACTGATGATTTAGTGAAAGACAGGATGAGGGACCAGAGTTAAGAATTATCCCTGAGATCTGTAACAAGGATACCTTTAGAGATTTATACGTGTCCTATCCAGTCTATAGCTAGCTGATGTAATGCAACCTTGGTAACTGTGGCAGCAGGCAGTGCGGTGTGAGATAGTTCTTAAATTTCCCCAGCATTTTGAGTTAGCTTTTTCAGCTTTTAATGAGCACTGTGTGCCTGTGGCTACACTACTAGCAATATTCAAGCCAGTCAGGCAAGTCTGTACAAGCACACTCAGCCTCTGGTGGAATACCGCCAAGAAAAGACAACTGCAATCCTAGGAGCACTGGATTAAGGAGAATATTTTAAGGTGGTAGTAAGATCTCATATGCACGGAACACAGGTCACCACGTTCAAGACAGATTCTCTCAAATTAGGACAGGGGAAAAGAAGTCACCAAGAAGAAGGGAAGGCATTAAAGTGTACCTATTAAAAAGTGACCGACAGAACTTGGCTGCTTTAATGTGGCAAAGGTTGAGGCAGAAAATGTAACAGGCACCTACGTGTCCCATAAAGGTAATATATGTCTACAAATACAAAAGAGAGTAAGCACTGGAAAAGTCCAGTAACTGTAACAGTACTGTACAGTTCCTTTGGCTAAGGAACAATTCTGCAGCAAAAACAACAGGTAGAAAACAAAATCAGACAGTAAATTAGAAGGGTACTATCAGAGTACAAAAAATTGGAGCAGTGTTTCAATAGGATAAGAAAAAGCATACCTACTTCTAGAACAGAGCTTGGCCAGTCTCTAAAAGGGATTATCAACTTGACTCATCCCATGTCATGTAACTGGTGCATCCAATTTGGAAATCTGGTTTATGTCAGGATCTTAAGCTGCTCCCATAGTCAGCAGAGAAAGATTCCTCTGTGCCTGGTCTAGAAGCATAATATATTCATTTCCAGAGACTGATTTATTTAGAAAAGTTTGTAGGCTTGGAATCTGTTAAAATAAGCTATTAAATTCCAAACAGCAGTCCTTATCATCAACAGATCATTCATGGAAAGGAAGGTGAATCAAGAGACCAAGGGTCTGACTTATTTTCAATATAATGACATTTGTATCAATATAACCGCACCAGCCTCAGTGAAGTTATTCCGCATTGGAGCTCCATCAGACTTACGACGGTTATGCAGAATAGAATTTCACTGCCCTCAAAAAGAGCAAAATAGTGTCAAAACAGGAAGCATGTAGGACCGGAAGAAAGGCAGGAGAGAAGATACAAGTTGGAAGAACCAGTCAAAGGAAGCAATAAGGTTTCAGAAAAGGACTTTACAGGGGAGAAAAATGCTAAAAGGAGCACGTCAGACAGTACGACTGAAAGGGCGTATGAGAGGAGACTGCAATCTCTTTCTCTTTCCCACAGCCCTTATCTACGAAAAACCTCCAGCCTTCCTTGGAGAGTAACAGTTTGTATAGGGGTTGTGACTGTTTGTCCCTGTTCTACTCTGCCCCGCCTCAANAAAAAAAAAAAAAAAAAAAAAGGCAGCAGAGGAAAGCAAACAGAGCAAGCCTGTTTCTAAATGTAGAGGAAAGAATATAAAAAATAAAATAGGAATAAAAATTCACAGAACTACAGGGAGAACGATATTTTTTTTCTGCTGCTGCCTGCTTTCATAGAATCATCAAATCATCTAGGTGGGAAGGGACCATAAAGTTGGAAGGATCATTGAGTTCAAGCATTAACCTAACACTGCCAAAACCACCACTAGACCACGTCCCTCAGCACCACATCTGCCCATCTTTTAAATACCTCCAGGGATGGCGATTCCACCACCTCCCTGGGCAGCCTGTTCCAATGCTTGATAACCCTTTCGGTGAAGAAGTTTTTCCCAATATCCAACCTAAACCTCCCCTGGCACAACTTGAGGCCATTTCCTCTTGTCCTATTGCTTGTCACTTGGTAGAAGAGACTGACCCCCACCTGGCTGCAACCTCCTTTCAGGTAGTTGTAGAGAGTGATAAGGTCTCCCCTCAACCTTCTCTTCTCCAGGCTAAACAACCCCAGTTCCCTCAGCTGCTCCTCATAAGACTTGTGCTCCAGACCCCTCACCAGCTTCGTTGCTCTTCTCTGGACACGCTCCAGCACCTCAATGTCTTTCTTGTAGTGGGGGACCCAAAACTGCACACAGCACTCAAGCTGCAGCCTCACCAGTGCTGAGTACAGGGGCACAATCACCTCCCTGCCCCTGCTCGCCACACTATTCCTGATACAAGTCAGGATGCTGTTGGCCTTCCTGGCCACCTGGGCACACTGCTGGCTCATCTTCAGCTGACTGTCCACCAGGACCTGCAGGTCCTTTTCCACCAAGCAGCTTTGCAGCTGCTCTTCCCCAAGCCTGTAGTGCTGCCTGGGGTTGTTGTAACCCAAGTGCAGGACCTGGAACTTGGACTTGTTGAACCTCATCCCATTGGCCTTGGCCCATCGATCCAGCCTGTCCAGATCCCTCTGCAGCGCCCTCCTGCCATCAAGCAGATCAACACTCCCACCTAACTCGGTGTCATCTGCAAACTTACTGAGGGTGCACTTGATCCCCCCATCCAGGTAGTTGATAAAGATTAAAGAGAACTGGCCCTGTTACTAAGCCCTGGGGAACACCAGTTGTGACTGGCCACCAACTGGATTTAAGTCCATTCACCACAACTCTTTGGGCCCAGCCTTCCAGGCAGTTTTTAACCCAGTGAGGCATATGCCGATCCAAGCCATGAGCAGCCAGTTTCTCCAGGAGAATGCTGTGGGAAACAGTGTCGAAGGCTTTACTAAAGTCAAGGTAAATATCATCCCCAGCCTTTCCCTCATCTGTGTTTCCTCACCATGACCTCCTCTGAAGAAGCAGCAGCCAAGGCCCCCTTTAGAGACAAGACAAAATGTACTTTTACAGGACATTTGTCATACAAAAGAAGACATGGCAGATGCCATGGCTGCTTACTCACCCTCATGTCACCCATGTGCCTCAAAGTCCTGCCCCTTTCCTCGTCACGCACCAGGTGCACCCCAGAAGTACAGCAAGGATGCCTCAGACCAGGATGTCCTTAGCCCATGGTTGGTCCCATTTTGACAGAGGTGTAGCCCATGCTATCCAAGAATGGCTTATGATGGGCTGGCAGCTGAAGCTGTGCCTTTGTGTGTACCCAGAAGTACCCCAAGGCCAGCAAGTGCAGGACATTCTACATGTGCTCCATGTTACAAAAAATACAGCCATTCCCTCTTTCTGGATTTTTGGTCATGGACAAAAAGCACTAATGCTGTCTTATTTTCAAGATCTGTTCTTAACACATACCACATTTCCAGCTATTACATTTGTGAGTCTTTTCCACGTATCCTGTGCACCTCTCAAAGAGAACCACAACAACTTCAATAGCCAGAGCTTGTACCACTGTAGCCATTCCCCAGACCTCCACGGCAGTCTGCACTTCGGGCACCTTATTCTTGCACTCCTGTTCTTGGGATGTGTGAGATTGCCATTTGCCACAGAAATCCCCAGGTTTTTTTAGCCTTGGACATGCTGATGACCATAGCAGACGGTCACACAGTGGCTGGATGGTCACACACAGCATGACCTCTGTGTGCATGGACCACACTGGCAGCAGGCACGGCTTCAGGAGACGGGCAGTTGTGGGGAATCCGGCGGTCGTGCGGGTGTGACTGGTGGTGGCAAAGTGGCAGCTGACATGAGCAAAGGAACGGAGGACTGCTTGGTCCTGAGGGACCTGACACTCCTCCGGGTGAGCCAGCTAAGTGACTGTGGCAGGCAGGACTTCTGCCTGAAGTGAGGTCGCTTCTTATCTTGCGCGGAAGTTGTCCTTTAACTAGTGACGAAGCATTCCATGTTCCACACTCGCTCACGCCTGCAGCCAGTGCAACTCCCATCTGCGCTGATAGAATAGAGAGCCCTGGGCTCCTACTCAGCCAGGTACACACAATGCAAAGACCTAACTAATTCTAAATGTGCTGAAGAAAACTGAAAATCTTAAAAGGCCTGAATGAATTAATGGGCAAATGAATTAACCAGATCTTCTAGTTTTACAGTTGTTGTTTGCATAAGCTTATTTTCGTTTTGGAATGATAAGCACATCTTTGGTATTTACATAACTAGGAGGATTATGCCCATCATCACTGAGAGCCGTTTTTCAGGAATCATCCTTGTCTCATGATGTCCAATATACATACAAAATACTTTGATATATTTCTTAATACAGGCTGAATATTAAGTGTAACATTATCTAATTCAGCCTTGTATCACTTGCCCTATAAACCCCTGTAAATTCATATTCAGCTATACCAGGCTGGCACGTTCAGCTGAGTTTATCTCTTGACACAGATAAAATAATTATTTTTTCTTGGATGGGATCATTGCATAATGTGGCAGCTTCCTACTTCATTAAGCCATGCTTGATCACTTGACTACCTCCTAAACAAATTCCTAAAATCTTCCTATCTCTTTTAATTGCAGACTTGTAACAAACCCATAGCTTTCATGGATGCCTTCACTGAGTATCTCATATTCTCGCAGTTGGTACATAATTTAATTATTGTTATTAGTAAACCAGAATTGGAACATGGTGGAAGGAACGGGAATCACATTTACTATCTGCATTTCAATTCAGTATTTCTTATATTTCTGTGTCAAAAACTCTCTCCCTCCAATGTAACTATGCAGCGAAAGAGAAAACAGTAAACTCAACCTATTGTCTAAAATATGTTTTCTTCTCTTGGGAACATTCATGAAATAAAGAAATCATCCTGATTGAAATTTTTTTTCTTAAATTATAAACAAAAAGTTTTCTGTATCACAACAGCTTGGTTGATGTAAGATGCACATACAGAAATACTAGGTTAAGAACATAAGATGTAACTGGCAAACAGTGATGCCATGAACACAAAATAGCATTTACTCACTAACATGCTTTCTCTGTACTGGTAGTAATTGACAGATCTACCAACCCTTTCAGAGTTTAAATGTTTTCATGTCTTTGATCTATAACTAAAGTTACACCATCATACCATGAACCATTTCTTATTGGATATTTTTACTGTTACAAAAAACTCTACTTACATTTCTAGACTGGAATGCATTTCCACAAAACTGTAAGTCTAATTAACACAGTGTGTCCAAGAGAATCTCATGTTGTCTGAAAAGATGAATAGAAAAATAGGTGGTAATAAAAAGAGGCTTTCAAAGGACTTGTCTCCTAGTTATTTACAATCTCTCTTAAATGGATTCAGTCTTTTACAATACTATAACAAATGGTCCCATCCATTACTGTAGGGCAAATACAGCTTTTTAAAAGACACTAAACAGCAATAAGGCTTAATTTCAAACTTAGACAATTGTCTTGTGAGCACTAGCTGTAAAAGTGTATTTTATGCATTGCCCTTCCTCCTTATGTTCTTACTTTTTAACCTCTTCAAAGTCATTTGCTCCCTAAATGAATCAGAAATTGTTGAAATAGATGAGAATGTATGTCCAATCAGTAAACTATGTAATATGTAGAAGGCAGAACTATGTAATGATGATGAGATTCCATCTGACTCTAATCTGTTCGGTTATGAACTTGGCCTAAGGTCCTTCTCCATGCTGTCCCACTGATGGCGGTCAGTGTAAGCCCTATGGCCAAGAGCAGTCCCTCCTAAGCAATGTTTAAATTCAACCCTGACTGCAGCAGAACGGCTACTCAAAGATCTTTTCCGAAGTGACCCTGAATGCATTTGCATTCCTTGCTCCAGAACACTCTCAGGTCTCCACTCTAACTTCTTGGCCTGACAGCTGTGCTGTCCAACAAAGCTGAAACATATTTTGCCTTTTTATATTAGGAATTTTCCAAGTCATGTCATCTAATATCACATAATACCTCATATTATGAGATGTATCTGTATTAGAAGAAAACTCTCCCTTAAGAATAATTTCCAGTGTATATTAAATCCATTATGAAATACAAAATAACGATCACTTCCAAAAAATACATTGTTATTAAAAGTCATGTTATATGATCATTAAGAATCATACTGCTGTCTTACTTAGCATCTGAATAATCATTGTGTGGAAAAATGTTGTAGGTGAGCAGTATTTCATTGCCTACTGACTATTCTTTATCTTAACAAGAAAGCTGCTGTATTTTGCCTTAGCTTGCATGATTAATGTACTACTTTATAAAGCAAAAATATATGTTTGCTTGAGATTATTCTCTTTCCCAAGTAACACTTATTGGCCATGGCTGAAGAAGAGATAGTGAACCAGATGGACCTTTCATCTCACCCAGTATGACTGTTTTTCTAACAGTACTTAGCAGAGTTTAAATCAAGAAATGACAAAATGGGAGGTATGATGCATCTTTTCCTCCCACACATGGACATTCTCAAACCTATTCCATGCAGCGAGCCTGAAGGAAGAGGTCTCTGCCATCATTAACTACCTGATCTTTCAGAAATCAGTGAAAAAAATAGCTGGATCCCAAATAGGAAATTTGGAAATAGTTCACTCCTATCAAGGCTATCCAATTTTCCACTTAATTATTTTCAACCTAAATAATTTAATTGTTATTCAGGATCATCTGGAGGGACTGATTCACATTTTGATCAGAATCATACGTTTCAGTTAGAATAAATCACGTATCAGCATACAAAAAGCATTCCAGTTGATCAGTTTAATATGGACATAATTACTAATAATTAACCTTTACTTACCTATCCTTTTCTCTGTTGTGTTTTGCTGGGGTTCTTTGGGTGTTCCCCCCCCCCCCCTTCTTTATGCACTATGAGTGATGGGCATAATAGTAAGAAAAAGCAACTTGTCCATAATAATGATATTTGTCTCTCTCCTTGGTAATTACTAACTTTTTTTCCTATGATTCAATCAAGTTTTGCATGTGATAGTTTGTTAACAAGTAACAAATAGTTACAATGCCTAATTCATATTTTTAACCAATGCTGTTCTATTGTAGTAGTTCAAAACTGGAAGGATGTTTTATTAGTGGGGTATCGTTACTGCAATTTTGAGCTTTTTTCTCCATATTAATATGAAGAACTAAATTCTGCAAAGAGACAGAGACAGACACACAGCAGAAAACTAGCAATGAAAACGGCTGTGGCAATTTCTTACAAACCACAGACTGAAAAGAAGGAATTAACACATGGAGCTGTACACCAATATGACCTGAAGAGAGAGATTCTGGAGACTGAAAATATAGTAACTTCACATAATTTGCTCAAGCCATTCGTGGGACACAACACAATAAACAGAAAAACTTCCATGGAAAGCAGAATAAAAAATAAACCACATGGCAAATAAACAATACAATGTACAGTCAAAGCACTCTTACAAGTAAAACTTGGATATGAATTATGTTTATTTTCTTGGTGCTAGAGCTTTAATATCCCAGAAAGACTGCCTATCTGCAGGGACAGCAGCTGTTTTTTATATTTTATTGTTTTCTGTAATCTAAAATAAGGATTTTTATTGAATGTACATGCCTTGCTCTTTCTGCATAACAATAAATGGCTTTTTCAATAGAACTACATATTTGAAAGAAACTCCATAAATACTTAAAAAAAATATGGGCAAAATCATTAGAAATGCAAAGCCTTGTAAGATTATTTATGAATCACTCTCAGTTAGAAGCAAATAGAAAGAAATAATGGCAATTTTTTCTGTTCATACTGTTTCTCATGGCAGTATTCCTAGCAAAGAGAAAGGAACTACAATCACTAAATTACAGAAAATGTAATGCACAGAAAATAAAGTGTAAAGGCAGCAAAACCAATTTCTCCAAATCAAATTATTGCTATACTCCCCTAAGGCCAAACAGGCTCCGTTCAATTTAAGCAGCCTTTTGAGGTACTGCCACCTGAGCTATAGATATTAGATGTCCCTAACGGAAGAAAAAGTCACCTCTGCAGAACAAACACGCCAAAACATGTTTGGGTGTGCACAGCTACGTGCTGAGGGAACTTCTGGTGCAGAAGGTAAGCACCTCCACATTCGGATGATGGAGAGTAGGTGGCCACACTCCCTGCCTGGATTTAGATGAGCTTCAGGAGCTAATGTCCTAGTTTAGGCAAGAATCCAGCTGACAGTTTTCCGTTCAATGAGTATGAGAAGCTAGAAAAATAGGTGTCCCCAGGTGTTCGGGGACAGTAAGTGGCAGCATATCAGACCAACTCAGATCACCTGAAGAGGGTTCAGGTGATCAATACCTGAGAGAATATACACACAAATATTACGGAATTTCTATTGTAGTAGTTCAAAACAGCATCTTATCATTATGCAGAAACTTCAGGTTTTAAGTAATGATTCCTTTCTCGAGAATGTTTCTTGTTTCTTGTTTTAAAACTCTTTTTATAGCTCCTCCCTTTGGGATGGTAAAGCTAAGAGTCTAATAGCCTGATCTCCATTTCAATAGGTCTGCTGCATGAACAAAGGGAGAGATTTTCATCCTAGGTATGTCAAAATGGCAGAAGAAAGTGAATTATAATTATGCAGGGATGCACTCTTGCTTTCAGATATAGTTTGGCATCTCTGTCTACATTAGGCTATGTTGCTTTTCTAGTTGTACATAATCTTTCATTATTGTGTAATCAGAAGCTTTCTTACAAAGATAAGCAAGATTTCTTGCGAAAAGCTTGTCAGCTGTAGAAGGTGCTTTAGTTGTAGAGAATTAAAATACTGGTTTCTTAGCAAAACCCTTTGTTATTGTTAGTTTGCTGACAGACACAGATGATTAAATGGAGACAAAAACATAAATGTGGTTTTGTGATAGGTTTGCTCCTTTGATGCCAACCACAGCTTTATGTTCATAGTCTTACAGTATTTTTGAAAGACTGCAACACATTCTGTTCTCAGTCCCCTTTGCAACAGATGTGCAGTATTTGACAAATGCACACCACTTCATTAGCAGAGAGATAATTAAATGAAGTTATTAATATATGAAATTGGCTGCCTTCTCCTCTTACCCATATATACAAGAGACAGGAAATGCATTTGAAATGGAAAATCTAAGGCATAGGCCAAATAACCTTGTGGGAGGAAATTAGGAACTATCAAGCTTTTGGAGAATGCTCAGTTTGTTTCTTAGCTTTTAAAACAAAAGGCCAGCCTATGAAATGTGGTAAAGTTTTTGATTCTACACAATTAAGCACAGAACACAGTTAATATTCTGAGGTCCCTCTAAAGCACTCTTCAGTTCTAAGGTATAATCAAGTGTACCACAGTCATTTATAAAAAACATTTCCCTAACCTATTCTCAAAGACCTCTAGTAATAGATGTTCTACACTTCCAAGTGATGTTGAAGACAGTTTTTCCCACTGCTCTTGAAAAATCCTGCCTTTTACTATGATTTTAAGGCACCTGATGCACACAATTACAGTTGCAATTGTTTATCCTAAACTATTGCACCCAATACTTAGATAGTCTACATACCTGTGTACCTGATTCATAGGCATAGGAAAGTAGTTACATGTCTATGTCGATTTGTAAGTCTGGCCTTACAAGTGTAATATGCAAATGAAGAGCAATCCGCAGGAAATCTACATTTTCAACTATCTAGAACTGCTCTCATTCATTGTTTCTGGATTAAATGTATGAATTAATTCTCTGGAGTCATCTGTTTAAAATGGCTCACAGAAATAATGCTTTGGAAAATATCCTTATTTTTAGCTAATTTCCTGATAATAGACTAGACTGCAGTACCTCTCAAGGAAACTGCTAGAAGGTACATTGTTCTAGATATTTTTAAAATGTACAAAGACATACAGATTTTTCACTGGTCCTTCTCCTGTCTTCTGGATATGCTTTTTCAATACAATATTTTTGTTTTCTAACAGGAATGTAGTATGTCTGTGGGAGCTTTTGATAGAAGTTCTATTTTCTCCCACAAATTCTGCACATTGCTTTTTCACCTCTGGCACAGGTTGTCTAAAGTGAGTATTTAATACACTGTTTTCCAGACAATCATTTAGAATAATTTAGAAGGTTCCATGGAGAACCTTTGTTCTACATGGATTCTGTTTAATACTGTTTAATTTTTATTACAATAAAAATGTGTATTTGTGAAACACATCCGATTATACTAGCTGGAAAACACTTAAAAAACCGAAGAACAAGTTTCTCCCTCAGGATGTTAGTCTCACATTTTGACTTTCTGTGACCTGCAGTAGCTGAGAATTATTTTACACTTCTAATGCATCCCATACAGTTTCCAAGAAAAAAAGCCAACTTTTAAAAACCTAATAGAATAGAAAGAATTTGGTGAAATAACATTGCTTTTTTGGACAACGAAGCAGAGAAAATAAAAACAACTTATCTGCCATTCTGCTCTGTGATATGTTGGATTTGACCTCTATATCCACACGCTATTGATTTTCTAGTTTCTGATCCAGTTTCCACCTTTTACGTAACCCTCTGTTTCTCTGGTCAGTCTTTCAGTCATTAAAGAACTCATGGTTTAGCCAAACTGGGCTTTTAGAATCACAGAATGGTTTAGGTTGGAAGGGACCTTAAAGATCACCTAGTTCCCACCCCCGGCCATGGGCCAGGACATTTCCCACTAGACCTGGTTGCTCAAAGCCCCATCCAGCCTGGCCTTCAACACTGCCTCTCTTTCTTTTGCTCGAGAGTAATTTGTGTGGATGCCATTCATATTGTTCCTTTAAGAAACTGCCAACTTCAGTTGCAGTTATGACAGAATGAATACTTCTGTCTAAACATGAAAACTAATAGCCTGTCTTGTCCTTCAGCTCTCTGCAAGGAGAAAAAATGGTGGGAGATGTCACTCAAATACTGGTAGCACTTGGCTATAACGCTTCCTTGCCATACTTTGACAGTATATTTATTGTGTGTGGGTCTGAGATACTCTGCTTCTGGGACTGATTTCAAAGAATGCACACACACTGGTATATTGCTGTCGCTGCCTATGTCTATGGCAAATTCCTGATTGTGGGGTTCTATTTTATTAAGTGATCCTTGGACATAGTTATCTTTGTATATATCCTTGTTTCCTCAACAAAAAACCTTGTTATTAAAAACGTTATTAAAAGGGAAGCAATTTTCGCCTTCTTGCTTCGATCCAAATTAAGTAGTCTATAACTTACACATACCGATACAGTCACCATTGAACAAAAAAATCCCAAACATGGCCTGGATAGAATTTTGAGTGAAACAATCTGAATACTGAGTAGAGAAAAAAAATAAAAATCAGATCTTGTAAAAACCCAAGAGTATTGAAATTCAAAGAAATACTAGAAAATATGGCACAAAAATCGACAGATGATGCTTATGCCCTTTTGGATGCATTCTAAGGTACTCAATAAAGTGTTCAGAATATTGCAAATGGAACTCATTGCATTTCTGTGGACGATCACACTTTTTGCTGCATTTTACTTTTACTATTCAGTTTTTCTAGCACTTCTTTTTACCACAAGTTCTGGCTCTCAAACATCACCTACAGCTCTATGTTTGTCTATAACTTAATGAAAAAAGGAAGTTGGAATTAAAAAAATTTACCATTTTAAAACAATTTGCTACATTGAGGAATTATGTGTATTTCTATAATTCTCTAATGCATATAACTGAACAAATTATTCTGCTACTGAAAGTGACTTTAAGGGGAGAAATATAGTCTAATTATTAATCAGAATTCCAAAAAGTAGCTGCTTGTACCCCAGTAATTTGGGGTTAAAAACACAGGAATATTCCAGCATCTGTGAGCAAGGTTTAAAAATATGGTCCATCAATTTCTGTTACTACAAAAAGCTTATTTAATTATAATAATAATATGCTATAAATATAATACAAAATGTGAATCACACTGTAACAACTCATGTCACTACCGATCTAGTCGACCTCTCCAAGTATATTATTTCCTTATCTACTATCAATATAACGTAGCACAGTTCTGTTTTACCAGGCCTAGTTTCATGCCAACCGAAACTTCAGTACGGTCGACCACACTTGATCTCTGTTATTTATCTGCATTGTCTTTGCAGGCTGTAGCTTTGAAATGGTAAAAATGGCCAATGTCTTCGATGCTGTTTGGAGTGTTTTATCTCAAATATCTGAGTGAAGATTATAGTTCTGTTATAAAAACCTGCTTTCTATTCAGTAAGCACAGGTTGTTTTTCTTTCCCCCATCCCCGTATGCACCCGTCACTGTTAGCAGGTAAGTGCAGTTTATCTTAGACAGATGACCATCTCTTGGTTATATTTTAGCCAAGTGAAGGTTACTTGTAACAACAGTCTAACATTTAAGGTGTGTATATAAATATGTTCCCTTTATTTTTTTTTCAAACATAAAAAATTATTCTCATCCAGAGGAAGGACAGGGGAACTAAACTGCTGCTGAAGTAATTAAGAAGCAGAGATGCATTTCTTTATAAAGGCCGAGAAACCTAGATAGATCGGAGCATTGGATAAGCATCATTGGAATGAAATTTAACAGGAACAAATGTCAGATTCTGCCCCTGGGACAGAAAAATGGCAGCACAAGTATAAACTGGGAGAGGAGTGGGTGGGGAGCAGCCCTGCCGAAAGGGATGTGGGGTGCCGGTGGGCAGCTGGCTCCATGTGAGTGGGCAGTGTGCCCTGGCAGCCGAGGGCAAACCGCATCCCGGGCGGCATCAGGCACAGCATCACCAGCCCGTCAGAAGAGGGGATGGTCCCGCTGTATTCGGCGTTGGTGCGGCCTCACCTTGAGCACTGCGTGCACTTCTGGGCCCCACCATTCCAGAAGGATGGGAAGGGACCTGGACGCACCCAGAGGAGGGCAGCAAAGCTGGTGAAGGGGCTGGAAGGAACGTGCTGTGGGGAGCGGCTGAGGACTCTGGGCTTGTCTAGTTTGGAGGAAAGGGGGCTGAGGGGCGACCTCATTGCTCGCTGCAGCTTCCTGAGGAGGGGACGCGGAGAGGGAGGTGCTGAGCTCTTCTCCCTGGTACCCAGTGACAGGACGTGGGGGAATGGCTCACAGCTGCACCAGGGGAGGTCTAGACTGGACATTAGGAAGCATTTCTTTCCCCAGAGGGTGGTCACACGCTGGAACAGGCTCCCTGGAGAGGTTCCAGGGCTGTCAGTGTTTCAGAGACATTTGCACAATGCCCTTAACAACACGCTGTAACTTTTGGTCAGCCCTGAAGCGTGAGGCAGTTCCACTAGATGATTGCTGCAGATCCCTTCCCACTATGCGATGCTATGCGATGCTACGCTATGCTATTGATAAAAATACTAGCAGCTAATTCTCCCGAGTTGCCCTCCGCTGGAATTTTAATCCCATTGTTATTGTGTGGCTCAAAAATATTGATGTTTACGACATCCTTACGACAAAAATTTAACCTGTATCGTCTCAGAAAAGCAATGACAGATGTTTGATAACTAGTATATGGAAATGCATAGCCAGAATTTTTTAAATGGCTTGGGAAGATGGGGGTATGACCCTGACCCCAGAGATCCATGTACGTTTTCCATTTTCAGGTTGGCAGTGCTCATTTTAAGGCCTTATATCACAGCCTACATCTGTTTGTTTCCTCCCTTCTGATGCCTCTCCAGTTACATCAGCTTATTTATTTTGCAAGATCTGTTGTAAACTGGATCTAGAAACTAGTCCACCTGAAAAAAAATAGCAAATTTGATCAGATCTTCCACAAAATGAGTTTGTTAGTTGCTTGATTCAGTTCCTGGTCTCACTCCACAGTCAACTGCATCAAAATAAGAGAGAGGCAATGCTCCATGACTTGAAATGGGCAGGGAAAACCTCAGGAATTATCTATGAAGGATGACTAAAGAGTGTGCAATTTAGTGTAGGTAAATGAAGCCTGAATGAAAATGTTATACACCTTCAAATACTGAAAAATAGAAAGGTCTTATGCCAGTGCTGCTGTTGAATTTGGAACTTTACCCTAAGAATCAATGCAAAATAGGGTCAGAAACAGCCCTAAAACAGCATCTGCTCTATCTTCAATACCAAAGCGCTTTCTCATTTCTGAAAAACATTTTTCTAACCTACTTTTAAAGGTTCAGTAATGGATTTCCTCGGTCTCCCAAGAAATCCACAAATCTTAAAAAAAATCTGCCTTCTCCATAACCTCTCCTAAACTCTTACATGAAAGTCTTCCTAATCTCTCACTTAAATCACCTCTTCTGTGATTTGAAACTATTCATGTATGCTCTGTGTACCACAGACAGAGAACAGATTAACCCATTCCTTTTTGCGGTGGCTTTTAAGTATTTGAAAATTGTTATCGCATCCCTCTACTCTCAACCTCCTATCTTACTTTCTCAAGATCAAAGATTTTGAGTTTTTCCCTTGTCATAAATTTCTCTGGATTTCTGACAAAGCTCACTGTTTTCTGCCAGATTACCTGAAATTATTTTATCTCTTCTTGAAGCCAAACACTCCAAAGATGAATGAAGTACTTAAACTTAGTCATTGCTATTGCTGAGGAGGAGAAGGAAAAATACACATTTTACAAACTGTACTCCTCTTTATAACTGATGTAATACTTGTCCTTCTCACAAATGATAGTTTTTCCTAGTAAACCAGGAAGTAGCCACAAATCTAACTTAGATAAAATATGTTTATCTTCAAAGAATAACTGAAACATATGGCAAAACAGAAAGTCTTGCTTTTGTGAAGAAAGCACAGTTTCAATTTGCAAATAAAATATTCAAATATTCAGATACTTGAAGGTCAGCACACCAAGTAGTATTCAACAGGCTTAACTCTCACTCAGCTTGTGATCTGCTATAGTGTACGGTTCCTTTCATTTTTGCAGAATTTGTGTTTAGTTGTTCCCCATTCTATCACTGTGTAGCTATTTTTTCCTAACTAAATTTATAAGTTTCCATTCTTTCTTGTTACGTCGTCTCTTATTTTTTCATAACATGATTTGCTGTAATAAAACAGAGTGATGGCAGAAGCTCAAGCACTAGTATGCATCTGTCGATGCTATTTAACAATTAGCACACTCCTGGTCCAGTCCTAGCCTGCTCAAATCAGCACTCCCTCTGGGAGTGCACAGGAGTGCTTGGGAAGAAGCACGGACCAGTTACTACTCCCTACAGGCAGTGTGGGACTATGCCATACCGTTTTGGAGGAAAGAGAGTTTAGCTATATGTTTACGGGATGTGTGGCACCACATGTTCTTGAGGCTACAGAATTGTTGCTGGCTCATTTTACATACTGGTATAGACGCAGCCACTAACTTCTGTCTAATTAATCAGTGATTTCTTTTATTTTGATTGCTACCACTCTTCTGGATTTGTCTGGGTTTTTCCATTTTTATATGATCCTCATCTATTCATCTATTGCCATTCGACCTAGCTTCTGCTTTCTTTGTGCTTACTTCCTATATTTGAGGTCAAACAAGAACTTATGATTTATTTGGGCTGTTGCTTTCTACACTGTATATCCTTTGCATTGGAGGACTGCCTAGTCAGTGTAATAGTATACCGCATTTAAGGCGATACTTGCTTTCCTTTAGTCTTTTCTTAGACTTGCTTCTTGTGAAATATTACATATTAATTAATTTTCAGAACTGAAGCCTGCTAATTTGGAATCTGATTGTTTTATTTTGCTCTATTCCTTTCATCAAAAGATCAAAATCCTTCACTGTCACTAGTGATGACAGATGATTCTACTAGTTGCTCATTAGAAGTTTTTTTTTTTCTTAATTGCTCTAGTTTAATTGTGTTTACTAGGCCCTCACCATGATAATTGTCTGTGTTCTTGTCCTGGTTAAAAACTATCCAGACATTTCAGCACATTTATCTGCCACTGTATTACAGACTCCAGACCAAGTGTCCAAGCAAACGTCACTGAGCCACTCCTACATCTATTCTTACAGTCAGTACAGAAAGTACAATCGTCCTGTTACGAACTGATATAGCAGAGAATCAGTAGGCTAATTAATATATATTACTATAAAACAGTGTAGTTTTGTCCAGTGAAGGACAAAGAGGGGTAAAAAGGAGGTGGTATTTGCTTGGATGCTGGAAATGATGCAATCATCAGCTATATACATTTGGAGGAAATGATCTGAAGTCTAAGTTGAAGGAGCGTTCTTAGGAAACGAGAACTTTACACGTGAACAACAGTGAAACAGGAGCACATTAGTTTGGAATGCACCAACAGATATAAACGTGCTTTTTGAAGAGACAGAAAGGAAGGCAACCTCAGAACTAATGCATTCTGTTCATTCAAAATCCAACTTACTGAAAGTTTCCAGCAGCTTGTGATAGAACATTCTCATGCCCTGAAGCTCACTGTAACGGGAAGCTGTGAGACAGAGGTTGCAGTTATGGATGAAAGAAAAATAAATTCAAATTAAAATACGGTGGTGTAGGTGCTAAAGAGAAATTGTCTAAATGCAAAAGGGCAAAGAACATAAGGATCAGAGGCAACTCAGAAAGTCTCTATTGTGGTAAAAGAGCACGTCTAACTGAGTAATGCAGCAAAATCTAGATGGTTTTAAAATATTTTTAGTAGAAAAGAAACATAAAAGCACATTACATATGTATAACAGTGTATACAGTTGGAGGAGAATTTCCCTAAATAAAAACTAGTTTCAAAGCCATAAGCAATAAACAGCTAAAACAGCAAAAACTTGAAAAGGAAAGGATGCTGATCCATATGTCTTAGTTTACCTGTCAATTAACTGTATGTTGCCCGCTTGTAGCATTAATTCTTCAGCACAGATTTGTCTCTGCATGTCTGAAAAATTCATGAACTACACCAGTAGATTAAACTTTCATGTTTCTAAAGTGGTTGCCAATGCTGTGATGGAATCCTGCAGCTCTGGAACTAGAAAAATTACTATTTTTAAAGTTGCAGTTATTTTCCATTACAGATCCACCAAAATGAGTGGCCTAGAATTGAATTGTTTTACAGGAATATTCCCTGTATATTTCCTTCACTAAATGCTGACCGGTATTAGTTACAATGTTTCTTAATATTCACTTTGTTAATGTACAAATCTTCTAAAATAAAAGTTTCACAAAACTCAGAGATCTTATTTTGTTTCTCAGTCAAGATTCAGCAGAGATTGTGATACAGTGCTCAACTACAGAGACGATGATGCAAAGAAAACATTTCACAATGTATTTACTAATATATTAGAAAATATGGGTAGGAAAATCATTCACAACCATTAAAATGTAAAAGAACATATGCAAAAAATTTGGGTGCCATATCTTTTTTTCTAAATATGCCAGTAAAATTTATCAATCTGATTCATGTTGAAGGTAGCAAATGGAATATATGAATGTCTTTTTTCCTCAGAACCTGAAGTTATTGTAGATTCAATAGAGATGGCAACAGAATTCAAAAGGTGCATGTTAGCATGATTTAAAACCATATTACATGTTACTCATATGCTAACAAGGTCACTAGAATTTTACAATCTGAGACTACATGTAGTAGGAGTTATATCCATGCATGTAATTCAAACTATCTAGGAACAGTCCTTGCCATTGGAAATTGATTGTCTATAATGTTAAATTGTTGGAATGCTCCCTGATACAGATTTGGTCCAAGTTTTTCATCTCTTTCCCAAATAGGTGCAAATCTGGTTACAAGTTTCGAACTTGCACAAGGAACAGTCTCAGTAGGCAGTCTGGATGCAACTGCAGTGTTTTGGAGGGCAATACGATGTAAAAGTATGGTCATAGAGTATTTCATGTCAGTTGGCCTCCAAGTCAACTAGGTACACTTAATTTACTAAAAAAGATGCAGCCATAGTGACCTCTGGGCAGAAAGGAATGCTGAAACGTTTTAATATGCAAAGGAAGCCTTCTGATACTATACTTAAAGTATAAATAAGAAAGAAGCCAGCATGGCTTCACCAAGGGCAAGTCCTGCCTGACCAACCTAGTGGCCTTCTATGGTGGAGTGACTACATCAGTGGACAAGGGAAGAGCTATGGATGTCATCTATTTGAACTTCTATAAGGCCTTTGATACGGTCCCACACAACATCCTTCTCGAAATTAAAGAGGTATGGATTTGATGGGTGGATTGTTTGGTGGATGACGAATTGGTTGGAAGGTTGCATCCAGAGGGTAGCGGTCAACAGCTCAATGGCCAGATGGAAATAAGAGTGTCCCTCAGGGGACACACTCAGGGATGTGGTTGGCATGCCTGCGGGATGGGATGTCATCCAGAGGGACCTGGATAAACTCAGGAAGTGGGCCTGTGTGAACCTCATGAGGTTCAACAAGGCCAAGTGCAGGGTCCTACACCTAGGTTAGGTCAACCCTGGAATCAATACAGGCTGGGGGATGAAGGGATTGAGAGCAGCCCTGCCAAGAAGGACTTGGGGGTACTGGTGGATGAAAAACTGAACATGAACCAGCAACGCGTGCTTGCAGTCCAGAAAGTCAACCACATCCTGGGCTGCATCAAAAGAAGCGTGGCCAGCAGGTCAAGGGAGGTGATTCTGCTTCTCTGCTCTGCTCTGGTGAGACTCCGCCTGGAGTACTGCATCCAGCTCTAGAGCCCCCAAGGGGGGCCCATAAGAAGGACATGGACCTGCTGGAGCGAGTCCAGAGGAGGGCTACAAAAGTGATCAGAGGGCTGGAGCACCTCTCCTATGAGGACAGGCTGGAGAGAGTTGGGGTTGTTCAGCCTGGAGAAGACTCGGGAGACACCTTATCAGTAAGCCTTTCAGTAGTTAAAGGAGGCTTATAAGAAAGATGGGGACAAACTTTTTAGCAGACCCTATTGCGATAGGACAAGGGGTAATGCTTTTAAACTAAAAGATTGTAGATTTAGACTAGCTATAAAGAAGATCTTTTTTTTCCATTAGGACGGTGAAACACTGGCCCAGGTTGCCCAGAGAGGTGGTAGATGTGCCATTCCCAGAAACATTCAAGGTCAGGTTGGACGTGGCTCTGAGCAACCTGATCTAGCGGAAGATGTCCCTGCTCATCGCAAGGGTGGTTGGATGAGATGACCCTTAAAGGTCCCTTTAAACTATTCCATGATTCTAAGAATAAACAAGTGTTTTACTTTTTTAAGTGTATATTATAACTAGTAAGCTGTAAGTGGTGCTTTATACAGCATCAAAGCTGTACATGCTAATATGCATATGTTAGTATGATAATCTCTAAGACATGATACTTTACAGCCTGTTGTTCTACATATTTCAGCAATGTAGCGTTCCTAGCTGTCCAAATGATTATCCAGTATGATGGAGCTAAACAATTAAGAGGGCAGCAGAGAAAAGTGTGTGAATTTTAGGAATGTTAAGTGTTTGGTTTCAGTTTTCTTTTTTTCCCTGTTAGCTCAGGCCAAGTCTCTTCAGTTTTAAAGCTGCAGGGGTGGTGGTGAAGAGGAAGGAACTATTCCTTGAGCCGAATGATCATTACTGCTGTTTCCCATATTTTCTGCATGCAAAAGGCATGGGATTAAGGAAATACCCTTGGAGTTTAAAGCACTCTAATACGATTGAACTAATAATCTGATTACAGAGTAAGATGCTCAAGACGCACACAGTGAACACAGCATGGATGCAAACATGCACATAAACGCATCTCATCACAAGAAAAACTTTGTATCACAGTACTTCTGGTCTCATTTACAATTTAAAGACCATTGTCTGCCTAACCTATTACCGCTACGTCCTTATTACCCCCTAAAAATTCTTTGCGTCTGACAAAGATTCCACATTGTTCAGTGGATGAAGTCAGCAAGACTCTGATTAATCCCATCTAATTTTAGTCATGTAACACAGACATATGGATTATAAACATACACTTTTCCACAGTAAAGTAGACAAAATGTTAAAAGAAGCTGAGGCATCTTCAGCTTCCTTTAAAATCCTTCCAAGCGCCAAAACAATGTTCTAGGAAAGACTTGATTATTTATATTTATTTAAGGAAAATCTGATTAATTTCTCTAAGAAAAACATACTTTCCTGAACAACCCACTTATCAAATATGCACTGTTCCCAAATAAAGGAATGGCTGTGGCAAATGCTAAATGTATAATATATGCAAATGTGTTGGTCAGCCTATTAACAGCTGCAGTGTTGATATAATTGGCATCTGGACATTTTTACCTACATCATTGTGTATCTAATAGCTGAATTTTATGATATTTTGCAAGGGGCAAAAGATTTGGGATTGGATTTTGGTTTGGCTCTTTATTATTTATTGAGGTATTCAGAAGTTCTTTTCTTCTGGCTTAATGTTAAAGGTAAAATTGCAGGCAGTCTCCAATGACACCTGGAAATGATGATATCACATGAGACAAGGCAATGAAAGTCAGGGAATTGAAAGAAATTTTGTTTGCCTTTTGACATTAGGAGAGCTGGTGATTTTTAAAGAATCCCAGCCCCATGTATTAGCTGATGTATGCCAGACAACGTGTGATTTAACACGTATTAACTAATTAAGATAAACACCAGGGAGCTTTGGCTTCAATAAGATTACTTAAAAGGTTAAAGTCTTTCTCAGTGGAGTCAAAACTTTCAATAAAGCCATCTTTGTATGAATCTCCTCCCTCCCCACCCCCCTGCCCCGAATTCAAACAGAGTATAAATAGCTGCGTGAGACTGATTTACAGTTTTATTAAAGTAACTTCTTATTTCAGCTGGAAAGAACAGAAATAGAAAAATGCCTTTAAAATTACTAATGCAGAGTCTAATCCAGATTGTGTATTAGAAATCTTGACTGTTTTAGCTTGTTGAAATAGAAAAGCATGTAGAAACATTATAGATCTAAGATCCTGAGACACATTCAACCCAAATGCCAAATAAAGAAACAAAAATGGAAGGTTTTAATTTCGCTGTTCATTGTACTTTCTTAATTTGTGGTCTGGTTTTATACTTTTATTTGGGTGTTCAAGTCTCCATAAAATTTGAATACCTTAATATAGCCAAAATAAGAATAATCATGCACATTAAATATAGACCACCATCAAGAGAATAGCAAAACCAAAAAATGAGTTGTATATGAATATGGAAATGGGAGGAAGTTAAGTGACAGTTTCTACCTTATTGAAAAACTGTCACTAAGAGACAATTAATTGTAGATAATTTATAAAGCAAAAGATGATTTTGCCACCTGGACTGTTGTTAGGCCAAGCAGCTGACAGTTAGTAAAAGTAACCTAAACTGAACCCAAAATGTAAAAGACAGTGAGTGACTGCCATGGTGATTTAGTCTTCTTAAACAAGACTGAAGGAGATAAAGAAAATGGCATAATAGCTCAGACAAGTAAAACAACTGCTGAATTACATGAAAACATGACAAATAAGGAGCTGGGAAAATTACAGAAAGTGACCAGAACAACCAACCTATGAACACTCAGAATGAAGAAAAGCTGAATACTTCTAAATTACATTATTTCCAAGTTCCCCAGTCTCCAAGGACATGTAGAAAACAGATGTAAGATCTCATTAACAGGGATTATACATCACTGGGGAGTTTTGCATAGCTATGGATGCAGCCAGTAAACTTTGTCCATTACGTTATGGACAGTCTTTAGGTCACTGGTTGCTCAACTACCCAGAGTGACAGTTTGGACAACGGACTTGACAACCATGGTTGGGTTTAAAGTTTGAGTGAAACAAATTAAACCTTTTGGATTGAAAGACTGATCTGCCAGCTCTTACTGATCTCAAACCCCTTATTTAATGGGGCCTATGGAGTAATTCTGTATGGTTAATATGCTATGTCCTTCAAAAATAACTCGCTTTGCCTGGGAAGGAATGATCCAGAAGCATCAGTTTACAATAATTCTTACTTCCAAACTTTCTGTATACAACAGTTTTCGTTCGAACTTGATTACATGAAATGCTTTTTTGAAAAAGGAAATTGAATTATGATCTTGATACTTAAAAGAAGACAGCTACTGTCATCCAGCCTTTCTCAGACATTAATAAGCCATTAGTAATTATTGATAATACCTCAAGAGCATCATGACAGAGGCAGTCATCTTCTCATCGACATACACAGGAGCTTGGATTTTATTTCCAATCAACTGTGAAATTATTTAATTAAAATTAAATTATGAATTTTTGAGTTTTGCTTAAACTCCAAGTCCCTCCCTATCTGCTTAAGTTTCCATATGATGAACTAAATTCTGTAAGCACAACTTTCTTTGTACGAATATGTATACCCTCTAAGTGCCAGACTGTGCACTGAAGACTTAATCAAGCTTGCTTCTTTTCCTCTCCTGCTGCTACTTACCTTCCCTTACAACTTCTGTTATTTGTCTCCACTATGCAATCTCACTCCTTGCAAGCAGTACAGGTGTGTCCAAATCACAGGAACTGCAATGCAGCACAGCTGCTACGCATGACAGACAGCCAACAGCTCTAACAGGTAAGCTCTTCTGGCACTTTCATTTTTTTGTCATGCCAAAAACAAGATGAAGACAGGTCAGTGTCTTCTGTAAAGCCTGTTTTGCAGAGAATGTGCTTTTGCAGTAAAAAGCTCATGGCAGAGGCCCCTGGACTACTGTATATCAATTTAATTTTAAGTCTTGTCATATTTTTCTGTTTCTGCATTCCTATGCAGACAGGTAAGGTGCAACTTGGTCAGGTTTTCGAAAACCTCTGTCAAAACAGGATCTTCTGTTGAGTTCTTTTCAACTTTTCAGCAGGCAGGCTCAAATGACTGGTACAACTAATAGGAGTACATCCATATAGAATTCAGAATTNTCTCTGCATCACCTGTCACCAAGGCACCTCTCTCATTCAACAAAGGGCTGACATTCTCTGTAGTTTTTCTTTTGCCTCCTATGTACTTGAAGAACCCCTTCCTGTTGCCTTTGACATCCCTTGCCAGATCTAATTCCAAGGAGGCCCTGGCTTTCCTCATTTCGACCCTGCATACTCCGACAGCATTCTTATAATCTTCCCAAGTGGCCAGTCCCTTCTTCCATGTACTGTAAACTTCCTTCTTCCACTGAGCTTTTTCAGGAGCTCCCTGCTCAACTATGCAGGTATCCTGCTTCCCCTGGCAGATTTCTTGCTCTTAGGAATGCACCGATCCTGAGCTTGGAGGAAGTAATTCTTGAAAATCAACCAGCTCTCTTGAGCCCCCCTACCCTCTAGAGCCCTAACCCATGGGATTTCTCCAAGCAGTTTCTT
Source organism: Chionis minor (assembly GCA_013398295.1). Taxonomy (NCBI): domain Eukaryota; kingdom Metazoa; phylum Chordata; class Aves; order Charadriiformes; family Chionidae; genus Chionis; species Chionis minor. The sequence goes on along the minus strand of VZSF01005824.1, from coordinate 663,202 downwards.
GAAGAGATTAAAGTCCAAGGTTGCAACCCTACATGTCCTTTTATGCCCACTACACCTAATCCTGAACTCTATCTTCTCGTGGTCACTGCAGCCAAGGCTGCCCCCAACCTCAATGTCCTCCACCAAACCCTCTTGGTTTGTCAGTATTTGGTGCAGTAGTGCACCTCTCCTAGTTGGCACTTCCACCTCCTGAGTCAAGAAGTTATCATCAATGCACTGGATGAACCTTCTGGATTGTATGTCCCAGTAATCAGCCAGACTATGAGTTGAAAGTATGAAACCATCAAAACTATGGGTATAGAGCAAAAAAGCATGCCTCAGGATGGAAAAATCTCAGGGACAGAAAAGGCTGGGAGGATGTGATGTTTGAATACCTGCTTTCTCCAATCCCCATTTTAGCTGTTGGAGGATGTTCAAAGCCCTGCAATGCATGATGAGGGAAACAGTGGAGAATCTCTTCTCTGCATTCATGACAACAGTCTCTGCACAACAAAGATGGTAGAGCAGAAAGGAGTCTTACCAGAAATATATCCTGTCCCAGCAGATTTCAACCACCTCTTTAATACTGTTGCATAAATTTCTGATTATGCAAATAGATTAACACTGTATCTCTTTAAATGCTTAATATCTGTATGTTGTTTAATTCCAAAACCAGAATGTACTGATTCTCAGGAAAAAAGAAAAAAACAACCAATAAAAAGAGTTTAAATGAAGCAGAAAGAACCAACAGTTTCACCTTGGAGTTTCTTTTCACTCCTAGAAAAGGACTACTCTTCTTCCACCCCGACACCCTCCCCCCTAATTTTTCGGTTTTAGTTAACTGATGCATCATGTTTCTCTCACAACTAGCTATAATAAATACGTTTTCCATGAACTAAGTAACATGCATGCAGTTTCTGGGCAGATAAGAAGTGTAATCAATTGGAACCAGCTCTAACTCACCAGTATCATTGCAGTTACATTTCCTGTTTGAGTCACAAAGCAAGACCACTACTGAATCCAGAAATCAGAGTGCAAAAGGCTATAGCAAAATGAACTACACTATTTTTTTCTTTTTTCAAATGAAAGCCTCAGGTAGTCTAAAAATTTGTAACTGTAAAAAATACATTGTTTTTGTGCAATGGCTATGACCATCAGTACGGCCCAGAGATAATACCAGAAATAAAAGATATATCGGTCTTCTTTGATACCTGAGAGTAATTTTGTAGAAATATTTTATTACATGTAGTGACTGTTACTTAACTTTACAGTATTCTCTATTTTGCTACCACAGTGGTGAAACTGGAATTAGAAACTACATATGCACAACTTCAAGCAAATCAGATGCACTAAAAAAGCTTGCTCAACCAAAAGCTTATTCACACACCTAGCACCAAATGCAAATCCTGTATTCTCCAACAAATGTAGAAAAAAAGTATTTCTTTGCAATAGAAACAAACATTTCTGAATTACTGTTAACCTACTGAAGTCATGCCAAAAAAGAAACAGCCGGAGTAGTAAATAAAAGGATACCTTCACATTTAAGGATTCCATTGAGGAAGGAATTTTCCATATCAAGTGAGCAGTGTGTGGGAAAGAACTGTTTTTATTTTACCATGGTTGTGATTAGAAATATTTATTTCTTTGTTGACATTTACAGAGTTTAATATGAAAACATAAAAATCCTCCAAAAAAGCAATGGGAACAGTTTTACAATCATACCCTTTCAGAAATAAAATGGACCATAAGTCATCATAATCACAGGAAAAATATTTCCATCAATTTTTATGTATGTCTTACAGTTTCTGTAATTTTAGTCCTCAGCTTGGAGTCTTATCACTGTCCTTTAATCTTAGGACATAATTAGAATTAAAGTACCTAAAAACAGGGGACGTAAATGTAGTCATTTAGAATGAATATAGAATCTCATAAGTCACACCTGAAATAAGATCTCAGGTGGGCTAAGACACAGGTATGCATCCCGGCAGCAGAAGAAGGAACTGCAAAGCATGGCAAAATGAACTTCAATTATTCTATTTAGTAAGGAGCAGCTGTATTAAATCTGGAGATGACAGTCCACTTTGCGAGTGGAACAAATGAGCAGTTTGCTATTGCTGAATGGGAGAGGTCTTGTTTCTTCACTCTTTCCCTGTTGATCTTGCTTTTGATTCAGTTCCTTCCATCCTACCCTCAGTAATGAAGTTTTCCTCACCCTGCGTCACTGTCTAGGATACAGCATCCATATGATCTCAAGAGTAAAGATTTAGTGAGTTAAGCTGCTTCAGGGTTTTTTGGGGGGTTGATTGTTTTTGGTTGGTTGGTTGGGTTTTTTTTCCAACTAGTTTGCAGACATTTTAGTGGTTGGCTATGCTCAGGTGCGGGCTGAAAAATGGACATTTGTGGCCAGTACTGGGGAAAGAGAAACAAGACAGGGAATGCCCCATTCTGCCCTGGAGAGTTGTGAATGTGTCCACATCTATTTCATGTAACCATGTCCTATTTATCAGGGAGTGTAATGATAGGATGAGGGGTAATGGTTTTAAACCAAAAGAGGGGAGATTTAGATTAGATATTAGGAAGAAATTTCTCACTCTGAGGGTGGTGAGACACCAGAAGAGGTTGCCCAGGGAAGCTGTGGAGGCCCCATCCCTGGAGGTGTTCAAGGCCAGGTTTGATGGGACTTTGAGCAACCAGGTCTAGTGGAAGGTGTCCCTGGCCATGGCAGGGGGGTTGGATGATGATCTTTATGGTTCCTTCCAACCTAAACCGTTCTATGATCCTATGATTAGCATATTTTAAAGAGAAAGAAAATATACTGTTCATTCATTAACTCATAGGCTGCATCAAAGTTTCAGGATCTATTAATATCCGCGGGGAAAGAGACCGTACAGGCAAAAAAAATTCTGCTCAATAAATGTTAAAAAAGTGAATCTGAAGATTTAGAGAACTCTGTAGTTGGAAGAAGCAATCCTGAAAGTACTATAGGCAATTAGAAGACAGCAAAACACAGTCGACTCTGTTACAAGATGGGCAAGTTACAAAAACCTTTTGCTGGACAAAGAAGTAATGTTCCCTCTTGAATGAGTTTGAGCTGAACTTTCAGTAGATTGTGTGTTCCCTGAGAGATAATACTCTCAGGCTGAAAAATCAGGATTCACCTCACTTAACCGGATGCCTATAGCTGAGCTTTAGCTGAGCTATGTAAGTGTCCCTATATGGTCAATAGGGAAAAACAGGCTCCTGTAGAATATACCTCATCTTAACTGTTTTAGATAAAGGATAAAACAAATTTTTCTGAGAAGTGCCTATTTCTTCACCGACTATGAACAGGGAGTCTACACAGGCTGTTGCAAGTATCCACACTTAGAACAATTGGAGTCACAGTAACAATTGGGATGGAGTTCAGAGACAAACAACACAAATCGGAAAAAAATACGGAGAGTTAGTAACTAAGCCTCATCATCACAGACAACTGAATGAGGGGCATATCTTTGGAGATGGAAGAATTTGCCCATGTCCAAGTATGATACTCAGCCTTTTTTCACCCTTCCCCCCTGACTAGCATAAAAATAATGGGAGAATCCTGTTCATCTTGATGAACTTAGGATTTAGAGCTAAATGAAACATGGGGTTACACTTTCTTTTAATAAAATAGTAATGGAAGATTGAGGATGGAAGAAAAAAAGGATAAATTGTAGCAGAAAATAAATACAAGTAGTAAGGCCAACACACTTTTTATGGTTTAAGTGTGAGTTTTCAAAGAAGACAGAAGATAGAACGGGAAGTTCAAGTGAAAGTTAAAGAACTCACTGTTAGGTAATACTGCCTGATAAAATAAATTAGCTATCCTTCTGTCTCCCTCTTACATCACATTTTATTGTTGATTATAGTCACTGGGAACTTAAGGTCTGTAAGACAAATATACTGTGTATCTACAGAACACCTACCCTACATGCCCAATTTGAAAGCAATTTTATTTTTGCTGCCAATTTTTTAAATAAATTTTGGCAACTTCCACATTCTGTTCTGTTCTGTTTCTCTAATCAAGTTCATAACCTTGTATGTGAAATGCACATACCTGGAAGTGAAACATCAGCCCTGTTCTTGATGATTTGAAGGCTGAGAAAAGATCAGACAGGGTAAACTCAGGTTTAGAAGGAGCAGCTCAGTGAGCATGGAGGGCAGAACCAGTCTGACAGTTCATGTTTACTGATATTTACTAATTGCAACCAAATAAAACAAATCCTAACAGCAGGCACACAATGCACTGACATCTGCTTTTATAATCTGTAAAAACAATGCAAAACTTTTTCTTCTAAACATGTTATTTAAGATTTTTACTAACAGAAAAAAGAATTTTCATATTATTAATTAAACTGTTTACTGTAAAGTGGCATACATGATACCTTTATCTAAAATATTAGTTAAAGTATTATCTATTTAATATTCCTGTCATCATCTCACTGACATGTGGAAAGAAATACTATGAACTTGCAGTTTAACTTCACTTGTCAATCAGGCCAGGGTCAGAGACCTGTGAAAAGAAACAGATGAGGGGGCTAGGGGGGAGAAAAACATTTGCAGTTTTAATTCCAAGGAGTAACTGGAACAATGCTCTTTTTTTTGAGACATTCTTTCAATTATTTTGCTTTAGACAAGAACATCAATTTTCACTTTCTATTATGAGATCTGCATATAGAAACTTAAAAAATCACAACTTCCTCACTAAACATAGGGTACAATTTTATGCAAAAGATGGACAAATAGAATGCACTGGCAGGCTCTTAATTTTGTTTCCTGAAGTGCTTTAAAACAGAAATGATGGCTTTTTCATTATGGTAATGACATACAGACTTTTTGAATATGTGGAATTACATAAATTCTGGTTTTGACAAGAAGCAAAGGCTATTGCATTGTAATTGGACATCTATTTATAACAAAAATTCATGTCATTTGATTTTTTCTATCTCTGTGAAGATGTACTGTCTTGTATTTATGGATTTTTTGGTTACTGAACAGACAACGAAACACAAACAAAAGTCCTACTCCCGATGCCCATACCTTTCCACTCAATAAAGAAAACAAAGCCAAATAATCTCCACACGGCTGTAATCAACTCAAAGAGTGCTACATAACAGGAAACTTTCGACATTAATGTAATGGTAAAGGCAAGTTTCATGCATGCAGCACCAGGCTAAGTTGTCTTTCCCAGACAATAACAAAATAACAACTGTGTGGTTCATCGCTACTTCAGATCTAAAGTACTGCTAAGCATGCTAAATAACGCTGAGCCTGAAAATCACTGTGCCATTTAATGCAAATAGTTTCACACTCTCAGCCGAAACAGCTGCTACAATATCTAGAAAATGAGAGGAGGATAAAAGTAGGGAATTAATAATTATTTAGCAAAAAAAAAAAAATCCTGCATTTCCCTCTAACTTTTTGTGCAGACCTTTTATTATTTAATATTGGAAATTTTATTCTTTCATAGTCTCCTCAGTTTCTTGATGTGTAGAACAGTGAGTTATCAGGAAAAAACATGTAGAAACACGTATGATCTATTGCATAATTACATTTCTTAGTGCACTTACAAGCATAATATGAATTTTTCCCAACTATGCATCATGAAAATTGAAGCTTTCTCCCATGAAACATACGCCAATTCATAAACTTTTCATATTGATACTTATGTGGCGCTCCACTTAAACTTTAGAATTCTGATTAATTGCTTCTCTTTAGTTTTTGTACTTGCTTTTCTTTTTAATCTCACAGCAATCAAATATGGGATAATTTTGTCTCAGACATACTCAATTTTAAGAAAGTAATATCAGAGTTTATATTGTACTGGTGGAAGTAAAGGGTAACTAGATAAGTTAAGAGTAAAAGAAAATTTTACCTGAATTGTTTTGTAGATCTGAGAGAATTCACTTTATTGGTTAGTTAACAACAAAGTCCCATTTAAACATGGTATGGTAACTCAAAAAATACTATCAAATGTATGAAAACACACAAGCACAAAAAAATAAAAAAATAAAATGGGGGAAACAGAATGACTGGTTTTAAGTTAGTAATATTGTACACATATAAAAACATGGTGGAAGAAAAATAACAAGTGGAATGCTGTAGTTCATACACAAAACATAGGAAAAACTATTGTTCACTCCAACAGAGGAGTAGTGTTAAAAGCTAAAATAACGGAATCAAATCACATAAAGTTTACTGCATTAATAAGGAAAGCAGGATCAGTATGGACTGAGATTCCACACTTAAGCAGGAAAGCACAGGATTTTTAAGACATTATAATGCTGACAGTGGGACCAGGATGATGACAGTGACTATGAGACAATGTGGGAGACTAGGAATCCTGAGAGCAAGAAGCAAACAGTAATGCAAAACAGGTGAATTCCACCGGGCTGCACTGATAAGGCAAAAATTTATAATACTGTAATGGATTACTTCAGTGAATCCACTCAGGAAACCCACATGGAGAAGAAATAACTCTTGAGTTAGTTGTCCACAAAGTATAGGACGTAATTCCAAACAGAAGTCAATCTGTTACTCTGTCCACCACATTCTTTGTATCATGGGCAACCTAAGCAAAAAAAATTCAAAAAAATAAAAAAATCCACAAATCTAGGGTTTCATTTCAAAAAAAAAGAAATTATTTTTAAATGAGTGGCCTCATTAAAAAGAAATTAAAAAAGAAATCTGCAACTGACATGATCTGTTTGGACTTGTGTGAGGCGTTTCACACTGTCTTGCATGACATCCTTGTCTCTACATTGGAGAGACATGGATTTCACCGATGGACCACTCGGTGGATAAGGAATTGGCTGGATGGCCACAGTCAGAGTTGTGGTCAATGGCTCAACATCCAAGTGACAAGTGGTGTCCCTCAGAGGTTGGTATTGGGATCAGTACTATGTAACATTTTTGTTGGCGACATGGACAGTGGGATTGAGTGCACCTTCAGCAAGTTTGCCAATGACACCAAGCTGTGTAGTGCAGTCGACATGCTGGAGGGAAGGGATGCCATCCAGAGGGACCTGGACAGGCTTGTGAGGTCAGCCTGTGTGAACCTCATGAAGTTCAACCAGGCCAAGTGCAAGGTCCTGCACGTGGGTCGGGGCAACCCTATGTACAAATACAGGCTGGGCAGAGAATGGATTGAGAGCAGCCTTGAGGAGAGGGACTTGGGGGTGTTGGTGGATGAGAAGCTCAGCATGAGCTGGCAATGTGCACTCACAGCCCAGAAAAACAGACACATCCTGGGCTGCATTGAAAGAAGTGTGGTGAGCAGGTTGAGTGTGGTGATTCTGTGCCTCTACTCTGCTCTCATGAGACCCCACCTGGGGTACTGTGTCCAGCTCTGGAGCCACCAACATAAGAAGGACATGGACCTGTTGGAGTGGGTCCAGAGGAGGACCACAAAGATGATCAGAGGGCTGGAGCACTTCTGCTATGAAGACAGGCTGAGAGAGTTGGGGTTGTTCAGCCTGGAGAAGAGAAGGCTCCAGGAAAACCTTATAGCAGCCTTCCAGTACTTAAAGGGAGCCTACAGGAAAGGTGGAGAGGGACTCTTTATCAGGGAGTGTAGTGATAGGACAAGGGGTAATAGTTTTAAACAGAAAGAGGGGAGATTTAGATTAGATATTAGGAAGAATACCGTAATATTCTGAGGGTGGTGAGACACTGGAACAGGTTGCCTAGGTTAGTTGTGGATTTCTCACCCCTGGAAGTGTTCAAGGCCAGGTTTGATGGGCCTTTGAGCAGCCTGGTGTAGTGGAAGGTGTCCCTGCCCATAGCAGTGGGGTTGGAACTAGGTGATCTTTAAGGTCCCTTCCAGCCTAAACCATTCTATGATTCTATGAATTTTACACCTTATCTGCCTGTAAGTGCCATGAAGACTTTTCAGTTGCACCAGGAGAGGGTTTCCATATAGGGGATATAGTGGAAAAATCTGTTCCAAATATATGTGACAGAAGAAGATTTGGAACAGAATAACAAAATGAACTGTCACAAATTGCCAAAACTAAATGAAAAATATTCACTGGTTTTGAAGGAACACATCTCCAAAGTAACTACATTTTCCAAACAGGTGGCTAGTGTGCATGCCTGGGTTCCCCTCCTTTTGCCCTGAATGTAAACTAAATACTACTTCTGTTTCCCACTCATTTGCAGTCTGACAACTCTGCAGATGATTTAATTTCACTGTGGGAAAAGCTGCAGAATAGAGCAGAACAGCCACAGCAACAAAAGATAAGTGAACATCAAATGCCAACAAAACAGACAGTTTTATTAAAATAAATATTCTTGCAATATCTTGGAAAAAGATCATATCAAAAAAGAAACACAGAGAATCAATGGCATCCTGATATTTAGTTATCCCATTCTCTCGAAGCCATTGCTTTTGCTACTTGTTCTCACTGAATGAACATTGTCTGTCTTGCTTAAGTATTGAAATCAATTTAACAGCATTGTATTTCCTTTTTGCATCAATACCAAGATTTGAATTGTATCACCCATCACTAGCTTTCTTAGAGGCAGCTTATACAGCTTCATGAGTAACACAGGTAATCCATAGAACAGAACACAAAGAAGCGAAGAGAGACAAGGAAGAGAATCAATCAAGGAAGAAACAAGAATGAGAGAAGGTAAAAATAAGGTAAGATACAGGTGGGAAACAAAATGAATGGTCACAAAGATTGTGCATATTGTTACTGGATGGTCAAGAAAAGATCAAAAAAATGGAGTGCCACCTCTGGTTACTTAAACTTCAAAACTGCACAATGGACAGTATTCAAGGTCAGAAAACTGGAAAAATTCAAAATACAAATATGTTTAATCAAGCAAAAGAATGGGAAAAATATGATAAATACACTTGGACAAAGAATACAGAATTATTCCTTAAAGAAGCCAACAAGAAGTCACAATAATAAATATAATTTTGTAACAAAAGATTACTTTATTAAATATACTGTTTTCTCACCTGAGGAAGCAGAATATTTCCCATTTAAATATCTTCCAAAAATATACAGGCTTTTCGTAAGGTCCTTCTTTAAATCCAAAAGAACAGTTGACTGCACTGACTCCAAGTGACTTCACAGAATCACAGAATGTTAAGGATTGGAAGGGACCTCTAGAGATCATCTAGATCTGCCTGCCAGAGCAGGTTCACCTACAGCAGGTTGCACAGGATGGCGTCCAGGTGGGTTTTGAATGTCTTCAGAGTCGGAGACTCCACCACCTCTCTGGGCAGCCTGTGCCAGAGGCCAGAGCCTCTGCCACCCTCAAAGGAAAGAATTTTCTCCTCATGTTCAGATGGAACTTCCTATATTCAATTTTATACCCATTGCCCCTTGTCCTATCACTGGGTACTACTGAAAAAGGACCAGCCCCCTCCTTCTGGCACCCTCCCTTTAAGTATTTGTAAACATTGATGAGATCCCCCCTCAGTCTTCTCTTCTCCAGACTAAAAAGACCCAACTCCCTCAGCCTTTCCTCATAAGAAAGATGGTCCAGCCCCCTAATCATCTTCGTGGCCATTTGCTGTCCCCTCTCCAGCAGTTCCCTGTCCTTCTCAAACTGGGGAGCCCAGAACTGGACACAGCACTCCAGATGTGGCCTCACTAGGGCAGAGTAGAGGGGGAGGATGACCTCCTTCCACCTGCTGGCCACGCTCTTCTTGATGCACCCCAGGGTGCCATTGGCCTTCTTGGCCACAAGGGCACATTGCTGGCTCATGGTCATCCTGTTGTCCACCAGGACTCCCAGGTCCCTCTCTGCACAGCTGCTTTCCAGCAGGTCAGCCCCCAGCCTGTACTGCTGCAGGGGGTTATTCCTGCCCAGGTGCAGGACCCTACACTTAACTTTGTTGAACTTCATAAGGTTCTTCCCTGCCCAACTCTCCAGCCTGTCCAGGTCACGCTGAATGGCAGCTCGGCCTTCTGGTGTGTCAGCCACCCCTCCCAGCTTCATGTCATCAGCAAACTTGGTGAGGGCACACTCCATCCCTTCATGCAGGTCACTGATGAACACACTGAACAGGACTGGACCCAGCACTGACCCCTGAGGAACACCACTAGTCACAGGCCTCCAACTAGACTCTGCCCAACTGATCACAACCCTCTGAGACCTACCTGCAGGCAGTTTTCAATCCACCCCACTGTCCTTTCATCTAACCCACACTTCCTAAGTTTGACAAGTATGCTGTGGGAGACGGTGTCAAAAGCCTTGCTTAAGTCATGCTGATGCTGATTTAAAATAGTTAAAACAGTCCAGACCAATAAATTTAAACTATCTTCTAATAATACTCCCAGTTAGAAAAAAGCAATACACCAAAGGGGCAAAACTTAAACAGAACTGCAAATTTTATACAGAATGATCCTGGTATACTCATTCTTCCCTTAAGAGCAGATGTTTTAATCATATCCTCTCAATCATATCCATGGAGTTGTTCAAAAGCAGGACCGCGAAACAGAATTCTTTCCAATTTAATTTCTTCATAAAATTCACTCCGATTTTAAATAATGTTCAGTGCAAAATATTAGGCTCGATAAGATTGCAAATTATCACTAAAGAATCCAATTACAGAGGGTAAGCAAATTAGTATGATCAGTAAACGGTTCATGCTTAAAGAAAAAGAATCACCAAAACCCAATGAAGAGATTTCATGGGGACAGAGGAACCACCGAAGTGTTGTAAGAACAGGAATCACTCTTGAACAGCATAGTAAGTTGGACTAGATGATTGTTGTAGGTCACTTCCAACTATTCTATTCTATTCTATTCTATTCTATTCTATTCTATTCTATTCTATTCTATTCTATTCTATTCTATTCTATTCTATTCTATTCTATTCTATTCTATTCTATTCTACCAAAGAATTACAGATCTTGAAAAACAATCTTGTTAATATTTCTGCCCATGGATTGGCAAAGATTTGAAGCCCAACATGAGATTAATGTCCTATCAAGTTCTTTTCATTAAGGTAATGCACAGGATAAACTTACTGCAGATGTGCCAATAAGAAGAAAATTTATAGATCAATGAAAGGGAATTTTTAGATGGAGTAAAACAGAGACATTAAGGCTCATGTATGGGCAAGTAGAGTTGAACACTACTATTAAAAAAAAAAATTATAACAATATAATTAAATGGATCAGAATATTTAAGAAACCCTGCAATACCTGTTCCTGGTGTTGCCCACATGCCAGTGAAGTGATGGGCTATTTGAACAGGACCTTGTTAAGAAATGTAGTGCCGCAGAGTCATGTAGATATGCCAAATTATATTAAACATTTATGCGAAGCTCACACTGTCAGCAAAACAGGAACTACATATCTAATATCTGTCATTCCGGCAGACTTAATACCTGTCCTAACCAGTGAAAGTTACTGTCTTAGCCAAAACTGAAGTCTGATATTTGAAAAGACTTCTAGGAAAAGTATACGCTTAAGTTGCAGAAGTAAGGCTTGTGTGCTGACATCTAGACCCTGACATCTGCTGGAAAAGTATCATGATGAGCTGTAGGCAATCCAAGAGACTCCTGGAGTGCACTGAGGATAATTTCTTAAACCAGGCAATACACAGCCTTACCTGAGGGGATGTGATACTGGACCTGCTGGTGACCAACACAAGTGAGATAATCGGTGACGTCAAGATTGGAGGCAGGCTGGGCTGCAGTGACCATGCACTGGTGGAATTCACAATCCTGAGGGATATGGGCCATACAAAGGTTAAAGTCAGGACCCTGAATTTAAGGAAAGCAAAATTCCAGCTGTTCAAGAAGTCAGTCGATAGGACCCCCTGGGAAATTGCCCTCAGGGACAAGGGAGCAGAACTGAGCTGGCAGATCTTTAAGGACACTTTCCATAAAGTGCAAAAGCTCTTGCTCAACAGGTGTAAGAAATCAGGAAAGGAAAGCAAGAGACAAGCATGGCTGAGTCTACACCTGCTGGTCAACCTAAAGAGCAAGAATGAAATGCACAGGCAGTGGAAGCAGGGACGGGTATCCTGGGAAAAGTAAAGGGATGCTGCCCAGTTGTGTAGGCATGGGTCAGGAAGGCCAAGGTGCAGCTGGAGATGAACTTGGCAAGGGATGCAAAAGAAGCTATGCCAAGGCACATGGAGGATAGGGACAGGATTCGAGACAGCCAGCATGGCTTCACCAAGAGCAAGTCCTGCCTGACCAGCCTAGAGGCCTTCTATAGTGGAGTGACTTCATCAGCGGACAAGAGCTATGGATGTCATCTACCTGGACTTTTGTAAGGCCTTTGATATGGTTCCACAGAACATCCTTCTCTCTAAATTGGAGAGGTATGGATTTGATGGGTGGACTGTTTGTTGGATGAGGAATTGGTTGGATGGTTGCATCCAGAGGGTCAACAGCTCAATGTCCAGATGGAGACAAGCGGTGTCCCTCAGTGGTCTGTATCAGGACCTGGATTGTTCATCGTATCTTCATCAATGACACAGACAGTGGGATCAAGTGCACCCTCAGCAAGTTTGCAGACAACACCAAGCTGAGCAGTGCAGTTGACATGACTGAGGGATGGGATGCCATCTGGAAAGACCTGGATAAGCTCAGGAAGTGGGCCTGTGTGAACCTCATGAGGTTTCACAAGGTCAAGTTCAGGCTCCTGTACCTGGGTTGGGAGAACCCCTGGGATCAATACAGGCTGGGGGATGAAGGGATTGAGAGCAGCCCTGCCAAGAAAGACTTGGGGGCACTGGTGGATTAAAAGCTGGACATGAGCTGAAAAAATGTGCTCACAGCCCACAAAGCCAACAGCATCCTGGGCTGCATCAAAAGAAGCGTGGCCAGCAGGTTGAGGGAGGTGATTCTGCTTCTCTGCTCTGCTCTGGTGAGACTCCGCCTGGAGTACTGCATCCAGCTCTGGAGCCCTCAGCACAGGAATGTCATGGACATGTTGGAGCAGGTCCAGAGGAGGGCCACAAAAATCATCAGAGGATGAGGTACCTCTCCTGTGAGGACAGGCTGAGAGAGTTGGGCTTGTTCATCCTGGAGAAGAGAAGACTCTGGGGACACCTTATTGCAGCCTTCCAGTACTTAAAGGGGGCTTTTAAGAAAGATGGGAACAAACTTTTTAGCAGGGTCTGTTGTGACAGGACAGGGTGTAACATTTTAATCAAAAAGAGGGTAGATTTAGATTAGATATAAGGAAGAAAGTTTTTACGATGAGGGTAGTTTTTACGATGAGGGTGGTGAAACACTGGAACTGGTTGCCCAGAGAGGTGGTAGATGTGCCATCCCTGGAAACATTCACGGTCAGGTTGGATGTGGCTCTGAGCAACCTGATCTAGTTGAAGATGTCACTGCTCATTGCAGGGGTGTTGGACAAGATGATCTTTAAAGGTCCCTTCCCACCCAAACTATTCTATGATTCCATGATTCTGATTCTATGATTGCTATTGTCTAGTACGGTGCAAAATAAGCAAGGAATTAGTTTTCTACCTATATTTTTTAAAGATTTAAAAGATAAGTAAGTTGAAAATTCCTGGAAAAAGTTCAACATTTAACCTGCGGTTAATGAATGTGCCACACCAAACAGAGTGGGACCCATTAAAAAAAAGAACAAATACCACAGGCTAAGGAATTCAACATTTCATAGAATCATAGAACCACTTGGGTTGGAAGACACCTTCAAGATCATCGAGTCCAACCATAAACCTAACACTGCCAAAACCACCCCTAAACCATGTCCCTCAGCACCACGTCTGCCCGTCTTCTAAATCCCTCCAGAGACGGCAATTCCACCACTTCCCTGGGCAGCCTGTTCCAATGCTTGATAACCCTTTTGGTAAAGAATTTTTTCCTAATATCCAACCTAAACCTCCCCTGGCACAACTTGAGGCCATTTCTTCTTGTCCTATCGCTTGTTACTTGGGAGAAGAGATTGACCCCCACCTCTCTACAACCTCCTTTCAGGTAGTTGTAGAGAGTGATAAGGTCTCCCCTGAACCTTCTCTTCTCCAGGCTAATTAATACCAGTTCCTTCAGCTGGTAGAAGACTACCTCATAAGACTTGTTCTCTAGACCCCTCACCAGTTTTGTTGCCCTTCTCTGGACATGCTCCAGCACCTCAATGTCCCTCCTGTATTGTGGTGCCCAAAACTGCACACAGTGCTCAAGCTGCGGCCTCACCAGTGCTGAGTACAGGGGCACAATCACTTCCCTGCTCCTGGTGGTCACACCATTCTTGATAGGGGCCAAGATGCCATTGGCCTTCTTGGCCACCTGGGCACACGCTGGCTCATGTTCAGCCCACTGTCCACCAGGACCCCCAGGTCCTTTTCTGCCAGGCAGCTTTCCAGCCACTCCTCNCTTGAGACCTGACACCAACTGGATTTAGCACCGTTCACCACAACTCTCTGGGCTCGGCCATCCAGCCAGGTTTTAACCCAGCGAAGAGTCCACCTGTCAGAGCCATGGGCTGCCAGCGCCATGGGCTGCCAGCTTCTCTAGCAGAATGCTGTGGCAGACTGTGTCAAAGGCCTTACTGAAGTCCAAACAGACACGTCCACAGCCTTTCCCTTATCCACCAGGCGGGTCACCTGGTCATAAAAGGAGATCAGGTTGGTCAGGCAGGACCTGCCCTTCATGAACCCATGTTGGCTGGGCCTGATCCCCTGCTTGTCTTTCACTTGCCATGTGAGTGCGCTCAGGATGAGTTGTTCCATAAACTTTCCTGGCACCGAGGTCAGGCTGACAGGTCTGTAGTTGCCCGGATACTCCTTCCAGCCCTTCTTGTAGATGGGCGTCACACTGGCAAGCCTCCAGTCGTCTGGGACCTCCCCCATTGACCAGGACCACTGATAAATGATGGAGAGTGGCTTGGCAAGCTCCTCTCCCAGTTCCCTCAGCACTCTTGGGTGGATCCCATCCGGCCCCGTAGACTTGTGACTGTCCAGTTGATGAAGCAGGTCACTAACTGCTTCCTCCTGGATTATGGGGGGTTTATTTTGTTCTCCAACCTTGTCTTCCAGCTCATTTCTTAAGATGGGAGTTGCAGTCCAGGAAATCCACTATCCTGAATACTCAGGAATAGACCAGCCACCTGACTAAAAGGATCACTGGATGAAAGAACACCTGTTTGCCTAACTGGTTTGCCAAACTGATTCTGTTTGTCCAGGCACCACACTGCTCTGTTAAATACCCTACCTGCTTTGACAGATGGGGATTTTATAACCTAGCCTCTTAAGAGTTGAAACACACATTCTAAAAGACAAAAAAAAAGGTGGGGGGATCAGGGTGGGGGATGTAGCAGAGAGGACTACACTAGAAGAAACAAACGACTAAGTGAGCTAAACAGCAAGAACCCCTAGTACCCCCTCCGCCATCTCCAGGGTATGAGATATGCAAGTTGTCTGTGCTTCGAATCTGAGCTCTGCTCAACAACCAAGAGAACATGGACAGACTTCATTTCCACTTTGAAAATCACAGTAGCAAATACAATTTCCTTGATAACTACAAACCCAGTGGACACTTAAAGAAAAAAAAATAGACTAATTCCACATACACTGGAGATGCAATCGAATGCACCTAAGAAAGAAACAAACCCTTCTTCTCAATATCCAAAGTTGCTCAGAGCTCAACAAGGCATAAGAATTAGAATGGCAGAGAATATTACCAGTGATCATATGGACTACAGAAATGAAAGACATATCTATACTAGTAATACTGATTTCAGTTCTAAGAATCACATATCAAAAAAGAAGAAAACAGGAAGAATACAAAAATAGCAGAAGGAAGTTCAGACAGGAATTATAAACATGTTAAAAATGTAACAAGAGGTATAGAAAAAACTACCACACAAAAGGGGAAAAAAATGCCAGAGTCTGTAATTTAGAAAGGAGATGATTATGTGGGTATATAAACCAACAAATTATACAATGAAAATAAACTGGGCTGCTATTACTCTGAAACTGAAAAACGGTAAATTCAAAATTGACAAAAAGAAATGCTTTGAACTCCCTTTTTCTCAATGGAAAAGTTCTTGTTCTTGTCTTGTTTACCATCAAGGGCTGAATATTGCACTCCTCAGGTAACGCACAGGTTTCTTATCACTGTTACCTAATAAGCTGTGTATCAGGAAATGTAATTAGCATCAATCAATATCCCAAAAGCCTCTTCCTTCCCCTTACAGTATACCCAAGGTTCTCAGCACACTCATGACAGACACAATCATATCCTCTCACCGAAACTGCATCCTGAATTTGACCCCATTTCTCCATTCTTGTTCAGGCAGTACCCATCAAATACTGACTATTCAGAAGATGCTGTCAGATACTTATGCCATCGCTGGTCTCTGGGTCTCTGTTTTTCCTCTTCCTTCTATCACTCTTCCTTACTGTTCTCCTTTACCCAGCAGCACTAAGTAACTTTTACCTTTCTGTCATTTTCTCCATCAAACTCAACAGAGCAGTCTTTGCATACAAATCAAGCCCTACAAGCAGTGACTGGGAGAACCTAACATGAACTTTTCTTTATTAAGCTGATTATTCTGTAAATGCAACAGATTCTTGCCTTTTTCTCTGAAGAACGGGTTATCAACTCCAATCATAGGCTGAATATCAGAAAAACAAACAACAGCTTTGATCCAGTACAGTAATTTCTATGTTCTTGTGTATGAAAGGACTCAAATACCTCCTAAGGTAGCACAACAGTTTTGTGTTAGCAACCATGTGCCTCAGTATAAATCCTAAGCAACAAGCACTGAAATAATCATCTTCTTGGATGTAGGCCTGTTAATACCCTTTAAAAAACAGAAATGGTAATCAAAATGATCCCCTGTGTGTTTTTACCAGCCAACCTGAAGCTCTGTTAACAAGATGAAAATTATTACTTCCAAAAGAATTTTATACAACTCTGTGGAAGCATCACCAATATTTACCCAGGTTTTATCAAGACTGCAGACTGGAAACGGAGACACCAAAGAATGTTAGCAAATAGTTGAACCTGTTTTTTCAATTTTTCTATTAATAATCTTCTGGATTTGGTTCTATCACTTATAAAACACTAAACTGAAACACTGGCACTTTAAACAAAAGTAGTAATGGAAAAAATGCACGTTGTGCATTGTTTCAATAAATAATCTGAAAAAGCGCACAACACTTATCAAGAGATCAAAAAACCCAACAGGCATTAAGGCTTCCCTAAAGACCCTCTTTCTTAAGGCGTTTGACAACGAAATAATGAGGTAGTAAGCTGTGCATTGCTGGCAAGTATTACACAGCTTCCAGAAGTTACTAAGCCAAACTACCTTGACTCTGAAAAAAAAGACCTTCCCTATTTACAGGCAGAAGACAGCTGTAAAAGCCATTCTTCCCTTTCCTCCAGTGCAGAGCTACAGCTTTATAGTTGTGTACCTCTGCAGCAGCCCCCTTGCTCTCCGAGCTGAGATGTGAACAGGCACTGGAGAACGCGGTCAGGTACTACTCTCTACTTCAAATCTATTTGCCATCTCCTGGAAGAGGCAGTGAGCCATAGTGGAGCATCCTTAAGCACAGTCCAGCTTGTAGGCCGCTTGTTGGATCACAGTAAGCCTCAGTAAAATCATCTTAAATATGGTTAACTATTGCTGAGGCCAAATGATTTGAATTTAGGAAGGATACGGATTCGAACTTAGTGATAACAGTCTTACAATTGAATTTTTGGTTTGGTTGTCCATCTAAGTTTAAACTGGTTTTGTAGATTGAAAATCAGTATGTAAACCATACATATGCAAAAGCTACACTCACAGTGAATTGATTTTTAAAAATATCCATAGATCTTAAAGCCTACAGCTGGCTATTTTTGTAGCTGTTTGATTATTTTTGCATAGAAAAGACATGTAATATAAATACTAAATATAAATACTAAAGGAGCAAACAAAAACAATAAATGTGCAGTCAAGAATGCAGAAGAATGCAAAAATGTTGATGTAAACATTCTGCATAGTTTTCTACACAACAAATGTCAATTATTTTCAGGAAAACAGGGCAAGCAGTTTGCAAAAGCATGAGGTACTTTCTGGCTAGTACCCTTAATTTCTGTTAGGATCATCTATTGCTACCTATTATTGCAGTGATACAAAAATACATACCACGAATGTCTTTAGTTGTCTTGTACGCAAGTAGCTACTAAGGCTGACAGTCTTTGACTTAAAACTGATAGGTGACAGCATATTGCTATATGTTACTTATTTAAAGATATGACACATTTGTTGATTAATATACTCACTAAAAAAATCCATATTTCATAACCTGAAAAAGAGCACTCAAGTTTTAATATTTCACTCATCAAAACCTGTTCAAAAAGCCATTTATGGCTACTAAGTTACCCTCATGAGAAACTTACTTTTAACTGTGTAAATAAAATCAGAAGTCTAGGGTCAGTTAAGAAAAAAAAGCATCTGAGGTACACATTTGTATATAGGTTTTATGAACCAAATCCAAATTATTCAAAATATGACAATACAGTGCAAAAAATAATACGATACAGTTCATTCCTATAAACACATAATTTCTAAATAACAATGTAATTTATGCACCATAATCTAAGGGGATATAATTCACATGCAAAAGATTTGGGAAGAACATATTGATAAATTTATTTGACTTGCACATAGTACACTCCTATTTATTTTAGTTAAAACTATGTTCTCTGTTCAGCCCTTTGGCAATAGTAGCCTAAACACTGCAGGTCTTCCACAGTCTCATTTTTTCTGGTGTTTTGATTTCAATGTTTAATCCATTCCAAATGTGAACATTTTGAGTTCATAAAACCATTCTTCCATTTTACAGCACTGTAACTAGCTAAATAAGATGAAAGATGAAGAATTAGACATGAGTACTGTAGGTTCACCTCTGATTTCCTCCATACTGATATTACAGAATTAATCTGATTTCACAGTAATAGGTTTCCAGTGACTACTCCTGAATTCTTGCCTGAATTTGATCAAATAAATTAAATCTCCTCGGTACAAGGCACTTAGAATATATGGACCAAAGTTACACCAGTAATTTAAAATTGAATGAGAAAATCATATTTCCCAGCATTTCACATGGGAGAAAAGATGTTGGAAGACCTGGACACATGGTTTTGGGACAAGCACAGATGGCCTGCTGTAAATCTATAGCATCAGAAACATCTTAGTCTTGTTATGCACTCATGGATCAGTTGCACAGCACATGTACAGCAATGTCCTGGATCCACCTAACTCACTCTGTAAGTAGGGAGAGGCTGATCTGCCTATTTGTCCACAAATAACCCAGCTGGAGAGACTGCTGCTGCTCTGCCTGTTGTTCAGGACTGAAGATTATCCAGAAAGTGGCAGGGTACTAGATAACTTGCCGTAATTTACTGGCACACCTTAAAGCAGTTAGTTGGTTTAAATTAAAAAGGTTTGATTCTACTTGTTGCTCCCTCAATTCATGATAACTGGTAAAGATAATTCATACTAGTGAGCTCTAGATTTAAATTAAATTTAATTCACACCAAACTCTTTATAAAAGCCAGACTATTCAATACAAGCATAGATTTTAGTGCCAAGAAAAGCAAAGAAATATGACCACAAAGCTAGAGACAGAAGATAGACCAAGAGAAAATAAAGGCAGATTTATTTGTACAAAATTAGGAAAAAAGTAAGGAGGGGGAAAAGGTCAAGAGGCAGACAATAAATTAGGAAAAGTGTCCAGCTCTGTACCTGACCTTCAAAGTAACTATTAGACATATAAGGAATAAACAGGAGCACTAGAGGATGAAATCACAAGTAATACTAAGGGACTAAGTATGAGAGTAGTACAAAACCAACTGAAAATTGTAAGTAAAAAATTAATAAGGAAAGCAAGCATAGGCATGAGAAACTTTTGGGGAGGCACAACATATTTCTGAATCCTTTTATTCTGAATATTAATATTCTGTCACTCTAAGCATGTTTGGATTATAGTAGACTTCTCTCCAAGGACTTAAGTCAGTTTTTTAAGCTAACTGCTGCAGCTATTCTAACAACTTTAAGGTTGTTAGGCTCTTATATATTTAAACATTAAATACTCTCTCATCTCTAACTTTTCTATTGCACATTTTACATGGTTAAGAAGACTGACATCGTATTCAGCTCACAGAAGTGTCCAAGTCTTCCCTGTCCTCTTTGCTTCATTTCTTCCCTAATGTTCTGATAGAAAGTCTTATCAGAAGAGTGGAAAATCTCAGAAATTAAGCAATGAAATTAGGTCAATTTCAAGTTTTTTATAGCGGCCTTAAATGTGCTGCAAAATGTCTGAATTTCTTTACTAGAAAGTATCTTACACACAGAATTTTTCTGTAACATAGTTGAAATGGTAAAAATGGTAATTCTGGGAAAAACATCACACATTTTAAATAACCAGATACAGAAAAGAAAGAAATGCTGAAGCATTGCAAAAAAGGAGTGGGAAGCAAGAAAAGAATAATCAGAATCTGACAAAATCCATTGGCTTACGCTAGTTTAGATTAACCTCTGTAGGAAAAAAACCCCCACCCACCAAGAAAGAAAATAAATCACAAGATAATGTTAGAAGCAAAATGAGTATGATAATCAGATGTGTCTCATTTCACAGTCTGCTTCAGTTCCTTCCTTCTATGTACAAGACACAGGACAGGTATCACTATTGAAAAAGGTTCATCTGGCATTATCTGCAGATAAACTAATATTGTTTTTATTTTTTTTTTTAACTGGGCATGTAACGCCACAAGAGATACTGAAACAAGAAAAAATAGAGTAGTTAAGACAAATAAATCCAGATTAACAATTAAAACATAAGGTTAATTAAGAAAGACATTCAATCACCTTTGATGTTATGTGACAATGTAAAGAATAAAAGCACAATAAACTCCAGAGATTCTGCCAAAGCATGTGAAATTTAGTTGCTTGTTCACTTGTTCTTATTTATTATGAAAATTCCAGTAAAGTGTAACATTCTATTTTGCTCTAAAAACAAAAAGGAATAATATTTTAAAGTTTAAGCAGAAAACAATGAACTTCTAACAGCAATTTACATAACTTTTTCAACTTCTTTCCCCACCCAGCAAAAAACTATTAGGCATTTTTCTCTTGCACTTAATTATCTCAGTTCCATTCAGATTTTGATTTTTTTTAGATACAAAAAACTAGGATGAAATAACATGTATATGTTGGAGTGAGAGTTTACTCCAGTGACACGCATTAATTCTTTTTACTAAAGAACACTGTGGTTGAAACTGTTGACAACTGCTGTGCGTCTCAGTGTTCTGTAAACTTTGTCTCTTATTATTGGGAAATTAGCACATTTTTATAGTGGCATACTTATGTTTGTCTTTTAGCCTGATTATAAAGTTACAACAAAATCAAAAAGACTTCCAGGGTTCATCATACTTCAATTATCTCTTTCATAGCTTACAGAAAAACACGTCACATTACTTTCTTCTCTACTATCTAATTTTATTTTATATAAACATTTTACTTACACAAAAGGAGTCTTTTAATCCATCTGACTGGGAAATGCATTCACTTGTTTGAATAATCCAGGTCTGACAATTAAATCAGGTATATTGCATGCATGTTTTTGCCTGTGCATATCTCCCTCACTCCTGAGGGACACCTGCACACTGAAGAAAAGACAGATCTTGTTGCTCCCTGATAAGGTCACCGAGGCTTAGCTATAATATAGCCTTGCTTAATCCTCATTGGTTTTGCCTATTGAGCACAAGGCTGTTTCCTTGACAACACAGCTGCAGTTGCCACAGCATCCAGAGCCACATGTGATGGCCAGGTTTAGGGTATGGCCCAGCCGAAAATCTATTATTCAATGCTATTTTCTACAAGTCCTTTTAGGCTAAAAATAAAATCAGTGAAAATATTCACTACATTCTATTTATCCTGTTGATATTAAGTCCTTTGCTATTACTTACTTATAAAAACATTTCCTACATGGGATGAACCCTTCTGAAACTCGGGAGCCATGAGAATTCTTGTCTTGGTGAGCGCAGTCTAAGGGTATTCTTTATTCAAAGCATGTCATTTGCATGTGATATGCAAGTAAGAATTGATCATCAGAATAAGTAAATAGATATTAAAAATGCATAATAATCTGGAAAGTGGAAATTTGACTAACGACATCACAAGCAGGGAAAAGATTTTTTATTTTTTGAAATGTTTTTTCAAAAAGTGACTGGCATACATTATACCCAGTGAACTAGTTTTGAAGTTGAGAATCATGCAAGACCATACAAAGCGTATCCTATTTTTGAAGCCTCACCTCACATCTTAACCAAGGTAGTCAACTGTCTGTCCTGTTGATGCTAATAAGGGATTTGCCATCTAACTATAATTACTTGGTATTAAAATCACTTTCTCTGCTGAAATGGCTAATGCATTAGGAAAAGTGACCCAGGAAAGTTTCTTTCTGCTGTTTTGTTATCACTGAATTAGAGAGAGGTTATCTGATTTATAAATGCTCAGAGTGTATTTATCAGTTAACATGACACAGTAACCTTGCCTAACTTGTGTTTTTGCTTAATGAATGCCACATGTTCCTGGAGCACATGACAGTAATTCATCGGATTTAAGTATTTCCTGGAAATGTCAGGTATGAGTTGAAACTGCTAGCGGTATATGTATATGTATATGTATATGTATATGTATATGTATATGTATATGTATATGTATATGTATATGTATATGTATATGTATATGTATATGTATACGTGTGTAACTGCTGAAAACCATCTTGTCTGTCCCAAGGGAAGCAGATACTGGCCAACACACAAAGATTTCAGAAGCATGTAGTATGATTAGATTCTCTGCTTAGAAGGTGAAGGCAGACACACTGAGGGCAGAAGTGAGGCACAGAATTTCAACATTACTGACAATTAAGCATACAAATAACTGCTGGAGGACTGTGTGGAATATTTCATGAATTCTGGATTATTTTCTACATTATACATTCTACTCTAAAGAACAATAAATGCATGGAAATTCTACAGCCCTGTACTACACTGAAAAGCTGATTAGATGATGATAGCATTATAATCTATAACTCATTATAAGGGAAAAAAAAGTGTTCGGATTAAATCAATATACAGGAATCTGTTACACTAGTGATTTTAAAGATGCACACGTTCTTGGGTTTCATAGAAGCAGAGCAGACTCGCCCAAGAACTACACATGCAGGTTCCAGTGATAAGCTAATTATATGTACTTTGTTTCTGTGAAATGCAAGAACAAAAATCTGTCTTCCACTGAGTTTGAGCTTAGCAAGGCATGAAACTTATTACTCAGAGGTTACAGCTGTATTCACTAACTGTCCTAGAGCAGAACAGTTTAATTAAACCCTATTATCTTCCAAAACAGGTTGTCTGCAAGCTAGCTGCCAACAAGGAATCACCCGTAGCAAATACAAAATTCCAAACTTCGTAAAGGTTTAGCAACATCCTGGGCAAAACTCTGCTCCCTCGTACACATAACAAAAGAGTATCGACAGCTGACTTCCAGTTAGGGGGAAAATTCTCTGGCACTGTGTGACTTATTAACATTCACATAAACAACGAGGTGAGACCTTATGTGGCAAAAACCTTCTGACCTCAGAGCTTGGGAGGCTGTCATGATCCTGCGTTTGACTGCCAATGAAGCAGTATCTTATCACTGTGAATGGCAGGGCCAACCAACTTCTACTGAATTTAGAACTAAAATGAAATCTAGCCTCTTTCAAGCATTGGAAATAACAATAATAGCACACTATGGTGTTTAGTTCCATTTAGAAACCTTAGAGCAAAATGAGTCTGATGGAAATTAAAACTGAGAAACAAACTAAAAATTTGAACCCAGAAATGCATGGCTTATGTGAAAGAAGAAGCAGCCAGAAATCCTCCAATATTTCATGCCATATTTCCAAATTAGTGCTCTAAGTCATGATGGAATCACATCTCACAAAATAAGCTCAGAATACAAAATTAACCTGGAATGTGAAGATTTTGCAGGAATATTTTTTTTTTCCCTGAGGAAGAGGAGCATTACTGCTACTATAAATCAGTAGAGCTACTGAGCCTCTGAAATTTGTCCTAAAAATATTTCAGAATGAGTATGAAGTGAGGCTCAGCAAAAATTAGTTGAGATTGTGTGACAGATGATCTATAAAGCTATTTGTACTACCTGAAAATACACGCCTGGGAATAATAAATATATCAAATCAAGAAAAACATGGAAAGGTAGAAAGATAATGGTTAATGCCTGACGAGTCACAGCCATACAACACTAACTGATAAACCCAAGATATTGCAGGCTGTAATTTACAATGTTCTACCAGTTTCAGTAGATAAATTTTTGATCTCTGGGTACACGATGTGTTCCAAATGGTTAGATATAGATATTTGGATTAAAATTCCAGTCTCACACAAATCAAGAGCAAAACTATGGTGACAGACTAGAAATACATACAGACAGGTGGGGAAAAACAAAGCAATGAATACAGTGATCGGTATTGTAGGCCGACCAGCAAAACCTTGATCTAACTATTATGAACTTTGCAGCTAGGAGAGCAAAGGCGATAGTAAGAAGCCATGGGATATAAAGGGATTACTGAATGTTTACACGAACTCCTATCAAGTGGGAAAGATAATATGAGAGAAACCAAAAAAATTACCATTTGAAAACTAAAAATTACACGATAATGGCTGTCATAGAAAGGGAGATGGGAGGGACCACTGGGGGTCTGAAATGAAAGGTTTAGAAACACATTTAAAGGTGGATATAGCAATGAGATGATGACAAACTACAAACTGCACCAATTTTTAGACAAATACACATGGACCAAATCTACATTTTTCAAACTTAAGGAAAATAATTTTACAATGATTAAGATAAACGAGAAAACAAACGTTCAGTTCTGTAACTGATTAACAAAAGTGCTATTTTAGAAGCACTCTTCAGTAAGTGTAGTAAAAAAAAAAAAAGCAGAGTATATCCAGCAGATAATTACTTGTACTACATCAAAGTTATGCAGCACTGCAGTGCATAGAATAGATCCTATATAAAATGGCTTTATTGGTTTAAATTTTTCAAACCATGCTGACAGTAACTTTGTATTGGCAGACTATATCTGACGACATATCAACTATCATCCTACACCTAATATTAAAAAAAAAATCTGTTGAAAATCTTTCCTTGTGTGCTAATCTGACAGAAATGCACTATGTCCCCACATGCGTTTTAACTCAACCTGCACTTGGCAAATTCAGTACTAATGACGGTGGAACAGAGTGAGCTGAAGATGGCACCCAGACTCCAGTACCGCATGACAGATGGATTATCAGGAAGAAACAGGAGAGGGAGATAAGTCTGCAGAAATAGGAAGGGTTTTGTTCTGTCCCCTGTTGAACTGCAACTTTATACTAGATGTTCACAGAGAGGGGTCTGAGTGATTTTAGTTTAGAGGGAGCAAGACTGAAGTACATAAAGAAGCAGGTAACAGCTTGACCTCATAGTCAATGGATTTGAGATGTCTGAGCCTGAATAAGGCATTGCAATGTACCTTGTGGTAAAAACACTTAGAAGATAAGGAGTTAATCAACCGAGAACACCGTGGTTTGTTTCTTAGCAACACAGGTAACCAAGAATACATAACTCCACTCATGTAATTGTTTTCCTATTGAATTATTATTGGCTCTGTATGTTAGGGAACATCATGAATGTCTAGAACTTAATGATGGTGACAATAGGGTTGAGTGCTTATGGGTAGGAACCGGGGGAAAGCCAACAAGGCAGATATCATGGTGGGAATCTGTTATAGACTGCACAACCAGAATGAAGAGGCAGACAAAGCATTCTATAAGCAGCTGGGAGAACTCTCACAATTGCTAGTCCTTGTCCTCATGGGGGAATTCAAGTTACCATATATCTGATGGAAATACAACACAGCCAAAAGGAAACAGTCTAGAAGGTTTCTGGAGTGTGTTGAGGATAACTTCCTGACACAGCTGGTGAGACAGCCAACTAGGGAGGGTGCCCCACTGGAGCTGTTGTTTGTGAACAGAGAATGACTTGTGGGGAATGTGACCGCTGAAGGCCATCTTGGGCATAGTGATCATGAAATGACAGAGTTTTTGATTCTTGGAGAAGCAAGGAGGGGGACAGCAGAACTGCCACCTTGGACTTTCACAGGGCAGACTTTGGTCTATTCAGGAGCCTGGTTGACAGAGTCCCTTGGGAGGTGGTCCTGGAGAGCAAAGGAGACCAGGAAAGCTGGAGATTCTTCAAGAAGGAAGGCACAGGAGCAGGCCTCCCCCCTATGTGTGGAAAGGCGAGCCAGTGGGGAAGAAGACCAGCCTGGCTGAACAGAGAGCCTTGGCTGCAACTGAGGAGAAAAAAGGAGTTTAAGACTCTTGGAAGAAGGGGAAGCCAGCTCAGGAAGACTACAAGGGTGTAGTGAAGTTATGCAGGGAGAAAATTAGAAGGACCAAAGCCCAAGTGCAAATCAATCTGGCTACGGCCATGAGACATTAAAAAATGTTTCTATAAATGTATTAGCAATAAAAAGAGGACTAAGGAGAATCTCCACCCTCTATTGGATGCAGGGGGAACAATTGTGACAAAGGATGAGGAAAAGGTTGAGATAATTAATGCCTTCTTTGCCTCAGTCTTTAGTGGTAAGACCAGTTGTTCTCGGGGTGCCCAAACCCTGAGCTAGAAGACAGAGGCAGTGAGCAGAATGAAGTCCACAGAGTCCAAGGCAAAATGGCTATCGACTTGCTACAGCACTTAGACACACGCAAGCCTATGGTTCCGGATGGGATCCATCCAAGGGTATTGAGGCAGCTGGTGGAAATGCTCACCAAGCCACTTTACATCATTTATCAGCAGTCCTGGCTAACCAGGGAGGTCCCAGTTGACTGGAGGTTAGCAAATTTGATGTCCATCCACAACAAGGGCTGGAAGGAGGATCCGGGGAACTACAGGCCTGTCAGTCTGGCCTTGGTGCTGGGGAAAGTTATGGAACAGATCCTCTTGAGTGCCATCATGCAGCACATGCAGGACAGCCAGGTGATCAGGCCCAGTCAGTGTGGGGTTTAATTTTTCAGTTTTTCCTCTTACATACCTTAAGTGTGCAAGCTAAGACGACAGAAAAGATAATGTTAGCAGAACTATGAAAACAAGCACCCATGACAATGATGTTCCACCTTCAAGAACAGTGGAAGTGAAAATGTAAAGATTATTGTGAGGTTTTGGGGGGGAAGGGGGTGGGTGCTTTTTTTTGTTTCCCTTTGCTTTGTTTTTATTTTAAAAACCCAACAAACAATAGAAAGTGTCCCCCATCTGTCTGGCCCATAATTGTCAATCTCTGGGAAGTCAGAAAAACTGTAAGTTCTATTGCTTTCAGAATAAAATGCAGAATGTATAATCTGACTTATTTTCCTACAGACTACGTATTAAATAAATAACTAATAAAGAAAATTGTGGCCTTCAAAAGAATGCAGTAAGAAAGACAGTATCAATTTTCTAAGATACTGAGACTACAGTGATAAGCAAGATATAGTAAGTCTATTAAAATAATCACAGTTAATCAAACTAAGAGCATTTGGAGAAGGCTGTTTCAGTCTCCTTACGTTTCATAAGTTAGAAAAATTCTAAAACCCAGAATTTTCTGTAAACTTGTGAAAACTTATTTTGAACAAAATATTGCCTATGCAAAACTATGAATGATTAATTATTTCCCAATTTCAATCCCAAGAAAGCTATTATTTACACAGGTGGTTGAACCACATAAAATTTGCATATTGCAGATGTAAGACAGCAAAAAGAGACTAAGTGGCTTTTAGAAAGTGACAGGCTTTTGAAGTATTACTAAAAAGAGTGTTCATTCTGTAAAGACTATGAGCACCTTGCATTATCAATGC
This sequence comes from Chionis minor, assembly GCA_013398295.1. Classification (NCBI taxonomy): domain Eukaryota; kingdom Metazoa; phylum Chordata; class Aves; order Charadriiformes; family Chionidae; genus Chionis; species Chionis minor. The sequence goes on along the minus strand of VZSF01005824.1, from coordinate 635,314 downwards.
TCTCTGAAATCATTGTTATAAAATATTTACAAATCTAAAAAATAAAGTTAATACACAACCAAGCCATTAATTAGCCATTTCAAAGTCTCATCTAGGAGTGAGACTTTTATTTGAAATAGAACTACGTTTAGAGAGACAGCTAATGTTATTAACAAAAAAAAAATGTACCTCTAGAAAAGCCCCAGAGTTAATTATTAGAAATTTTGAAAGAGATGACAACTGCAAACACAGTTCTGTTTGCATCATGTATTTTACGTCCATACCAGATTAAAAAATTCTATAGTTAGGAAAGAATCTTAATTTCCATAACTACCTTCAGAAGCATCAGCTGAAAAACACAGAAAATAATAACTACAAATGCTTAAAAAAGAATAATGACTAATGTGACAAATCTAATTTTTAAATTCTTTAAAAGGAATGACTGTTGAATAAACAACAAATATTTCAAGTTCACTCCTTTTAGAGCCTAGCATACTGGTCAAGATAAAAGCAAAATCAAAGTTAAGCAGATATAAGGCTTCAGAAAGAATAAAAAAGAGGAAAAGGCACTAATCAACAAAAAAGAATACAAGCATACTCGGGGTTAGTTCATGTTTACCAAGATTCTTATATGTTCATGTTCACACCCACTTTAGAAGAACCTCAAATCCCTAAGTTCTCACAATAATAATCATGTACAAATGAAGACATAAATGATGTTAAAATACATTTATACTAATGTTAATATATGTAAAACAATGCTAAAAACCAAGTAACAAATAAAATAACATGTTGATCACAATTGCTCATGAATTACAGTTTGGACCTTAAGTGACCGGCTTTTCTAGCACATGTGGTAATACGCATGTCACCAGCTAACTGAAGGAGTTATTAGAGCTAAACCCACCCCTTTTAAATATGAGCTACTCAGGATTCCCAATCTATTCCCCTGGTTTTGTCTTTAAACAACTTAATTATGTCCCCTATACTGCAGAGTGAGCTCTACCCTCCTAGTTCTCCAAGAAATTCCTCTGAAAATTCTGTTTCCTATTTCCTTAAGTTATTGTGAATGTATGTTCATCAGATTGTAACATAGATCACAGAATCATAGAATGGTTTAGGTTGGAAGGGACCTTAAAGATCATCTCATTCCAACCCCTCTGCCATGGGCAAGGACACTTCCCACTAGACCTGGTTGCTCAAAGCCTTATCCAGTCTGGCCTTGAACACTTCCAGGGATGGGGACTCCACAGCTTCCCGGGGCAACCTCTTCCAGGGTCTCACCACCGACATAGTGAAAATTTTTTTCCTGAGATCTAATCTAAATCTACCCTCTTCCAGTTTGAAGCCATTACCCCTTGTCCTATTGCTCCATGCCCTTGTAAAAAGTCCCTCTCCAGCTTTCTTGTAGGCCCCTTTGGGGGGGGATACTGGATACTGCAGATACTGGAAGGCTGCTATAGCTAGAAAATGCCAATAATCTACTTGCAAGGCAGATACTCTGTTAGTACTGTGTTAACATGGACACTGAACTGAAATTCGATAGCCTTTTCTCATTCACACAGAAAATTAAATGTTTCTCTTCTCCTAAGAACTCTCTATTTTATATTTCCCAATATTACCTATATGTTATATCTCAGAACTTATTGATTTCTTTTCTGTGAGATCGATTCTTCTGCTGGATCCACTAGTGAACAGAATGCGTTCCAGATAATTGGGACTTGAACACTGAAATCGTAATTCAACAGCTCCAAAAGAATTAAATGATTTAAAATACAATCAAGCACATAACAAGATTATAAATCTGCGGCTGATAACATCATTTACTTGTTAAATAGGTCTATATATTAAATGCTGAAAACATTGTAAAACCATGTAAAAAGAGAAAGTAACAATAAGCAGTCTCACATATATAAGTCTCATATGCAAGTCTCACTTAGGTAGGCTGACATTACTTGTCAAAGTATTACAAATCTAATTAACAGTTTTAGCTAGAAAAGTAATGAAGTAAGGTTTCCTTTTATTTTTTTTTTTAAATCTATAATAAATGAACTTCAATTTTAAAATAAAATTTCATCATGACTGGTAGGGAATTTAACCAAACCAAAGCACTCTTAAAAATACAGGAAACAGTAAATTTTTATCATCTATAAAGGGAAAAAATAGAGACAGAATGATTAAATGACTTACATCATGTCACACAGTCAGCAGCTTGAGCAGCAGCAGGACTTCACACTTCTTGTTTCAAAAACTCTATGGATTCTTTCAGTCTCCAGTATCTGAGAGTGAAGTACAGGTTAGAAAGGGAGCAGTAACACAGGCAGTAAAATCAGACAGAAAATTTTCCATTTCCTAAAAACTGGTGTAGCTTTCAGCATTACAGAATGTATTTTTTAATGTGGTGGTGATAGATTTTTCTTTTTGTCTTACCTAATGATGCCTTGTCAAGTGTGTTCAGGTAATTACCAGAAGTCTAATAGCAAAACAAAACAACCCAAATTACCAGCATCTCCACATATCTGTCATGCAAGTTTTCAATCACTGAAGCTCCAATTTCAACTTCTGTATCATAATTATCCTTCATTACAGCAACAACATTAAGACATGAAACTAATTTCCACTAATTTTAATTGTTTTGCAGTAGTAATTCACATTTAACTACTTGCTTATCTCTATATTCTTTGTTTATACTTTTCCTACATGACTATTTTTTGGATTTCATAGTTATAAAGACATTACATAATTTGCCCCTTTCCACTAAAAGAATTAAGTTGTAAGATGTGCCAGCACATCATACAAGGAATCACAGACATCTAGCGACACATTTTGACCTCACATTTCTCCTGGTAAAGTAAATCTTCTAAAAACAGTGCTAGCAGACTCTCAAACTCCTCAGGGATGGGATATGCCATGTCAAATTTGTGAAATTAAAGCATCCTTATCGATGCAAATGTAGAAATACTACGAAGTCTTACATAGTCCGTAAAGTGTCACAGATCAAGTGATTGTCTCTGGTTTTGATGGAATTCATCATTTTAGAAAACATTACTAATGCAGAATAACTCAACTGATTTAAACCAAAATATTCTTTATATAATGAACACACTTCAACACAATGCAGCAAATCTGTTACAATGTCCTATTAAGAAATGAGAAAGTTTCACCAGTATTAAACATCTTGTATCTTTTTTCTTTTTCGTAATTAATCATGCAGTTAAACCAGAAAGAAAATCCATGCCAGAAAATTTATCCTTATAGCAATTTCAGTGCTGTTAACTCAAAATACAAATAGGCTATCTTGAGATTATTAGTTAAGCAATATCCAATGTTTAGAAAGACCAGGAATGTAGGTCATCTGCATCAACCAACTCTATTTACCAGAGAGTATATTATTACCTGAATGTACTCAAAGAAGCATTAGTCATAACAAATTTGTGGATGAAGTCTGTCAAAATGATCAATACTGACAAAAAGAGAGAAAAGAATATGTTTCGTTATTCAGAAACCCACAGAATCATAGAATACCAGGTTGAAAGGGACGTTGAGGATCATCTGATCCAACCTTTCTGGGCAAAAGCAGAGTCTAGACAAGATGGCCCAGCACCCTGTCTGGCTGCATCTTAAAAGCGTCCATTGATGGAGAATCCACCACTTCCCTGGGGAGATTATTCCAATGGCTGACTATTCTCTGTGAAATATTTTCCTCTTATGTCCAATGAAAATCTCCCCTGGATGTTACTTGTACCCATTACCTCTGGTCTTTTCCATGTGACTTCTTGTAAAAAGGGAGTCTCTGTCTTCCTTGTATCCACCCTTTACATACTGGAATGTGGTGGTAAGGTCTCCCCTAAGCCTTCTTCCTTCTTTTCTCAAGGCTGAACAAACCCAGTTCTCTCAGCCTTTCCTCATATGGCGGGCTTCATGGTCCTTTGATCATCTTGCTGGCCCTCCTCTGGACCCTCTCCAGCCTGTCCACATCTTTTTTGTATAGCGGGGACCAAAACTTAACACAGTATTTCAGGTGTGGCCTGACAAACACTGAGTAGAGCGGGATAATGACTTCTTTATTACCTCTGGTGATGCCCTTGTAGATGCAACCCAGCATCTGGCTTGCTTTGCCACAGCAGCACACCGTTCACTCACATTGAGCTTGTTGTCTGCCAGGACACCCAGGTCCCTTTCCCCAGAGCTGCTCCCCAGCCAGGTGCATCCCAGCCTGTGCTGCACTCCTGGATTATGGTTTCTCAAGTGCAAGACTTTATGCTTGTCCTTGTTGAATTTCATAAGGGTCCTGTTAGCCTATCTTTCAGTTTATCCAGGTCTTCCTGCAGGGTGCCTCTCCCTTCTGAAGTGCCTTCCTTTTTGCCACTCAATTTGGTGTCATCAGTAAACTTTGTCAGTGTACACTTAATCCCATCATCCAGATGAGGGTTTTTGTTTCTTTGTCTTTTTTAATTACAGAAATGTTAAGCCAAATAGCTAGTAGCTTGATAATTACTTGATAATCACTGAATATGAGTTTGCTGGTTCAAAGCTTTCACATTAGTTGCAGTGAGAAATAAGATATATCACCAAGACTGAAAAATAGTTTGAAATTACTATTTTAGATTATAGCCTGCTCATCTACCAGAATTCATAGACTCTGGTGAAGCAGCATATTAACTGCATGCCACTTTACACAGTCCAGATTTCAACATGTGGTGGCAGCTGATGCAACTCAGTGGTCGTTCACTTCTATCCATGCACTAAAAAACAACTTTTTATCTAGTTTTTTGTATATTTCTATTTTCCTCTTTATTATTATCTTCTAGGTTCATAATTTCTGTTATTTCCCTTTCAGTTTTTAAAAAATGTCAGTTTTCATTAACAGATTACAGTCACAATTCAATGACCTTAAATGATATAAAAGACCTCCTAATGAGAAATACAAGCCTATATGATTTTTTTTTAAAAGTAACACAGTTGTCTTCTATTTTGCTAAGTATCTAGCAACTGCATTTTTTGCAATCTTGCTATTCTTACTGTCTGTAAAGTTCAAGCAGCGATAGAATCAGAAAGACTGAAGCTAATGTATTTCCAATAGTGCATTTGTTTTCTACTCCAGTCTTCTGTATGTTGTTAGATAGAGCAGATCACCCCTCCCTAAGCAGAGGGACAAAAATATTTACAACTGGTTAGTAATCATCTCATCTATAAAAAGTTGGGTAGGCCTAAAAGCAAGACACACAGGTATAAAGTATATAATGCAATAAGAAATCACAGTATTCTCAACAGAAGGAAAAAATTAAATTATAAGGATATTTAGGAAAAAGAAAATCTTATTACTCCCATTAATCACAATAGGCAATAAGGAAATACATTATTTTCATGGTCAGTTTGCCTAGTCTGTTCCATTTCAACCTCCACAGCCAACACAAATCTGTCTCTTACCTCCTTTCCTGTGTTCTTCCACCTCAGTTATCGTTGCCTACATCCTTTCACTCTGTCTAGCAAACCCTAGCTTCTCCATTCTTCCAACTTCTGTCAGTGCTGCAAGTCTCTCAAACCAAGTGACTCTTCACCATTCTCTGGCTTCCTCATTGCTTCCTGACCCCTGCGTGGCTCCCAGTCCTACCCTCCTCATTCACCCTGTTCTTGACTATAAAATCATCAACCCAGTTACATGGGACCTTTTTTTGCACACAGAAACGCTATGCTTTTAATGGAAAGTGCCTTAACTTTCATTTTTTTAATATAAAGTGGCAGGAGACCTCCTGCCTTGTACAGTAACTTCAGTTTGTGTGATACATATATTGTGCTGTTTCAGTACAGGTCCTTTTCATATTTCTTCTTCTTTTATTAGTAAGAAGTGAAGAAGTTAAGTTTTCAGCAGGCCTGAATTTTGCAGCAATGCAAAATTTTGCAGCTATGTCCAAGCCAACCAAACTGCGCTTCCAGAAGTATGCAAAGAGGTGCCTTCCCTGCCATGGGGATCATTTTACTGGTATTAGCACCGAGTATCTTGGAGGGATGGAAAACATTAACAGAAAAGGATACATTAATGGAAAACCCCAAAAAAGAAGGAAGACAGGAACAAGCTGCTCCCCAGAACCCTTCTTTGTGATGGGTACAAACCAGTGTATTTGCCATTCCTGTTTGCTGCTAAAAGTATTTAGTAATTTGTCGTTACAAATGGTGACAACATTTCTTGGGGCTTCTGTTCCCCTGGAAAAGAAAATTTTGACTCAATCTGCTTCAAGATTGATCATGTTAGTTAAGCCATGTAATTCTGACAGCTATCAGCCAAATTTCTACCCCAGTCATACACTTGGAAGTGTAATAATGACCTGTTTACTGTGTAATTCACTCACAAATGGGTACTATTTGGTTTATCTATTGTGACATAATTATGAATGCAAATCATACTATCTACAAACATGTACAGCTTTCCTTATTCCTGTCTCAAAGACAATACAAGCTTAAGCAACCCACAATTCAACAGACAACAAATAATCAAAGATTTTGTGATTATATCTGCAAAACTTTGGTTACTCTAGCTGCTGCAGAAAACCTCTGCTGCATCTCAATATGCAGTTGCTGGCATAGCTAAAGTAGCTTCCCTTCTTTGAACCATACAACAATATCATCATTCCTCAGGGAAAATGATACAGAGATTTGAATCATACCCACCCAACCATACTTCATAGTAATTGTGCTTTCCATATTTATGATATCGGCTTCCAAACAACCCTGTTCACTAATTTCTTAGGTGAACAACTTATCTTCATTTGTGGCCAAACAACAAAAGTTTAAGCAATTCTGCTGCCTTGCAGTTTTGTCTTCAGTAACTTTTCCACAAAGAGAACGTAAATGTAAATTTCCATGAAAATCTTGTTTTCTCACTCAACCTTCCTTTTTAGCTCCCCATACTTGACCCCATATTTATAATCAATTTCATAAGCTCTCAAAAGCTGATACTGACTAGTCTTGATAAATATTATTGCAAAATATTGTCCATATTGTATCTATCAGCAACTGGTTAGAGAATTCTCAATTGTACTCAACTTCATTTAACTCATTCATTGCAACATTTTTAAAAATGCTGCTTGCAAATTATATGTGTTGTTTTGTTTGAGATGTAACGATTAATTTCCACCATCTTGAGCCAAGACAGGCAAACCAAATGGGTTACTGCAGAAAGTAATGAAAAGAGTGTTGTGGTTTGGGTTTACAAAGACTAATGTCATTAATGCAGTAAGATGAAAAGCTGCACTAGATCAACAAAGAGCTCTGGAAAAATTAAGCCTGCTGCAACATAAGATATAAAATACAGCCAAGACAAGCTAAGCTGAAAAATACTTTGTAGAGATGCAGAGAAGATTAATCCTTTCACGTGGCAGACTAACAGAGCTGATGAAAAAGGTGCAGCTGTTTCATAAGCAAATCTATAATCAAATGCAATTAAGGTTTTAAACTAATATGAATCAGTTCTAATATTAGCTGTCACAAAGCTTAAGCTCAATTAATATCTGAAGAGCAACTGGCATTATCTACAGATCACTACCAGTATGATTAGCATATCAATAATTTGTACTAAAATTGCTGGAGAGGGTTCGTTAAATAATACAATTGCTCCATGTTCCCTTTTTGGTTCCACTGTTAATCCAAGTAGAGGTAAAAAAAGACAAAAAAAGAAGTGGCTTACAGAGAGCAAAAGGAAGAAGCTGAATTTAGGAAAAAAGTTATGATCAACAAAGTAAACTGTATGTGTTACATAGAATGTGCATCATATATACCAAAAGCATTGTTAGTTTTACGCACACCTATTCAGGCTTTCATTGTTTGTAAAATAGCTCTTTCTTGGTATATTTAGTTCATCATCTAGATGATACCCCACAACGCTTTGTAAGTCTCCAGAGGCAGCTGCTCAAGACATAGTGTACCCATATTTTGATATATCTCTTTAAAATCCAGATCAAATACTTCAGGGACTGAGATCATCATCATGTTGCTTTCCTATTTTCAAGTTTGTTCTTGTCTCCACGATTGCAAAGATAAATTCTTCAGCTCACTGCATCTCAGCTGATTCCAAGAACAAATTCTGACTCATCACATACGGAGAACAGTTTGAAGTGCAGCAGCAAAACTCCTCTTACAGGTCTATATTCACACGCTCAGACCTGTTTGTTGATGCTCTATATATCAGTCATAAAAAAGCCAGTCTTAATCCTGGCCAGAATTTGCACTGAAGTCTCATCACAGGCCACCAAGTGCTCTATAAACAAAAGAGCACTCAAAGCCCTTTAGATCCGACCTAGACTACCAAAATCACCATCTACATTATTCATCTGGATAAGGACTGAGGGGAGCAAATATAAATTCCTTGTACTGTTTTATATTTCTGTATCCAATTATTTATCTTTACATTCTGGGACTGCATGGCTTTGTAAGTCTAACAGGAATACTACGTGCAATGACTGGGAAGGGAGTGGACATGGAAAAAAGGAAATACACACTTTGCTTAGTGTGTACGAAGTACTAATTCTTCCTTTCCGGTCCATCAGAGGCTAACTCAACAGTCTTACAGGTGTACTGCTCCTTATGAATTTAGAAAAAGCTAATTTTTATTGCTGTGTCTGCAGCAAGGTTTCCCTTGATTTCAAAATCATGTTTCCTTCTGGAAATCCTGCTAAGGCACATGGAAAATAAGGAGGTGACTGGTGGCAGCCAACATGGCTTCACTAAGAGCATATCGTGGCTGACAAATCTGGTGGCCTTCTATGACAAGGTTACAATGCTGGTGGATAAGAGGAGAGCAACACATATCATCTACCTGGACGTAGGAGGGGCACTTGACAGTGTCCCACATGACATCCTGGTCCCTATATTGGAGGGACAGGAATTTGACTCAGTGAATAAGGAACTGGCTGGACTGTCACAGTCAAAGAATTACGGTCAAGAGGTTGATGTCCAAGTGGTGAGCAGTGACGAGTGGTGTTCCTCAGGGATTGGTATTGGGATTGGTACCATTTAACATCTCTGTTGATGACATGGATGTTGGGACTGAGTGCATCCTCAGAAAGTTTGCCAATGACACCAAGCTGTGTAGTGTGGTCAACATGATGGAGCAGCCTTCCAGTATCTGAAAGGGGCCTACAAGAAAGCTGGAGAGGGACTTTTTACAAGGGCATGGAGCAATAGGACAAGGGGTAATGGCTTCAAACTGCAAGATGGTATATTTAGATTAGATCTCAGGAAAAAATTCTTTACTGTGAGGGTGGTGAGGCACTGGAAGAGGTTGCCCATGGAAGCTGTGGTTGGCTGATCCCTGGAAGTGTTCAAGCCAGACTGGATGAGGCTTTGAGCAACCAGGTCTAGTGGGAAGCATCCCTGGCCATGGCAAGGGGGTTGGAACAAGTTGATCTTTACAGCCCCTTCCAACCTAAACCATTCTATGGTTATTTTAAGTCAGAAATTATATAGATTTGCAGAAATTGCTATACACGCAAAATACAATGTGGCTTTATTGTGTCATACACTGTTACACACATGCTCTAAATGCTCCACATGGCTTGCACTAGAAGAGCTGTCCTACTGAAAAACAGAACCATACATCTACATGAACAGTTGCCTAGGATGAGGGGTAACAGTTTTAAACTGGAAGAGGGTAATTTTAGATTAGATATTAGGAAGAAATTCTTTACGGTGAAGCTGGTGAGACACTGGAAGAGGCTGACCACAGAAGTTGTGGAGGCCTCAACCCTGGACGTGTTCAAGGCCAGGTTGGATGGAGCTTTGAGCAACCAGGTCTGTCAGAAGATGTCCCTGACCACGGCAGGAGGGTTGGAATGAGATGATCTTTAAGGTCCCTTCCACCCTAAACCACTCTATCATTCTATGATTTCTACCTGTCTTCAGAAAAAAAAACCAATCAGAAGACAGCATGAATTATTACAAAGTTCACATCATCCCTTTGAGCAGGTGTTGTGGTTTGGGCCAGAGTGGCCCAAGCAGGCAGGCAGAGCTCTGCTTCAAAGGGAGGCAGAAGAAACAGAAAAAAGAGAGACTTAAGAGTTTAGAAGGAACTAAACTACTTTCATGAAATATTAATAGTGAAATAATAAAAGAAAAATAATGAAAAAAATATATAAAACTGTATCAAGTTCCCAGGATGACAGTCATGTCACCAGCAGGCACTAGGGAAGTCCCAGACTGGACTCAGTGACAGACAGGAACTGGATTCTGGATCTGGATTCAGGAATGCAGGGATCAGGACCAAAGTCAGATGAACAGAGTCTTCCTCAGATGCCGGCCATTGCAGAAGGAGGCTGACCCCTTTGATCCCTCAGCATTTACACTGAGCATGGGGCAGATGGGATGGAGTACCCTGTGGGTCAGTTTTGGGTCACCTGTCCTGTCCACTCCTCCCCACAGATGGGACCCCTCTACGCTTTTCCACTTCCGACCCTCCAACGGGGCAAATAGCAGAGTTGGCTGCCCCTGGTGTTACAGCAGCAAGTCTAAGCAAGTGCCTCTCTGCATCCCATGCCTCGGCATCAGCTATCGGGTCTTGTCACTCTGACAGCAAACAGTTTTCTGTTTCACGTTTCACAACATGCTGTTAATTTCAGCAGTTAGAAGAGGCGTAGTTAGAAAGTAGAGTTACTGAACAAAATTGGTCCTGTTTTACCTCAAACCAAGAAAGCAGGTTACTGTTCCTCATACAGAGTTAAATTACACAGTACCAAGTAATTTATCACACCAGCTTACTAACTTAAGTTGAAATATTTAAAAGAGAGCAGAGTACATTATTTCTTTCCTGATATCAATACAATATTGTTTAAAAAAAATAGTTGGAAAATAAACAGACTTTTATGCCAGTTCAAAATGAGTTTTCTCTCTCCAATATGACTGCTCTTTCCTCTTTCGACAATGACTACTGCTAAACTGAAGACAAATAATTTCTCCCAGGGCCAAAAAAGTAATTGCATGTCACATCATGTCAACCCTATTTTAATTTTTAAATGTATTTTTTTAAGTATGTCTTTCTTTCGCGCTAAGCAAATGTCATTAAGAAAGCTAGTAACGATGAATATTTTCTAACAACTCTAGGCTACAGATTTATAAAGAAGTAGCTTCCTATACAAGGGGTAATACAGCATATGTATATAGATGTTATGTATGTTTCCATACATATACAAATAAAACCAGATATATTCACTANGTTTGGGCCAGAGTGGCCCAAGCAGGCAGGCAGAGCTCTGCTTCAAAGGGAGGCAGAAGAAACAGAAAAAAGAGAGACTTAAGAGTTTAGAAGGAACTAAACTACTTTCATGAAATATTAATAGTGAAATAATAAAAGAAAAATAATGAAAAAAATATATAAAACTGTATCAAGTTCCCAGGATGACAGTCATGTCACCAGCAGGCACTAGGGAAGTCCCAGACTGGACTCAGTGACAGACAGGAACTGGATTCTGGATCTGGATTCAGGAATGCAGGGATCAGGACCAAAGTCAGATGAACAGAGTCTTCCTCAGATGCCGGCCATTGCAGAAGGAGGCTGACCCCTTTGATCCCTCAGCATTTACACTGAGCATGGGGCAGATGGGATGGAGTACCCTGTGGGTCAGTTTTGGGTCACCTGTCCTGTCCACTCCTCCCCACAGATGGGACCCCTCTACGCTTTTCCACTTCCGACCCTCCAACGGGGCAAATAGCAGAGTTGGCTGCCCCTGGTGTTACAGCAGCAAGTCTAAGCAAGTGCCTCTCTGCATCCCATGCCTCGGCATCAGCTATCGGGTCTTGTCACTCTGACAGCAAACAGTTTTCTGTTTCACGTTTCACAACATGCTGTTAATTTCAGCAGTTAGAAGAGGCGTAGTTAGAAAGTAGAGTTACTGAACAAAATTGGTCCTGTTTTACCTCAAACCAAGAAAGCAGGTTACTGTTCCTCATACAGAGTTAAATTACACAGTACCAAGTAATTTATCACACCAGCTTACTAACTTAAGTTGAAATATTTAAAAGAGAGCAGAGTACATTATTTCTTTCCTGATATCAATACAATATTGTTTAAAAAAAATAGTTGGAAAATAAACAGACTTTTATGCCAGTTCAAAATGAGTTTTCTCTCTCCAATATGACTGCTCTTTCCTCTTTCGACAATGACTACTGCTAAACTGAAGACAAATAATTTCTCCCAGGGCCAAAAAAGTAATTGCATGTCACATCATGTCAACCCTATTTTAATTTTTAAATGTATTTTTTTAAGTATGTCTTTCTTTCGCGCTAAGCAAATGTCATTAAGAAAGCTAGTAACGATGAATATTTTCTAACAACTCTAGGCTACAGATTTATAAAGAAGTAGCTTCCTATACAAGGGGTAATACAGCATATGTATATAGATGTTATGTATGTTTCCATACATATACAAATAAAACCAGATATATTCACTAAATTTTATTACTGAAATACAAGAAAAAATTTATATACATGTTCTGTCAATGTTAAAAAACCCCTCACCATGATGCAAATACACCTTTTTCTTTATAATCATATCACTTGCTTCCAAAATTTAGTTACATGTGCAAAAAAGCCCATATTCTTGAACAGACTGAATAGTTCATGTGCTTTTTGTGACAGAAAAGTAAAAAAAAAAAAAAAAAAGGGCAAAAAACCCATACAGAGAATATGTAAAAACAAGTCCATTCATGATAACCTTTAATTTACCACTTAATCTAAAAACTTTCAAAGGAAACTTCAGAAACTTAAATATACAACATTCTCACAGCAAAAGTACAAGTAACATGTTAAATAATGAAATATTCCTCTTTCAGGCTGAATCAAAGTGAGAAACAGATAATACACAAGAAGGGGCAGGAGAGCACTAGACTGATAATTTACCTTATAGATTAATTTCTTACAAGAAAACATCTTCCAGACTATTGTAGATTCACAGAATATTGCTTTAAAAGACTGTAACACCAGATCCACTTTCAGTACTGTAAGCCAATTTACTATCAATTTACTTCTATTCGGAAGATATGCCTGAATGAAGAAAAATTTGGCATTCACTGTACCTAGCAGAAAGGAAAAGAATTTTGATGAAACCATAAAAACTATATTAAATTTAAAACTAAATACAAGGGTTTTAGACAACATTAAGACCAGCAAAGCAGCACAGTTTAGGTAGCAACAAATACGGTCTACATCTGCTAGTTTAAACTGTAGTGATTTCCAGAGATTGTCCCTCAGTTAAATGATACTGCACCATATTTTTGTAGGGATAATAAAGTAAGTGGATAGTTCAGTATCCATCTGTGGATAGCACACTGAGGATTAGTCCTAAGTTATATTAACTAATGAGCTGCCACAAATAAAACATTTAAAGTCAACACTAAACTAAGAAAGAAAGAAAAATAAATCCCAAACTAGAAAGTACGTTTTTAATCTTCAACTCATGCATTTTCTCAGCCATCATCATCTCTTGTGTTTAAATCCTATCATATATGAACTTCTGAGTCACGGCAAGGCAATAGACAGTAATTACTGGCAATAACTATAAATTACAATGTGTAATCTTTTACTCCATTTAAACATATAGTCTGCCTATACAAACCACCAAAGGACCACACCTGACACAGATGAGATTCAGTATATTGACCATTATGTCATCTGACTGCTTCCTAATCATTTAGCAGGCTGGCATTTTGTTACAAGGACTAGTGTTTTGTGTCCCAGAATTTGATTTTATTCTCTTTAAAATATAAGCACAAAATGGATCTACCACAAGGTGGGTTAAATAACAAACATGTCCACAAATTAGAAAGTTAGAACTTCATACTATGGCTAATTTTAAATTGTAAGTAAAAAATAAAAACTGTGTAAAAAAACCCACCTGTTCACATACATGAAAAAAAATTTCCAAGTTTACAACTTGATTGAAAATAAACCTTCAAATAAAAAAAACCCCAAACAGCGGTACAGTACTCTAGCCAAAATACTAAAGGAAGAGATTTAAGTAGATTGCATTGTATCTCAACAATGGGGCTGGATGCCGTTGTGCAGCAGGATAGTTATGATACAGTTGCAATCACAGAAACATGGTGGAATGATACGCACAACTAGACGACACGCGCAACTGGCTAGAAAGTCTANCAAATAAAAAAAACCCCAAACAGCGGTACAGTACTCTAGCCAAAATACTAAAGGAAGAGATTTAAGTAGATTGCATTGTATCTCAACAATGGGGCTGGATGCCGTTGTGCAGCAGGATAGTTATGATACAGTTGCAATCACAGAAACATGGTGGAATGATACGCACAACTAGACGACACGCGCAACTGGCTAGAAAGTCTACAGAAGGGGTAGGCAAGGAAGGAGAGGTGGTGGGGTAGCCCTGTTTGTTAGGGAGTGTTTTGACTGTCTAGAGCTTGATGATCTGAATGACTTAATGATGACATTAAGGTGACTTAAATAATGGTGGCGATAGGGTTGAGTGCTTATGGGTAAGAACCAGGGGGAATGGCAACAAGGCAGATATCGTGGTGGGAGTCTGATACAGAGCACCCACTCAGGATGAAGAGGCAGACAAAATACTCTACAGGCAACTGGGAGAACTCTCATGATTGCTAGCCCTTGTTCTTGCGGAGGACTTCAAATTACCAGATGTCTGCTGAAAATACAACACAGCCAAGAGGAAACAGTCTAGGAGGTTCCTGGAGTGTGTTATAACTTATGACGGAGCTGGTAAGAGACTACATCTACACAAGTCTATGGGGCTAAATGGGATCCACCCAAGGGTATTGAGGGAGCTGGTGGAAGTGCTCACCAAGCCACTTTCCATCGTTTACCAGCAGTCCTGGCTAAAAGGGGAGATCTCAGCTGACGAGGTCAGCAAATGTGATGCCAACCACATACAAGGGCTGGAAGGAGGATCCAGGGAACCACAGGCCTGTCAGTCTGGCCTTGGTGCTGGGGAAAGTTATGGAAGAGATCATCTTGAGTGCACATGCAGGACAGCCAGGTGATCAGGCCCAGTCAGCGTGGGTTTATGAAAGACGAGTCCTGCTTGACTAACCTGATCTTCTTCTATGACAAGGTGACCCATTTGGTGGGTGAGGAAAAGGCTATGGATGTTGTCTACCTGGACATCAGTAAAGCCTTCTACACTGTTTCCCACGGCATTCTCCTAGAGAAACTGGTTGGTTATGGCTCGGATGGGCATATGCTTCACTGGGTCAAAAACTGGCTGGATGGCTGGGTGGCCTGAAGAGTTGCAGTGAATGGAGTTAAATCCAGTTGGCGGCTGGTCACAACTGGTGTTCCCCAGGGCTCAGTACTGGAGCCAGTTCTATTTGATACCTTTATCAACTACCTGGATGGGGGGATCGAGTGCACCCTCAGTAGGTTTGCAGACAACACCAAGTTGGGTTGGAGTGTTGACCTGCTTCAGGGTGGGATGGCTCTACAGAGGGATCTGGACAGGCTGGATCAATGGGCCGAGGCCAATGGTATGAGGTTCAACAAGACCAAGTTCCGGGTCCTGCACTTGGGTCACAACAACCCCAGGCAGTGCTACAGACTTGAAGAAGAGCAGCTGGAAAGCTGCCTGGTGGAAAGGGACCTTCAGGTCACGGTGGACAGCCAGCTGAATGGGAGCCAGCAGTTTGCCCAGGTGGCCAGGAAGGCCAATGACACCCTGACTTGTATCAGGAATAGTGTGGCCAGCAAGAGCAGGGAAGTGATTGTGCCCCTGTACTCAGAACTGGTGAGGCCCCACCTCAAATACTGTGTTCAGTTTTGGGTCCCTCACTACAAGAAAGACATTGAGGTGCTGGAGCGTGTCCACAGAAGAGCAACGAAGCTGGTGAGGGATCTGGAGCACAAGCCTTATGAGGAGCGGCTGAGGGACCTGGGGTGGTTTAGTCTGGAGAAAAGGAGGCTGAGGGGAGACCTTATTGCTGTCTACAACGACCTCAAAGGAGGTTGTAGCCAAGTGGGGGTCGGCCTCTTTTGCCAAATAACAAATGACAGGACAAGAGAAAATGGCCTCAAGTTGTGCCAGGGAAGGCTTAGACTGGATATTAAAAAAAAATTCTTCACAGAAATGGTTGTTGACCATTGGAACAGGCTGCCCAGGGAAGTGGTGGAATCGTCATCCCTGGAGGTATTTAAAAGACAGCTAGCTGTGGTGTTTAGGGACATGGTTTAGTGGTGGTTTTGGCACTGTTAGGTTTATGGTTGGACTCAATGATCTGAAAGGTCTTTTCCAACCTAAAAGATTCTATGATTCTATGAAATTAATATATACCTGTTCTGGCCAGAAGCTAGCGCAGTATGTACAGATGTTTTACTGTGACACAAAAACCATAGCCAAATTAACCCTCTAAATGTATGTGACTGGAATATATAAAACGTAAACTTAGTCATCTTTTCATCAAAAATTACTCATCATCAAATCCTTTCTTAGCAAAGAAACATACCAACATTTGCCAGCTAAGCAAACAGCCTCCACTTTCTTTGCTTCTCTTTTCTCTCAAAACACATTATTTTCTTATTACTTATGAATGGACTCTGAACTAAAAGGCCTTTGCTGCATCTGTTTTTTTATTCTACTGATTTGTTTGTTAAGATTCTAGTCAAAATGGTGATTTTTCTTTCCCCCTCAAAAAAATTAATCAGAACCTCTTCCTCTAAGTTTTTGCACATTCAAGTTTACTAGTCATTGTTTACTTTCTTTGGGAAAGCGGCATTCTTGCTCTATAAAGCATGTCCTATCCAGAAAATCTGCTTTAATGAGAATTGCTTCAATAACGGTTGTGTAATCTCTACCCAGAACCTGATTATTAATGATTTTACCTTACTGCTTTACATACTTGTTTGCTTGAAGATGTTGAAATATTTCCAGGCTTTCAATATGCTAGCAATACAGCATGCACATTTCTTGCTATATAATGAAACTGTTTATCATACATCAGTATTTTGTGAGAATACCGTGATAAATCCAGTTTCAGTAAGCCATTTGCTAGCAAATGTCTGTTTATCTTAACAAAATTGTAAGTTAGGAAAGAATGTGGTCGACTGTTATTTACTGTGATATACATGCCTTTTTAAGCTTTAAATTATATCTTGCTCAGTAATGACAATACTTCACAAAATCGCCTATGATAAGGGTATTTTAGGGCCTTAAGCTTCTTTGATCACAAAGTTAAATCTTACACATTATTTTTTCTGTATAAATATGCCATTTTCTTCTGGCTACTGTAAATAAGCAGATGTTAAAGAGCTGCTGACAGAACTTGCTAGTTTTCATAATGCTAGGGCAAAATTATTTCCCTTAAACTCACACATTCTCTTCTTTCTTTTGTAGAGGTATCCTAGCAATTTAGATTAGGAGTTTTACCTACATTGCCAAGACCTGATGTAAAACTCATTATAATGCAAAAACTTTGTGGGAAAAGAATGAGTTTTACAGACTGGTTAAAATGCAGAAGAATTTTAGGCTTTCCAGTATTTCTGAAATAGGAAATAAATATGAAAAGAAATGGAATCTGAACCAAGTTAAGCAGAGAAAAATCCTCTCTACAGTGAAGAAATATGACAACAGAGAAAGAAGAGGCATAGCAGAAAGAAGTGTGTAGGACAATGAGCAGGTCTCGCATAGAAGAAGAAAAAAGCTTAGAGAATTAAAGATAGTATGTTTCCTGCGTACTCGCAAACTCGCACAAACAGATGTCAATAAAAACTATAGTAATATCAGTTGAATAAGGAGGAGGAAGTAAGGAACATACTAGAAAGCAGAGATCGGAGAAATATTAATAAGATTCAGCTAGGGTATGAAAAAATATTTTTATTTTTAGGAATTTTGCCATTTCACACAATAGGGTTTGAACTGTTTCTACATTTTCTTCCCAAACACTATCCCACAGAATTACAATTACAGCATTAAAACTGTAAACAGAGTATATACATGGAATAAATACTATACCTGAATATCTAGAATATTAGGATAAAAAAGGTTTGCAAATGGAATATTATGCCATAGTAAATACAGTTCTCCTAAGAAGTTCTTGATACATACTAGGACAATGCATGCAAAAGAAGAGATTAAATAATTTAGAATTTTGCCATCTTTCAGTTCTCCCTTTTTACAATTTAACACTGAGTATGACCTTAGAAACTGAGACATGTCTTTCAACCACATAAAACTAGTGCAGAGACAATTCTGTGACACGATACCAGTAAGGTAGGTTCAGCATAACACTGTGGTAAAGAGGGAAGCTCTAACTTTCTCATCAGGGTAACTGGTAAGCAGCAATGCCTTGTGATAGGATTAATTTCTGAAAAAGTCCAAGATGGATCACCGTTAGAAGTTGGCATAAATTACTAAATGGTATGCTTAAAAGGTACAGCCAGTACACCTAAACTGCCTCCCCAGTTCACCTAGGCTGTGAGTGGGCAAGTGAACTCTCAACAAAATTACAGAATTCTATGAGAATTCCTGCTAAGCATTAGCATTGTCTCTTACTTTCATACCACGTGTATTTTACTGATTATGACTGAAGACTCATTTGGATTAAAATCAAAATGCCCTTCATCTCCAAAGAGTTTTTTCCTTTAAGTAACATTCAAACCACCAAACAGCTCTTGCTAAGACAAACTGTAAATACAAACTCTTTACAGTTTTTAAATCTCCATTATTTAATAATTACATTGTTTATGTTTCCATTATTTGTCCTGAATTTCTTGTAGCATATCACCTTGCAAAACATGCATTTTTTTCTGCTTGTTAAATCTCCACATTACAGACTTGTCCCACAAACCACGGCTGAACCACACCTGTAAACTCTGAACACTGTAAGTTATCCTCCCTGAAAATGAATCATTGACAATTATTTTATTGTCATTCAAATAAGTAGCTTTATGGGAAAAAAACTACATTGCAGAAGTAAGAAAGGAATTGCTATTTTTTTGTTTATTAGTGATTTGAAACACTGAACTTTGTGTTAGCAAAAGAGCTTTCAAAATCACTCAATGTTTTAAATAAATATTTAAAACCATATACACATGTGCTTGCACACCCACACATAATCTATACATAATTTTTCTTATGAATGTTACAGGTTTCTGTAAAGCTGGGTGTCATGAGACAAATGGGATAGCATTTGACTTCCCAAAATGTCCTCTAATTTTCTCCCTGAGTTGCTTTGGGGTGGTTGCAATCATCAAGACTCATTCTCACTAGTAAAGGCGTTTCCATGTTAACATAGAAAAGTAAAGCAAAATTAATTACTTAGCTTTAGACACAAATGACAAGATGATCAAATCTTGAAACAACTGAACCAAAATTCCTATGAATTTAACTGCTGCACTGTCCAATTTTGTTTCTATAAATGCCCGGGTCTGTAAGAAAGCAATTACAGTGTCGCAATTTCATTTATTTGCTTTTTGGTTATGTTTGCCATTCCTGTGCTTTCTGTATCTTACTCATCTCTTACCACGGAGTAGAAACTGTTAAAAAAATTCTTTAAAAGAGATTGTTGAACAGAGTTTCCCAAGGCAGCTAATCACGTTAATCACAGGAAGCAGTTGCATAATTCCAGAAAAAGAATTATATCAATCTAAGGTTCCATGCATTGTATTATGCAGTAAATTATTAAACTAAATTTGCATGGCCTATACGTATATAAATGAGATTACTATCCCGGTTCAAGAAGGACAGGGAACTGCTGGAGAGGGTAGAGTGAAGGGCTACAAAGATGATTAGGGGGCTGGAGCATCTTTCTGATGAGGAAAGGCTGAGGGATTTGGGTCTTTTTAGTCTGGAGAAGAGAAGACTGAGGGGGATCTCAGAAATGTCTACAAATAGTTAAAGGGAGTGTGGCGGGAGGAGGGGGCTGGTCCTTTTTCAGTAGTACCCAGTGATAGGACAAGGGGCAATGGGTATAAAATTGAATATAGGAAGTTCCATCTGAACATGAGGCGGAACTTCTTTCCTTTGAGGGTGGCAGAGCACTGGCACAGGCTGCCCAGAGAGGTGGTGGAGTCTCCGACTCTGGAGACATTCCAAACCCACCTGGACGCCATCCTGTGCAACCTGCTGTGGCAGGGGGGTTGGACTCGATGATCTCCAGAGGTCCCTTCCAATGCCCATGATTCTGTGATTCTTTGATTAATTTGATGCTGTATAAGCAGTAAAGTCTGTCAGGTATGCTTATTTCTTGTTTCAATGGGCCCCACCTGGCCCAGTCAAGTAATACCACACATTAATCTGTGAAACAAACAAAGAAAAAAACCAAACCAAAGGATAGATTTTGATTTAGAGTTACTTAATAAACCGCACGCTGCACTTTCATTTTATAGGCTTGGGCCTTTTGTCATTCCAAATATGATGAAAAAGAAACCAAAAATGTATACCTAAATCTTAGAAAGACACTTTTCTGTAAATGGAGGATAAGCACCACTCTGCTTCTGTAAGATTCTCCAGATGCATGTGGAATCTATGGATGATGTGTCTGTAGCAGGTATGAGCTTTAGTGAAAGAATTTTCTGCTCCCATCCAATGGTAAACTGACCAAAAGAGAGAATATGTCAACTTCATTTACATATTTTGTCATCTACCATGCAGGAGAAATTTTGTCACAGAAAATGTGAATATTTTCATTTTTAAAATGGAAATGAAAGAATTTATTATATTGTTATGAAGAGCAAGAATTCTGTTCAAGGTTGTATTAAACCTTAAAATCCTCTACTGAAAATAATTTCAGAAAAGAAGAAATTCTACCATCAACTTACTAGTATTTGTATTGATAAGAACACATTTAGTATCATTAAGTACTCATAATTGCAACTGAAATAGCTGTTTTGAATGGTGCAGCCTGAGCATCTGTATTTGGTATTCTAAAAGAGAAGTAACGGTGTGGCAAGAGGCAAAACAAGAGAAAGGGCAGAATGAGCTTTACTATCAGAAGTCACCAGTGAGAAAAAAGAGTCACAGTAACGTTGCGTATCACCTCTTTATTGACACTGAAGACAGGTCTGAGTATACACATAGACTAATACTACTTCACTCAGTGAGGTTTTCAGAAGATGCAGGAAGAAAATGGTGCATTCTGGACATTGCTGATGATTCAGTCTGACAAATGCTGCTACTGTGCTGCTGAAAGGCACTTGTCATTGATAATAATTTCTTTGGGAGCATTTATTCTGCATAAAAAGCTAAACACACTGACAGCTAGCTGACCCTAGGTGAAGGAAGCAGGTTTTGAAACCCAAGGGCAGAAAAAGGCATGCCAGACTTGGAACATAAATCGTGTTAAGAAAAATTACAATTTCTATCATAGGTTCGGAATAAGGCTTTATTGCCTTATTCCTACATATTCCTACATATGAACACAGGCATAATTATTCAAATTTGGGGATACATGATCAATGGTTTCCCAAGATACTTGGGAAAAAGATACTCGGTCGAGACTTGGGGTTTTTTTAAAGAAGGCATATTCACCAGCTGGTTTTGTGCACATCTAACCATCCATCCATGATTTTGCTTGGTTTTAATCTCATTCATACAACATTTCTCTGCGATGGAGCAGGACATTTACCATCCTTTTGGGGAAGGATTTTCAAAAACTGTAATTTGCAAAAACTCTTAAGCTGTCTAGATAGGCATGTGCCAAACATCCATATGCCAAATACCTAACAAAGTAATTGTTTGAAAGCAACTGCCGAAGGGGTTTTGGCCTAACAGTCCACACATGACTCAAATGGCCAAAAGGGACAAACTCTTGCCATTGAACCTCAAAAGTAATTCTAACAGTTTCTAGCATCACACTGGAGAATGAGGAGAAAAGGGAATGATCAGAGTTGTTACAGTAAAAATATGACATAACATGTAATTCAGAATGTGTATAAACCACTTAGAAAACAAAATGTGCATATGAGCTTTGGTAGGAAAGAAGGATTAGGGCAGTAGATGAAAACGAGAAGACACACCATCAAATGTGAAGACCTGAGGAATATGAAAAAGAAAATAAACAGAAACACATGGGGAGGAATAATTCCAATTGCAGGAAAGAAGAATCAATGGAGCAGAAAGAGCTGGAAACAGCAATAAGTGATAGGACAGCTGAAGAAAATCAGAGGCAGAGTAGCACACTATTTTAGATTCTCACTAGTGGTGTGAACAAAGAGCACTCTGCGTTGTTATATGATTTGAAGTGATCCATCAGTAATGGTAAGGTAGTCATTGCTCCACCACACAAGTTCCTAACAGTTATAATTTCTGTCATTTTTTAAAATGCTTATTCGTGCAGCAACTTGGAGCATGAACAGTTGGGTGGCTTTTTTGCATCTTTCACTAGTGCCTGTGTTCAGCCATTTTATATTAAACTTTTTTATAGAATTTCACACTAATTTTAAGGCAGACTGTTTATTACCATTTAAATTTTTTGCCTGTCTTTACCGGCAATGCCTCTCCCCACACCTCTCAAGTGGCTGGACCACAAGACAGACACTGGGGGAGCGAAGTCCCTCCCACTGTACGAAAAGATCAGGTTTGTGACCGCCTGAGGAACCTGAACATCCAGAATTGTACGGGACGTGACAAGAAGAATCCCGGAGTCCTAAGGGAAACGGCTGATGTAGTTGCCAAGCCATTCTCCGTGACATTTGAAGTCATGGCAGTCAGGTGAAGTCCCCAGAGATTGGATAAAGGAAAACATCGCACCCATTTTTAAAAAGGGTAGAAAGGAGAACCCTAGGAACTACCGACTTGCAGCCTACCCTGTGTGCCTGGGCACATCATGGAACAGAGCCTCCGAGAAGCTATTCTAGGGCACATGGAGGACAGGGACAGGATTCAAGATAGCCAGCATGACTTCACCAAGAGCAAGTCCTGCCTGACCAACCTAGAGGCCTTCTATGGTGGAGTGACTTCATCAGTGGACAAGGGAAGAAATATGGATGTCATCTACCTGGACTTTTGTAAGGCCTTTGATATGGTCCCCCACAACATCCTTCTCTCTAAATTGGAGAGGTATGGATTTCATGGGTGGACTGTTTGTTGGATGATAGTTGCATCCAGAGGGTCAACACCTCAATGTCCAGATGGAGACAAGTGGTGTCCCCTGAGGGACACCCTGAGAGATGGGATGCCATCTGGAGAGACCTGGATAAGCTCAGGAAGTGGGCCTGTGTGAACCTCACGAGGTTTCACAAGGCTAAGTTCAGGGTCCTGCACCTGGGCCGGGGCAACGCCTGGGATCAATACAGGATGGGGGATGAAGGGATTGAGAGCAGCCCTGCCGAGAAGGACTTGGGGGTATTGGTGGATTAAAAGCTGGACATGAGCCAGCAACGTGCAGTTGCAGTCCAGAAAGCCAACCACATCCTGGGCTGCATCAAAAGAAGTGTTATGAGCATGCTGAATGTGCTGATTCTGCTCCTCTACTCTGCTCTGGAGTACTGCATCCAGCTCTGGAGCCCCCAACACAAGAAAGACATGGACTTGTTGGAGCAAGTCCAGAGGAGAGGCACAGTAGTGATCAGAAGGATGAGCAGCTGTCCTATGAAGACAGGCCGAGAGAGCTGGGGTTGTTCATCCTGGAGAAGAGAACACTCGGGGACGCCTTATCGGTAAGCCTTTCAGTACTTAAAGGGGGCTTATAAGAAAGATGGGGACAAACTTTTTAGAAGAGCCTGTTGCAAGAGGACAAGGGATAATTGTTTTAAACTAAAAGAGGGTAGATTTAAACTCGATATAAGGAAGAAAGTTTTTAAGATGAGGGTGGTGAAACACTGGCCCAGGTTGCCCAGAGAGGTGGCAGATGTGCTGTCCCTGGAAACATTCAAGGTCAGGTTGGATGTAGTTCTGAGCAACCTGATCTAGTGGCAGATGTCTCTACTCATTGCAGGGGAGGTTGGACTGAATGACCATTAAAGATCACTTCCAATCCAAACTACTCTATGTTTCTATGAAATCTATTCAGATTGCATGCAGTCAAAAAAATAAAGTGTTTATGAATAAGACAAAGATATTGTTAAACAAAACTGTATTTCAATAGCCATTAAGTACAAGGACATTATCCCTGTCATTATCAGCAATTCTGATGTCCAAGAAGGAAAAAACCGCATCTATTGGAATCAGCCTGAGAACAAATTTACTGTGGCATGAGAAAATATGCAACTTGAAAGATAAATTGTTATTGCAGAACATAAATTCTATAGATATCTTCTCCTTATAGAATTAAATTCTGGTTACTAGCATTATCGTTCCACAATTTACTGTTAATTTATTGTTAAAAGGAGCAACTGCACATGTTAGTCTCTCCTTTGTCTAGCTACATCAACATCACTAATTTCTTTTAAACTAGTTACATCATCAATTTTACCCTAAGTAGCTAGCAACTGCTGTGGATTAAAGAACAATTGTGAAAGCCTAATGTTCTACCAATAACATTTCAAATGTACAATACGCTTGACCAATGTTCTCATTCAACATAATGAGAAAGAACAAGTATCCAAGGCTTTTAAGTGCTGGCATTAGCTGCAAGGATGCTAGCCAAATTCCAGGTCACTTAGTTACGTTGTGCTTACTTGCATTCCCTCTCCACAGCAGAACAGACTCACTGTTCTTCATTTTATACCTTAAAAATGTAATTGAACAGAATTATTAGTGCACAATAGCTGTCCTATTACTAAAAGAAAAAGTAGTTGCATTTCAGTAACAGCCAAAAGGATTCTAGTAATATTGTATACATTCTTTAATAATGCTAGACAAAAGCTACAGTGAAAGAATATAATATGGTACATGGTTAATGAGCGTTTATTGAAGGATAAAGATAAAATAGTAAATGATTAGGCCTTGTGAGTACTCCGAATACTATTCAAAATATATCAGGCCATTGTATAAAAGTAATGCATCCATAAAAATGACAATCTTGAATTCTGTAACTGTCTGGAAAAGTCTGGTTTCATCAAATTGATTTCTCTCTCACAGAAACACTATGCCAGGGGCTGTATTCAACTGCGCGTGGCAAAAGTGAACCACCTGGAGAGAACATTCATTCATCCACACCAAGTGCATAAGATATTCTGTGCATGAAAGAATGACTAGAAGGAATATGTTCACATAATTTAAGTTCTACCTGTATTATGATACAGATGTGTGTGTGGACATGGGTAATTATTGGCATTGACTGAAAACATCCTTTGTCAGTATGTTTTACATACAATTTCCTATGGTGGGCAAACAGTGAGTCAAAATTTCAAGGCTCTGTTCAAGCCACAGAACTAAGGCAATTTGTGTTGCCTCAATGCCCTTTGTTCCATCCCTAATGGAACCCTCTTCTTGGCTAGCTATCTGTACTAGTCACATTCCTTTATGAATCTTTATCCAATTACAGTCTCTAATCTTAGCTTTTTTACCCCTTGCCTACCGCCTTTCCCAACCACTAGCATCCTCCTAACAGATCACAGTCTGTATCCTTGAATGCCCACCTTTGTGATGGAAAAAACTTACCATACAGGTATTAAAGGAAAGAAATCAGTAATAAAAAGGAAAATGAACTATTAAGAAGAATGAGATGCTCAAAAATGGACAATCAATTCAGTGGCAACACAGTGATATCTTTAAAATAAAAATGTCATTAATTTCCCATTCGTCTGCTTCACAAACTTGCTTAAAGCTGTATCTACATCCCAGTCCCTAATTTCCCTGTAATTTACTGTGTCCTTAAGACACGTATATAGTCATTATTCAGACGGGTTCTAATGAGCCTGCTACTTCGTTTTCTTTTGCTTATGTGAATTTTCATTCTGTCAGGCAGTTTGTCTCTTATTTCCATCATTGACGCTCAGTGTTTACTGTTTTGATGCTTTCTGTATAAAGGATTCCTTTGCTCTTGAAATCATTGAGAAACACTGTCTACTTTAAAGCCACAGAATCTCTTCAAGAACTTTCAATGAAAGGAAGTAAATCTATACACTTTAAAACCAAAACATTTAAAAGCTGCTTTAGTAAGTCTCAAGTATTGTTGCAAATGAAACCAAACAGCATCAACATTTCAAATGTTATTCAACATTATAAGGGGCCTCTGAGCAACCTGATCTAGTGGAAGATGTCCCTGCTCATTGCACGGGAGGCTGGACTAGATGACCTTCAAAGGTCCCTTCCAACCCAAACTATTCTATGATTCTATGCTTATATGCAACTATGCACTGTAGGAGATAGTGATTCCTGAGAAACACATCACACTGGAGACACTGAATTCTCATTAGGAGCTGAAAAATTCTTCAGACCTTGGTTTAAATGTGGAATTGCCGTAACTGAACTAAATGGAACCATATTGTCTCAGTACAACAAGCGAATTACAGTTCTGTGCAATAGGTCACATTATCTTCTTCCTTACTTGGCTACCAGTATGGAAAATAAACAAAACATTAGTGCTGTGGCTAAAACACTAGCCGTAACACTACACTTGTTCCTCATACTGGAAGCATTTCACCCTGTTTCTTCTTCACAGTGTCAGAACTTCACTGCAGTTCTCTTGCCTTAATCTTGTCCAGTGATTTACTGAGATTTATTCAAGTTGAACCTACATACTAATAATCCACTTTGCAGTACAGAAAGCAATGCACCCAGTTACAGTATTTTCCTGCACACAGCGTACCTGGAATTTTCCAGACTGCATCATACATTCTCATCAGTATTTGAACCAGGTGATACACTTGTTTAAAATAGAAAGAGGATCCTTAAGCAGTAACTGCGGTTCTTTGATATATCATTGTATGTAGCCACATTAGCACTGCCAAGTGTTTGTTCTACAACTACTTAAAGCAGGGGACTTTTTTTTTTTACAGTATTTGTACAACACACTCACACCTTAGCATTCTTCATGCAGACAACAAAAAGAGCAGAATATGCCACAGGAACAAGAGTTCCTCTCCAGAGACACAACTCCCCAAGCCCAAAACAGAAAAGGTGAGAAAATAAAGACCGACAGTAAATGTACATATAAATACAGCTATCAGAAGGAAGATAGCACTTGAAATAGTTCAACCTGCAAGTCAGATGCCTAACATTCTTGTTTAAAAATAACTACTACTACAGCGCTGAAAGCAATGAGCGGAGAATGCTGCCTCAAAACACACAAAACAATGTACTTCCTCACATAATGAAAAGTAATACAATTTGGTCATATAAAGCCTGCTTAAGCTATGGAACTCCTTACCACAGACCACTGTCAACGTTAAACCTTTACACAGATCCAAAACTCTCTTCATGTGTTCACAGGAGGAAAAGTTAATTGTACTAGCTTACATGGATGCAGAAAATCCTTCATCACAATCAGTGCTGGCTGGGAGAGTGTTCTGCAGGGAGTCTTAGTATATGCTAACAGCTCTTAGCATGTGCTTTCCCCTGATTTCTTGCCCAGAATTTGCTATTGATCATTGTCAGAGACAGAAGACTGGACAAGACAAACATCTGCTCTGAATTAATACAGCCGTTGTCTTGCAGCTACAAAGAAAAGCAAGGAGTCAGGACAGGGTTCCAGAGTCACGGTGTTCTAAATGTCAGTATGGGCAAGGGAACTGAGAGATGTAGCTAGCAAACAGCTGTGGAAACATACGGTGAGCACAAACCTGAAAATCATGGTTTTTTTGTTTAAAGCTTGATCCTCTTCTGTCCTCAGTACAAACATTTATAAGAATCCACAGGAAGAGAGTATCTGCAGGATGAGTATAGTTGAAACTAAATTTCAAAGAGGACGTGACCATTTGATCATGCCAGAGGAATAAATAATGTTAAGTAAAATGAATAATCAAACTAGAGGGAAAAGTGGAATAAAAGCCCCGTCAGAACTGGAGGCTACTTAGCGTCTTTGTAACTTCCCAAGAAAGAGACAAGGCAAGCAAACAATAAAGAACATAAAATTACAAAAAAATCAGACTTAAGTAGGTTAATAAACAATCTTAGTGGGACAGCAATAAATTCTGGTGCAAAAAAGGAAAATCCCGAACCCATACATTCTTTAATCACTCTGTATCAGTTAAGTGCAACTACTGTCTGCATGGCTTCAATATAAATGCAATTTAACTTAAGAATTCAGGAACTTCTGCATTTGAATTTTCTTAATCTTGGTTGTATTAAGATTAAATCATTCCTCCTAATCAACTCCGCCTGCAGTTTAGAATCTTGAACCTTTTAAAGTATTTTGATTGTCCTTTTGTGATAAAAGCTTAAGTTGATTGATAATAACTTAAAAAACTGAATTTTTGCCCTTTCATTCTTCAGCCATACCACTATTACATCCAGGTGAATCAAAACTAATATCCACAAAAGCTCTAGCCTTGATTATGTCATAAGCTCTTTTTTTGTTCTTCATACATGCAGTTTCTTTCAGGAGGGCAAAAGGAATGAAATGCAACAGATAATCTCTGGCACTTCAATTTCTGTGCTCAACAGATTGCTGTTTGATGTCTTCTATTCCTTTGACTGCTATAAATACAACCTACAGATAACTCCGTCCTCTTTCAGAGCAAGCCCACAGGAAGATGCAAGAAGTTTAAAATACACAGTACTAGGTGAAAACTTCAGATGCATTCCATAGCCCAGGATTAGTGTCTAAAAGCTACATTGTCCGAAGCACAGCATCCTGTGGAAAATCAGTTTGGAATTTCCAGGACAGTCCCACTGGCATCCCTAGCAGAGAAGTAAGAAATTAACAGAACACAGAATAAATAACCATATTATTTAAAAATACTATGTGCATTCAGCAATGGTAGAATTAGGAAAACAGTTACCTTACTCGTCTGCAAGTATTTTCCTTTAAGCACTCTCTGGACTCAGCTTTCACAGTGCAGAACACAGACATCTTTCCAAGTTCTTAAATTCAGGGAAAGAATGAAGTAAAAATTGATTACCACATTATTCCATCACCACTCAAGAGTTCTGTAAGAAAGCTGAATTAGTTTCTTAAGAGTGAAGGCAGCCTTAGATGAAATAGCAAACCACTACTGAATTTAAATGAGAGAAATTCCACAGCTATCTCACAGTTCTAGCTTACTTGACTAAGAATTTTTATGTCCTTCTCAGCAGACAAAACAACCAATGTTATTTTTAAACAAAATTAGCTGTTCAGATATCCATTGAATAGGATAATGAACGCAAAGAAATATATTCCATTTAAAAATCCTTAAACATACAGGAAGTACCAGCTTCTCAAAGTCAGTGGCGATGGGGAAACAATTTCTGAACTGAATATAACTCAGGTCTGGTTTGCATTTTTAAAAACAACATGTCTGTCTGTTAATGACTACTTACAGCAACATTTAACTATATATACATACAGATTGATTTCCGGAGCTGAAGAGGAAATTCCATGATGAAGCTAGAATATATTTGCTCTTTGCACTCTGATATATCACAAACACACCCAACAGTACATATTCCCATTGCAAACACTACCGTTTAAAAAAAAAAATCAATTTTTTTCTTCCTTTAAAGTCTAGGTGTCTTTTTAAATTAACATATACACAAAATTTTAATTTTTTTAAAAGTATATAAATAGTAATTTTCATCTGCCCTGAAAGCACTTCCCCTCTTTTTAAGTTTCCTGTTGCTTGATTCATGACTGTGTGGTTACACATTTACTCTTACAAAACTCAGAAATTTATTTTGATTTAAAGCACAATCTCTGTAGAAGCACAGAGACTGGTATCAGACGACTTCTAGAGGAACAGAATTCATAGTATTCCAAGTTCTCTATGTCAACTGTTAACCACTGTCACTTTTGAAAATTACATTTAGTTTGTTGTCTGCCCGTCACCAACTAGATCTTCTTGTTCCTGTCTTTTCTAGATTCCATAATCCCTTAGGATTCTGTATTGCACTGAAAGCTCCTTTGGGATTCTGTATTGCACTGAAACCTCCTTGAAAACTTAACTAAATCAACTCTAGACCTTTTCCAAAGAAAGGAACAGCCAGTTTAAATTCCCATGGCATGTATTATATTTTCCAGATGTAGTTCTCTTCCCTATGGTCTACGTTTTTGTAACACGCTCTTCACAATGGGGGCACCAAACCTACACATGGCGTTTCAGCGTGATCCTAAACCAAAGATGACCTAATACAAACAGTATCAGAGCAAAAACCTGCATCAGCGAGGCTCGTTTCAAACCAAGCTCGGATCCCCAAACCAGCTCGCTGCAGGGCCACGGGGGCAGCTGTGCTGGCATGCAAATGCTCCCCAGGCTTCCAACAGGACTCCCGAAAAACCTCTTTGTAAATGCGTGGCACGCACTTACGCTGGTAGGGCTTTTTTCCCCAGAAGTTTTTGCCCTCCCTCCCCCTTTCGCACAGTGCCGTCACGGGAACCGGTTTGGGAAAATTACCCCGGATTACAAAATTATTTTTTTTTTCCTCCTCTTTTTCCTGCCTGACCGTTTTTCAGCCTCGAACACCCCCCCCACCCCCCCGCTGCGCAGCACCTGTGCGAGCGCAAGAGCAGACTCGGCAAGGAGCAGCCCAGGGTCGGGGTGGAACGGGGCGGCAGCTGCCGGGAACACATGTTAAACACGCAGCCGGGCGCGGGGTCGGGGCGGNGCATGCGCAGCCGGGTGCGGGTTGGCGGCCGCGGCGACGCCTTCCCCTTCCCGCCCGCGCGCGTGTGCCCGGCCCCGTCGCCGTGGCAACCGGGACGCGGTGCCAGGCGGCCGTGAGGGCCCCCGCCGCCGCCGCCGCCGGTCATGTCGGAGATCCTGAGCGAGTGGCTGAACGAGGAGGTGAAGCTCTCCCGGAGCGTGGGTGAGTGGGGGCCCCGCTGCGCCGTGAGGGGACGGGGGGTCGGGGGGCTGCCTGCCTTCCCAGGGGGCCGCCGCGGGGGCAGGCCTTCCTCCCGCCGAGGGGTCCCGCGGAGGGGACAACTCCCGCCGAGCCACCGCTGAGCCCTCCCGCTGCCTCGCGCCCGACACCTACCTCCTCAGGTGCGCTTTTTAATCCTCGTGTGCGAGACCACGGTTTATGAGGCGAAGTTAACTTTCCTGAAGGCGCAAGCGCTCTCCGGAGGTATGAGGAGCTCGAGCTTCGCCTGCTAATGAGGACTCCTGAGGATAAGAAATATCTTAATATGTTTGTGAAGCAGTGCTTTGTTTTGAATAGCAGGTGTTGTGCTGGCTTTGGAGAAGCGTTTGTTCTGCAAGGGTGGAGCAACTTTCCACGGATGACAAACACGTTAGATCTAGCTTTAGTTTCATTTGCGTTTTTTAGGGAGTACTTAGTAATTATCATTTATAGATATTGCTACGGTCTTAATGACAATTATGGCAGTGTTTACTTCTGAACATTGAAAATGTTAGATTACTACCTAAAGCTTATGTTGCAAAATAACTACACTGAAAGCAGATTTATTTGTGACTTGGAAACTAGTTACTGCTAGATCAGTCTTCTAAAATTCCTCTGAATTATTTAATAGAGTTTGGACTTAATTTTTTTATAATAATAGCAATAAGGAGTTGTATTAAGGTTAATGTATGAATTCTTTTAATTCTTTTCTGTTTTTAAAAAAAAAAACACAAAACACCAAACAACCAAACAAAACCCAAACTCAGTTCCAGGATCATTTTCAGAAGAATTTTCCACTGGCTACCTCCTAGGAGAACTTCTACACAAGTACGGTCTTCAGGATGACTTTAATCAATTTTCACAGAGCAGGTTAGTACATATGGGTAAGATGTCTCTTACAGAAATCAGACAAAATATTTATTTTTCAGTTAGGGTTTGCTAATGCAGAGTGGAAAAGACGTCTAGAACTTAGCAAGATTTGATGTATTTTCTGGTAAGTCAAAAGCTACTTCACAGAATCACAGGATCCCTTGGGTTGGAAGAGTGTTTTAAGATCATTGAGTTTAACCATAAACCTAACACTGCCAAAACCATCACTAAACCATGTCCCTCAGCGCCATGTCTACCCATCTTTTAAATACCTGCGGGGATGGAGATATTCCATCCCACTTCCCTGGGCAGCCTGTTCCAATGCTTGACAACTATTTCCATGAAGAAATTTTTTTTAATATCCAGTCTAAGCCTCCCCTGGTGCAACTTGAGGCCATTTCCTCTTGTCCTATTGCTTGTTACTTGGGAGAAGAGATTGACCCCCACCTGGCTACACCCTCCTTTCAGGTAGCTGTAGAGAGCGATAATGTCTCCCCTCAGCGTCCTTTTCTCCAGGCTAAACAACCCCAGTTCCCTCAGCTGCTCCTTATAAGATTCGTGCTCCAGACCCCTCACCAGCTTCATTGCCCTTCTCTGGACATGCTCCAGCACCTCAATGTCCCTCCTGTACTGTGATGCCCAACACTGCACACAGTGCTCAAGCTGCAGCCTCACCAGTGCTGAGTACAGGGGCATAATCACTGCCCTGCTCCTGCTGGCCACACTATTCCTGATACAGGCCAATACTTGTATTTGACACACTGATCAGCTTCATATTTCCAGAAAGATTGATCATGCTACTTCAAGAAAATTATGCATTTTGAGTGTAACTAGAATAGTAGCAGATTAGACCAAAAGTTCAACAAGCCCTTCAAGGATGTCTCTAAGACTGGAGGTACTGACACTGTCCCCCTGAGCTGTGTAGAGCTCCAGAGGTGTGGTGGTGACCATTACATCGTCACTAAAATGAAAATGGTGAAGAGAGACTCTAAGGCTTTGAGTGAATCCCTGGCAGAAGATCTTGTAAGAATTTACAAGTTTATGAGTAAACTGTTGTAATATCCACACTGAACAAAAGCAGAAAAACAGGAAGTTGAAAAACCTTTTGTAGATCTGTGAGCCTTGATGATGCAGTTCATGGGATTCCTTGGCCTATGCTCCATTTTGGCAGACCTTGGTCCACATGTATATCAAGTGCGCCAGGCTGTACATCCTCTTCCTGGTTCTTCTGAGCCTCTTTTTTATCTTCTTTCCACTTCTCTGTTATTTATATCTTTTCCTATCCAAGTCACACCAACTTGTGGGAGAGCAACTTGAGCACAACTAACAAAGGCAGTCGACAAACACAGCAGGTTTGCACAGCAGATTTTGGGTTCTGCTGTCTAGGACATCTAGATCTCCCATAAATTTCTGGGATCATTGGAGAACTGGTAACCCTTTGAGGAACTTTAGAGTGCCTGCTGCTTCTGGGAAAGGATATCTTCAGAAGGCTTTTACTTCTAGCAAGGTCTAGCAGCTTCTAAGAAGTTCTATCAACTCTCCTGCTCCATCTGCTGATGCGCAGCTGCAGAACAGGTTCATTGCCTTGGCAGCAGATGAGATGCTGATGGCTTTGTGCAAGAAAGCATCCAAGCTGGCAAAATTTGAACCATACTGCAGCATCAGGAGGAAAATGTGATAGTAGTGGGAGACTTTCTCCTGCAGGAGTTGGAGATGCCCATCTGCTAACCTCACATGCTTGCCAGGGAGGTTTCCTGCTTGCTAGGGGTTGGTTGCAGGATTGTGGAGGCTCATCCAGCCCTTGCACTGTTACTCTACCTGCTCTTCTATGTGGGCACCAAGGACACTTCCAGAGAGACCTGGAGCATATCAAGAGTGGCTCTGGAAGCAAAAGCCAAAGGCATGGGGTGTTTTTTCCCTCAATTCTGCTGGTGAGCTGGAAGGGCTTGAAGAGGAATGGGTAGATTCTACAGATCAACAAATGGTTGTGCAGCTGCTGTCAGCAGCAGAGATTTGGTTTTTTGCAGTCATGGGATCCTCTTTGAAGATGGACGACTGCTAGGAAGAGGTGGGATCCACCTGACCAAGTTGGGCAAAAGCATCTTTGCCAACAGGCTGGCAAACCTCATGAGGAAAGCTTTAAACTATGAATGAAGAGGGAAAAGACATGATTACACTCAAACAAGTGAGGAAGTGATGACCTAGACTGCGAAGCAAAAGGAGGAGGGTGATGTGAATAAGAGGGGCAAAACAATGCAGAAGGCTGCCCACCCCTAATATGTGTATGCAATTAAGGAAGTTCTGAGAAGACAGCATTGTGGGAGAAGCATTCACACTCTTTCTGGTAAGTCAACACAACTGGCTGCCTCTCTGAAGTGCCGATATACTAAAGCATGCAGCATGGGGAAAAACCAGGAGGAATTAGAAGCCTGTGTGCAGTTACAGGGCTTCGGTGTCTTTAGAACCACAGAGAGGCAGTGGGATAGGTCACACAACTGGAGTGATCCCATGGGTGGATATAGGCTCTTTGGGATGAACAGGCTGGGAAGGTGAGGAGGAGGTGTTGCCCTTTATATGAGAGAGCAGAGAAAATGCACAGAGCTCTGCCTTGGGTTGGATGATGACCAGTTAAGGTTTCATGGGTTAGGATTCAAGACCAAACTAAGCAATGCTGTGGTGACTGTGCCACAGATCAGTTGAGCAGGAAGAAGTACATAAGATCTTGAGACAACTGGAAGAATTCTCACTTTCACAGACCTCAGTCTGAATAGGAAACTTTTACCAAGTTGGTATCCAATGGAAAAGAAACACCACGAGGCACAGCAATCTAAGAGGTTACTGGAGTGTGTTGATGATAACTTCCTGAGAAATGTGATTGAGGAGCTGAAGAGGGGAGATGTTCTACTAAAACTAAGATATACAAACAAGGGAGGTTGGGTGCAGCATTGACAGCATTGACCGTGAGATGATGGAGTTCATGATCTTGAGAGGAGTGAACAGGCTAAATAACAGAATCACAACCCTACACTCCAGGAGAACAGACTTTGGCTTGTTCAGGGATCTGCTTGGAAGAATCCTATGTAAAACGGTCCTGGAGAGAGAAGGTCTTCAAGACAGTTGATTGATTTTTTTTTTCTAATTATTTTTTTTTCTTCCAAGGATCATCTCCTCCAAGAATAATCTATCTCAATGTGAATGAAACTGAACAAAGGCAGCAGGAGGCATGAATGGAAGAATAAGGTGCTAGTGACAAAACTCTAATGTAAAAAGGAAGAATACAAGACATGGAAGCAGGGTCAGGTGACCCAGGAGGGGCACAGAGACACTGTCTGAGTGTGCAGATGTGGCTCATTAGGACTCAAAACTGGTGAGGGACATGGAGGGCAACCAGAAGGACTTTTACAGGCATCTCCACAGCAAAAAGGAAGGCTAGAGAAGACACAAGCCTACTGCTGACTAGGACAGGACCCAGCGAAAAAACACATCAGTGCTTACATTGAGGAAAACACTACTTGTGCTCCCAAATTTTATAGCATTCTTCCCTGGGCTCTGAAATCTCCTTTGATTGACCTCAGATATTTTATTGTGACATAATTTGTATCCATGTGAAAGCGCAGGAAGGGGTAGCAATCTGAAGGCTGTACTAGGCTCTTCAGTCCGGTGGTGACGTCCCCAGTTCAGGCCCCAGGGAGGCAGCAAAATTCCCTGAAAAGAGGGTCCAGTCTGCAAACAGGTGCTTCCATTCCGGACATGAGGAAATCACTGTTAACCATAACTCGCCATTGTTTCTTCTTGGTCTTAGTGCAACGTTTTGTTGTGAGGGGTTGGTCTCTCTGACCTTGGCAAGACTGCTTGTGCAGATTCCTCCTCTGTCTCCTTATATGCTTTTTGCAGGGCACTGAGGGCCTCGTTACTCTGTAACAGTACCTTAGAGGGTAAAGAGGCGTTTCTCTTACTGCTCCACGCTGTATAACCTTCTTCCACCCATCCTAACCCCTTATTATGCTGCCTTCCTCCTGCCACAAAGCAGATCCAGGAACTACTTCTGTGGTGGCCGTGGAGTGTTAGCTTCCATGCATGACAGATGGCATGGCAGGCTACAGCTCCGCTGATAAATCTCCTTCTTTGATTCCCGAATACTGCTCAGTCTGCCACAAAAAAGGCTGAGGTGTTTAATGCCTTCTCTGTCTTGGTCTGCTCTACTGGTAAAACTGACATTCAGAAATCCCAAGCCCCTAAGACTAGCAGGAAAGCCTACAGCAAGAAAGATTTACCCTTGATGGAGGAGGATCAGCTTAAGGAACGTTTAAATAAACCAGAAATACTCAAGTCCATGGCACCTCATGGCATATACCCACACGTGCTGAGGGACCTGGCCAATGTCGTTGCTAAGTCACTCTTAATGGCCTTTGAAAGGTCCTGGTGACTGGGGGAGATTCCTAGAAGTAGAAGAATCCAACTGCCAGTCCTCTCTTCAAGGCAAGCAAGAAGGGTGAATTGGGGATGTACAAGCCAGCCAGCCTCACCTCGGTCCCTAGGAACTGATGGAGCAAGTAAGCATGCAAACCGTTTCCAAGAATATTAAGGACAAGAAGACGATGGGGAGTTGTCAGCATGGATTTATGAAGGGGAATTCATGCCTGACTAACCTGACAACCTTCCACAATGAGGTGGTGGGCTCAGTGGTTGAGAGAAGGTCAGCATATGCTGTTTACATTGACTTTTGACACTGTCTTCTGTAACATCCTCATAGATGAATGGATGAAGTACAGACTAGGTAAGCGGACACTGAGGGGGACTGACAAGTGGCTGAACTGCCAGGCTCAAGGGGTTGTGATCATCAGTGTGAAGTGCAGCTGACAGTCAGCGATAAGGGGTGTAGCCCAAGTGGTGTAGCTGATTCCGAGACCAATACTGGTTAAGATCTTCATTAACAACCTGCATGACTGAGACAGAGTGCACCCTCGGCAAGTTTGCAGACAACACAAAACTCAGAGGAGTTTTTCATACACCAGATGCTGTGCTGCCCTTCAGAGGGACTTCGATGGGCTGGAGAAAAGGGCTGATGGGAA
The DNA here is from genome assembly GCA_013398295.1 of Chionis minor. NCBI lineage: Eukaryota > Metazoa > Chordata > Aves > Charadriiformes > Chionidae > Chionis > Chionis minor. The sequence goes on along the minus strand of VZSF01005824.1, from coordinate 598,570 downwards.
TCTCATGAAGTTCAGCAAAGGGAAATGCGAAGTCCTGCATCTGATGAGGAAAACCCCATGGCTTCGGTACAGCTGGGGGCCAAGTGTCTTTGACGCACAGTCGCAGAGAAGCACCTGGAGGCCCTGGAGAATAACGAGCTGACCATGAGCCAGCAATGTGGCCTTGCAGCAAAGAAGACCAACAGCATCCTGGACCACGTTAAGAAGATACAGCACTGCTGAGACCGTATCTAGAGCGCTGTGTCCTGTTCAGGACTCCTCAGTGCAAGAAAGACATGGATGTATTGGATCAGGCCCAGCAAAAGGCCCTGACAGTTATTGTTCTGGGAGCATCTGGTATATGAGATGGAGGAGGACCATATCGGGTGTTCTTCATGGTACTCTGTGACTTTGTAAAGATAATGTGATGTTTTCACTTTTCTTCATTTTTTCTTTTCTAAATATCACTGACATTGATTTTTTGACAACTATTGAGAATTGTGGTAATGTTTTTCCCACTCCAAGTTATTCTTTCAGCACATTAAATAAATTATTGCTATATAATAGTCATTGTACGGTCATGGAATCCTGTGAGAACCTGTACCAGCATAATCTTACTCAATATGTATAAACTAATACTTTTAGAATTTGGAGCGTCCCATTAAGAAAAAGCATATTATTCATCGATCATTTGGTAAGCTGATATCACTTTAATAAGTTTAAGCACAGCCCAAGGCAAGAAAATGAGAAAACTGAGAAAAAAGAAAAATGTAGATTCCTTTTTTAGGATAATCAATGATAATCTAGAAGGCACTAGTAGAAAAGAATGTGGGGTCATTGCAACTAAACTAGTCAAGATCTGCTTAACTATATTAGCTGCTTATGTTGCACAGTTTCTGGACATATAAACAAGGGATTAATAGTTGAGAAAGTGATACTGCTTTTTAAAAAGGAAAACTACTGGAAAACTATTTCCAGTTTGGCTACCCATATTTGAAAAAGAAAATATTTTAGTTTTCTCTGTTCTCTTACAATGATCTTGAACTCAGATTTACAAGTTTTTTGTATTATCATGCGAGGTTAAGAAATTCCATCTAATCTGATTACAGAACAAAAAAGTTAAGAGGTGGTATCACCATAGCTTCTTAATACATGTGAGGTGATTCCTGACAGTAGGACTCACCTTAACCTTCACTTGATGGCAGAAAAATGTTCAATAGTTGTAAGCTACAATTATATATAGTTGTGTAAGAAATAAGACATGGACTATTATAGTGAGAGTAATGATCTCCTGGACTGTTTCATCTAGGAATAAGCTGAATACTGTATTACCAGAAATCTTAAGTTAAAATTGGACATTTTTGTAGAATTGTGCTGTAGCTTGGCTGACCTCAAAAGCTTGTTGGTTCATGTGAAGGAATTATTGTGAATTCAAGTGATAGAGCAGTTTAGAAACTATAATGTTCTGATTCAGGTTGAAGTTACGGATTTGTTGGATAACATTCAGTGTGTTAATATACAGTGATAATTCACTGTTACTGAGTTTTGGCCTGTATGTATATTGATCTTGACTGCTTCTGTTGGAGAATCTATATATCAAGGGAAAAATTAATCTGCAATCCACTACTTCAGTTTTGAATGCAAATTGCTCATTGAGAAATATGACAAAGTGTTGTCAGGGTTAATAGATTATGTAGACTTTTTTAATAATTTCCTGTATTTTGTCTGGTTAGACCTCAAGTGGATTGATATGGTTAATGCAGAAACTTCATTCTAACTCTTTGGACTTTTTGTGGATGGTATACAATTAACTGCAATTGTGGCTAAGCTTTTGCTGCCAGATGCACTCTGTGTGTGCATGTATCAAGATTTATACAACCCAATGTGTTCTCTATTTTTTCCAAAAGTTTTGCCTGGTAGACCAATGCAGTTACATGTACTGCAGTATAAAATCTAAGCCAAAGTGTGTATCACACTTCTTTAAGGAAGTAATCTGTGTTTTTTTCCCCTGCTACAGTAGTATGAGATAAATGTCACAACCATGCTTGTTGCAGCAAATTGGAATTGAAAATAAGTTTATGTTCTCATTTTTCGTTGTTGTTGTTCTTTTTAATTATACAGGGTTGCAAATGCAAAACTTAACAATTTTTCTCGCCTGGAGCCCACACTTCGCCTCCTTGGTGTACAGTTTAATGAGAATGTGGCCCAAGACATCATGACAGGACAACATGGGGCTGCAATGAAGCTTTTATATGAGTTGTATATTGCTTTAGAAAAAAAGAGAAAGGCAAAGCTCACTGGAGTAGCCATGGAAGCAATGAGACCTGCCGCAACTGCAAAGCTTAAGTCCATTGAAAGTGTTTTGTATCGAGAGGTAACTAACTGTGCCTATTATGTATAAATACATAGGAAAAAAGGTATAATATTCACATGTACCTCTCAAGCATGTTGCACACTTCCCCTCCCCACTCTTTAAATCTGTTCAAAACCCCAAAAGGTGGAGTCCTGTGCTATGTCTTATATGTAGACAGTGGGATTACACAGTTTGTCTGTGACTCACAAGGGTATTGATCATCTGTATTTTGTGTTCCTTTGTTTTGGCTCATTCTGTGTTGCCTGCTCTGTTTTTAAGCTTTCTCCAGACTTAAAATAAGTATAGCAACAAAAGCTATGTTCAGCAGCTGCCTTTTTACTCATTTGATCAGTACAGATTGCAGACTGCAGTGCGGTATAGGCATCAACTTAGACTAACTTTCCCTCTAGGAAACCTGTTTATAACTGTGTTGAGCTTTGTGCCACAGGGGTTTGGGTCCTTCTGTTGTTCGTCTCTCCATATATTTATACTACACTCAAGCCTGCAATAACCATATGCTGAATAATACAAACAGGGAAAAACAAAAGGGAAAGAGGATATCTAAGAGGAAGCCTGTATTGATGTAGTAGATTCTGTTAAGGATGTTTTTCTTGACTTCAACAGTAATGTTAGACATGTGCAGACCATAATTTATTATCGCACTGAGCAATCTTTTAGAAGCTATATATTGTGAATTGAATTCGGCTGGGTGAAATTTCACATTTTTTTCTGGTACACTTCCTGAAAAATAGTCAAAAAGCAGAAAGTTTACCAACAAGTGCAAGGATAGTTCCATACAGTCAAAACATCCCTTCACCTGTAGAGGGGTAGCTTAAAGAAGATAAAGCAACTGAGCGTAGCTCCTGTCAATAGGTAGATGCAGAATGACATTTGAATTGTAGAATGGTTGAGATTAGAAAGGGCCTCTGGAGATCACTTGATCTACCCCCCCTGCTCTAAGCAAAGTCAATTAGAGCAGGTTGCTCAGGACGTTGTTCAGTTGGATTTTGAATATCTCCAAAGATGGAGACTTCACAGCCTGTCTGGGCAAATTGTTTATCGCCCTTCCAGTAATTTTTTTTCCTTATGTTTAAGATGAATTTTCTGTATTTCAGTGAGAGTAGAGTAGAGTAGAGCAGAGCAGGGCAAAGTCGAGTAGAACAGAACAGAACAGAACAGAGCAGTTCCAGTGGAAGGGACGTACAACCATCATCTAGTCCAACAGCCTGACGCCTTAGAGCTGACCAAGAGTTAAAGCATGCTATTAAGGGCATTGTCCAAAATCCTCTGAAACACTGACAGGCCTGGGGCATCGACTGCCTCTCTAGAAAGCTTGTTCCAGTGTGTGACCACCCTCTGGGTAAAGAAATGCTTGCTAATATCTACTCTAAAGCTCCTCTGGTGCAGCTTTGAAGCATTCCCATGTGTCCTGTCACTGGATACCAGGAAAAAGAGCTCATCACCTCCCTCTCCACTTCCCTTCTTCGGGAAGCTGTAGAGAGCAACGAGTTGCCCCTCAGCCTTTTTTTTTCCAAACTAAACAAAGTTTGGCATTGTTCAAGTTCAAATCTGCATGTACTTTCAATAGAGCCAGTCCTGTTTTTCTGAAAAATATTTGACCATGTTTAGATGTTGTTCTGTGTATATTAACACAGTAAAACTCAGTTTGAAATTACTATTGCAAAATTATCATACTTAAATATGTTTCTTACTGGTTCTGACACTTCATTGCTTGACGTTTAATTTTAGCGTTTGAAAACTTTAACACCACGTCAGGCTGATTTGCAACTACAGCAGATTTCAGAGCGTTTTGAAATAAAATCTAAGGCAATAGAAGATAAAATAGCTCGTATCCATATTGCAGAACAACAGAAAGTTCAGAAGCTCCAAGAGGAACAAAGAGCCCAAGACATTGAAAAGGTGATGACTTACTTTTTATAGCCTTCTGAAAAAGTATTCTTTTTCTTAAGTATTCTTAAGGTCATGTAGATAATGTTTTACTTAAAGCTAGTGTGAATGCTTGTTAATTCTGTGCTACACAGTCACATTTATACAAAAAAAGAGAAAAGGAGTATACATGGCAATATAAAGCCAATATAAAGATATAGCTATAAAGCCAATATACTGTTATAAGACCCTTAAAACCATTAATATTTAAAAATCACTTAATGTTAAATTGAGAGTATTTCCATCTTTAAGTTGACTAATTTGAGATGCATTTTATAAGGCTTATTAAAGGGAAAGAGTCTTGCTGTGGTTATTTAGCTGTTCACTGCATGAACAAGAATGAAAAAAAAAAGTCCCTTCATGTATCTAGAAAAGAAAATACAAGCAGTAGCCAAAATATTCAAAATAAAATTTAAAAGAAAATGTATTGATAACTTATTTGTTGTATTATGTATGTATTTTTAAACTATCTTTAATTCTGTAGAAGAACTTCTTTCCCACTCAATTCTACCTTTAGTTGCATGTATCTGTAGTGCACTTTTAATTAGTGTAATTTAAACCTTTGTTACTTCTTGATCATCTGAGACTTATTGTTCAGCGGTGATGTTACCTAATGGTATTCTCAGTTTCTCTACCGGGAAACTGGAATTCTCAGTTTCTGTGCTGAATTCTGACCTGAAACAGGCACCATACTAGAGTTAAAATTTACTACAAACCCTTAAATACCTACAAGGCAATGACCACAAACTGGTTGTTTTACAGATGTGCTTCTATTGTACCGCAGTATTTGTTAAAGCAGACATAGCATATATAGATGTACCATTTTCTGATGGATCTTCATCCTCCAATATTGAGAACATATACTAGCATATTACTAAATTGAAAAATTATTGATAATGTAGAATGATACTTTATTTTAAGATGCATTTTACAAAATCTACTTCTTGATATAAAAATGGTGATTTATGAGTACAGTGGCTGAGAATAGTCAAGACAAGGTTTAACTATGGACAAAAGATAGAGATTTTTTTGCTTTCATGGCATTTTCATGATCCACTTTAAAACAAGGAAACAAAAACCCCACACACAAAAAAAAAGAAAAGTCATTTGCTCAAGCCTGGACCCTGGTAAGCTCTCCTGATTTTTTTTTTTCCTTATGGCTTTCATTTCATTGATATATAGGTAGTGTATTAGAGCCGTATGGTGTATTTTGTTTCAACTCAAGTATCTGAGCACAATATGTTGAATCTTTAGCATCGCTCAGGAAGAAGGAGACAAAATGAAATAATGGCCAGGATTCAAGCAGCCATTATACAGATTCCAAAGCCACCACCAAGCCACACCATAAAAGCTATTGAAGCCAAAAAATTCTTAAAGAAGAAAAGAGAAGCAGAGGTAACTATCATCTATATTATTTTGATGTTAATTGTATGAAACAGCAAAACATATGATTTCTGGGAGCATTTACATTTAGAAATACTGTATATACACCATCCAAAAGCTGCTGATGTAACTGTTGAAATGATATAGTAGATTCAACCAGTGAAAATTGGGCTAAATATTAATATGATTATAATTCTGCATTGGTTACTTAGTAAAAATTTGTTTTGATGTAAGAGGAAGTTCTTATTGAATAAATACCATAGGTAGGTACTCATTTAATTGCTGACAGTATTTTAGCTTCTAGTCTACTGAGTAGAATAAGTGAAATAAAAGCATTAATGTTTCCTTCTCATTCGTGCATGATGTTTTACAGCATAATGTATGAAATCTTCTGTAACACACTATAAAAGTATCTGCTCTATCAAAAGTGTTAGTAACAGCTGAAATTGACAATAGTCTTAGATCAAACCAAGAGACGATGGCAATGCAGGAACAAAATATCTGTTTTATCTACTGCTGAAGAGTACTCAGATTGTAATCTTACAGTTCATGGATTGTATTGTCTCAAGGAGGGCAAATATTACCGCATATTTTTACAACTGCACAACTGTGACAGATGCATTTAAATGTAGAGTGTAGGAACATAGTTACTTGAGTAACTGTCAGGGATAAATTCAAGCTACTAAATCTAAAGCAGATCGTAGCCCAGAATATTATGTTTCAAATCCCTGAGCAGTGGGAAATATATAAATTGCTATAGTCTATGTGAATTCAGAATTATCCTGCAGCATGAACAGCTGCAAAATCTTAAGATTTTCTGGCTGTTGGACATAGGTATAGCTAGGAAAAGGCAGGGGGGAAGGAAATGAAAGGTAGAAGGAGGAAATGGTCTTGCCGTTTTTTCTTGATCTAGCTGATGCTTAAAATATTTTCAGTGTAAACATTTCTGTTGTACTAACATGACATAAAAGTACTTCTCTAATACTTAGTCTGTTGAACCTGCCTTATGATGCTTTGTGAAGAGAAAAGAAACATTAAATTTTGTGTTACTTCTTCAGGATACATACAAGGAGATTAAGAATTTTGAGAAGTCTGTCGAAGGAAGTGCCTCTGAAGTTCACAGCCAAGTCACTGACAGGTAATATTTGGATATTAGGTTGTTAAGATTAGAGAGGATCTTACCTCAGGTGTGTACTATCTATGTAGACAGCTACTTGAGGAAAATGTAATGGCTTTTGTAGTTTTAACTGTGATTGTCCTATGAGTGATTGTCCCGCTGTGCAAATACTCTGGCTCTAGCACTGTTGCAGTGTTTTTACCTTACCTTTAATTGTAGTAGAGACGGCTTAAGCTTCCTGCTCTCCTTTTTGGCAGCAACAAAGGACATGAGGTGCATTTCTTCTCTGTTCATTTCAGTCATTGAGCCTGTAAGGTCTGTTAGACGTGCAGAGAGTTGAGAATGGTTGTAGATATACATACACGGTAACACTTTTCGAAGAAAATGGAGAGAAATAACCTTTCTCCTTAGATTTATCTGTGTTGCATTTTTTGTGAATAGTTTTAAGTAATAGTCATTCTGTCACCTTTAGTGATATGTATACCGTACTTAGAAGAGGTGACACTTAGACCTGCTGTTGTGGATCCTTTGATGCATGAACAACGTGTGACTAATAACTCTGCAAAACTGCACTTAGAGTGTATGGGTATATTGAAGTGCAACCTATCTTTCTTTGATAATGTGAGCCATCCTAATTTCCTGTTTCTGCAGAATTTGGCATCATATTAGCAAATGAACTAAGTGATAGTTGGCTCAAATTAGTGCTGGAGCCCTCCTCTGGACTTAGTGGTCATTGTGGGGCACAAGAGCATCAAGAAGTAGCCACAGTGCCCACAGAGAGTGCTGTTGTGCATTTGTCAGACTTGCGCATAACTATACAAATAGCTGTATGAAAACACCTCTAAGAACCATAATTCCTGTGAAGTCAGTGATCTTTTTCTTTTCAATCTTTTCAACCAGTGACATACAAGAATCATTGCAAACTCAAAAGCTGCAAGAAACAACTCTAGAAACTGCGACAGAGACAGCAACTGAGCTGTTAAATATATATTCAGATGATGATTATATACAGAAAATTCAAAAACGTTTAGAGGAAGATACATTTGCTAGAGAACAAAGAGAAAAAAGACGACGAAAAATGCTAATGGAACAGTTAATAGCACATGAAGCTGAAGAGGTGAGAAAAAAGAAGCTGAGGTATATAACCAATGCACAATTAGTAATTTAAAATTTTGTTTACAAATATAAGAGTATTTTTGGAGGATTGAATAAAATCCATTCTGAAGAAGACACATTAAAAAACAAACAAACATGGCAATTCTTGGTTGAAAACCTGTATTTACAAATGTGTCATGTAAAGTTTTGGATGAATTCTGAAGTTCTGGGTGATATGAAGAAGCAAAACATTTTTTCAGATCAGAGCTGTGATTTTTGATATGTTATAGAATAGAAGATGTGTCTTTGGAGGATGTCTGTGTTGTGTCTTGAAATGGATGTTGCAGGTTATTCTATTTGAATCTGGTCTGTAAAGCACAAGGCTTTTCAGACTCCGCCTCAGACATTCCTCATTCGAAAAGCAGCTCTTGAGATTACTGACTTCACAGATTTTCTCTTTTGTAATGATTGTACCAAAACAAAAACTTGTAACTTCCTGGGTTTCTGTGCGTTCTAGTTATCTTTTGTCTTAGTATTGCATTGTGAGTCCTTAGCTTAGATTATATGGGTTGAACCCAGTATAGCTGAACGTGTCTCTGCTGCAATTGCATAATAGTAGCACTTCAGAGGTGTGGCATCTCTGAAAAGGACAAGTATGACATTTTATATATGTGTGTGTATATATATGTATGTTTATATATTACATATTACATATATAATATATATATAGAAGCACTGGCAGGTAGCATCTGGAGATGTTTTTGGAGTTGTTAAGAAAAAAATTAAATTTATTGCGGTAGGCATCTAGAAATTAGATTACTTCTCAATGTGTATACCAGACCTATATTCTATGAAAAACACCTGTAGTGGCTTAGACCAAGAGTCTGTCTATGTCTGCATCTTGTTTCTGAGCTCTCATTTATAGAGATTCTGTGTCACGTTCTTGTTTATACGCATAGGCCATGAAGTTTTGCAACCCAGTTGTCTGAAATCGCTGTAGTCCCAAAACTTTACCTGCCGTCAGCTGTTGCAGCCCCAGCACAGCCTCAGCAGCCTGGACTGGTGGTTCCGACAGCCACGGCTGTGAGTTGATGGTTGTTGGGCCAGCAGCCGTCACTGGGGCGTTTGGTGGTTAGGGCAGCTCTAAGCCAGCGAAGCCAGCCAGCGCTGTCGAGGAGGTCACTGCTGACTGTAGGGCAAGCCTTGTCAGTTTGATATGGAGGAACCCTTGCAATGTTCCAATCACATTGGCTCCACTGAGGCTCTGAAATAAGGAAAAAGTAACAAGAGTGTTCCTAACTTCCGAGGAAGAAAAAATCAGTGTTGATGTAGGAACAATAGAAGTCACAGAGTGCAGGAATTAGAAGGAAAGACAAGTGAGCAGTTGACTGGAAGAGTAGTCTGATCAGATCAGAGAATCTGTTTCGTGGTAATTTGTTTCTAAATTATCAGAGGAAGAGGGGTCTGGTTGGAACTCTTGTGAGATTTCAGAAATTAGATGTTGCTTGACAGAGCAGTTTGATGCAAACTGAGATATTTTCTTTTAAAAATACATAAATATACAAAGTATTTGAAAGTTACTTTGTCGCTTCATGAGACATTGAACCAGAAAGGGTTTGCAGACTGGGACTGTAGCTTTCATGTAGACATTAGAGTCAGATTTTTACCTGTACTGCATAAAACAGACCGCGCCTCAGATCATTTAGAGTCAAATGAATTTCATTCCTTCAGAGTGCTTTAGTCTGTTTCATGTCCATACGTATAAACCTCTACTAAAAGAATCTTGTTCAGATTCTTGACTTCTGACACTCTACAAGTTGGAGCCTGGGAGAAAAAATAATTTACAATTACATGACACTCCTCTATGATGCCAGTCAGATTTTTGTACACAGGAGCTTAAAGTGTTGGACAGTAACACATCTTCACCCCAATTAAATTTTTGATCTCCATAATTTCAATAAAAGTATTTCTTCTAAGTACTCATTATTTTTAAATGCTCTGCTGGGATTTTATCTCTCTGAATTTAAAAGGTTTTCAGGAAGAAGTTACCATCAGCAATAAATTGAGAAGATGAAGATGGGGGGGGAAATTAATCATTAATAGATTATTGCTTGTCAACCAAATAGATTTATGTATGCTAAATTATAAGTTTTGGTCATAAATTTTATGACTACACAACACGACAGAATTGTTTCATTTGTGTGTTAATTAAAGAAGGAAATAGAAAAATGTGATATAGTAATTATGTATGAACAACATGAAACAGACACATTAATGTTTGACCACTGGATGCCACTGTTGTCTCAAGTAGGTAAACTGAAAAAAAGTTTATAGTATGCTTTCTCAGTAGTAATTTTTCAAACAATTACTAGGATGTCCCATTTACAGTATTTATGACTTCTTCAAACACCTCACAGTCCTCTGTGAAGAAGTTGATATAAAATGTTAGGTCAAAAAATTATCCTACCATTTTTATTTTGTCTTCTAGTATTCCTAGAAGTTTCAAAACTTTTCAACTTCACATTTTAGTACTTTGTCTACTTCTGTTTGTGTGAAAGATAGCTACCAATGCTTCAGTCCCCTATCCTATAAGCACCCTTTTTGAAATTATGAGTTTGGTGTTCTGAATCACAGTTTATCCATTGTGTAGCTCTGAGTTAATTGCCTTTTCATATATTCTTGTTTCTCAAAAATTTACTGCTGGCTCTTTTAAGGCCTACTCAGTGTGTCAAAATATTTAATCACTTAGAATATCAAAGGTCTCTACCCTTCATTTAACATGGAAAAGGTACCTTTGAGCTGCTCTGAAGTGTTCTAAAGGAGTGTCTTCACATTTCCTTTGTAAAGAGGCATTCACCTAGATGAGGTGCTTTGACTTCTCACCAGACCAACTATTTGCACCATACAGTTGACGGTTTTTATCATAAATGACCACTCTGTTAGGGTGACTCCTTCAGTTCCTTGTGACTTAGCAATTAAAGACCCATGTTCCTCTGGTGGAGTACTTATTGCTGTACTAATCCATGGCTGCGGATAAGCATTTGCAACCAAAGGAAATAGTGGAGGATATTGACTTGTAATAGGAAGCAAAGTCTCTGTGTTCTTCTTTGAAATATTAAAGAAATACTAAGTCTAAAGAAGCAGTGGATAGAACTGAGGCACCAAAGGGCATCATGTCTGCTTTTATTGCCTTGACTTTATGAATGTAAAAGACAAATGAACAGATTAACTCTTCAGTAGGCAGTGCTATTGGAAAATTTTATCAGCTGAACTGTATCAAATGACACAGCATGAATATGAAAATATAAAGGGCATATAAATTTGTTACTATTGCACTGTTTTCGATTTCAGTTGCATGCACGATGAGAATTCAGTGTGTAAAAAACCAGTGTACAAGCACAACACTACAAATACAGTATAAAACACATTCAAAATTACATCCTCATTTTGTGATAAACTTTGTAGAGAGATAATATTGCATGCAGGTAAAGCACTCTGGGATTAAAGTCTCAGATAACCTCATCTTTGCTATTAGAATATCATGCAGTGTCATAAGATTTAGTGCTAGGAAAGGGGAGTGCAAAGCTCATAATTTGGGTAAAATAAACAAAATGTTGAGGGATTAGCTTAGTCTTTTCAAGTCACCAGTATTTAATTGGAATGTACTTTATTCCCAGCAGTTGTAAAGGGAAAGGAACTTAAAAATATAGGAAGAGTTTTGTTTGAAAAATATTGACTTCTCCCTAACATCAACATTAAAGATCTAAATTAATAAGAAAGTTGTTCTTTGTATTGCAGTTGAAATAGCCACATTTTGCAGCTTTGTGTTAGAAATCTATTAGAGATGTCCTAGTTACATGATGTAGCACAGACCTAGACCTCTTTGTAGAGTTCTTTCATAAATAGTATGGTAATATGTAATAACGTTTGGATTTCATTTATAGGTAAACTTATGTAATGTGTTCTGCCCTCTCTGTCACAGACAGCTGATGGAAAATAAACCAGATTAACATAAAGTAGAAGTGATACTTTATTTTTATTTGGGTTTTGTACTACTACTGCTAACTGACTTTACCTGTTGCTCTGTTCTTAGGGAAATGAATTTGAGATCTTCAGATCAGTTCCCAATTTAGGTCCTTAAATTGAATACATTTCATAGCGGTTTTGCTGCATCTAAAACAAATGTCCAGGGAATCAGATATTTCCTCTAAAATTCTATTTTAGGAGTGATATTTGGCAGTGGGGCTTGAAAGGCAAGCTGATGTTTTTGCTTAGAACTCAGTAGTAGTTCTGGACTGTGAAAGTAGGGAGGCAAAACTTTAGGTGAGGTTATGCGTTAGTTTCGATACCAAGAACAGTCTAGAGAAGTGTCATAGTGAGAAGATACTATCATTTTTTGACAAGTACTTTAAAAAGTAACAGTCCACAGCCTTCAAAATGTCTGTGCAAATGAACCATGCTTCAAGCTATAGTTCAGTATTATTTTCTTGTAGTACTGAGTAGGGAATTCTATTCATGTCCCAGTGAGAACACTGAAACTGCTACCTAGAAGTCTTGTATTTTCCTCTGTTCTGAATGCTTCCTCATATTCCCAGTCTCCTGAATGCAGGAAAAAGGAGGATATAATTACCCAAATCCCAAGAAAGAAGGAAAAAGTTCAAACCTATAGAATAGGCTGATCAAGGATCCAGCATAGTATGGCTGAGAATGGGGACTGGTGAACAGCAGGGATAAGTTAATGATTTGAGGAAAATCTTTACATACAGAACCAGTTATTTGAAATATGCTACAGTTTCTTTGCACACAGGAAATTTCCACGTTAAAATTGACTTAATCTGGGAAAATGTATTTTTACTAAGTATCGCAGTAAAGACATATTTAGAATGCACTTCTATTGTTCCACAATTCTTGTATAGTTTACAAAAGTAGTACTGATAAATAGGTATGTATGTTGTTCTGGAATTATGTATCAAATGAGCAGATAAATGCTGTTAAATGACTCCATTTTTCTCATGAGATACTGATGAGTTGGCTCTGAAATAGTTTATAAGCCGTGCTCTACAAATGAAAGATTTTTTTTTTATCTTTTAGGAGGCCTACAGGGAGGAGCAACTTATTTACAGACTAATGAGACAATCTCAGCAGGAGCGGAGGATTGCTGTTCAACTCATGCATGTTCGACATGAAAAAGAGGTGTTAAGGCAAAACAGAATTTTCAGGGAAAAACAATATGAAGAAAGACGACTGAAGGAGTTCCAGGAAGCTCTTGATAGAGAAGCGGTAAAAGATTGTTTGCTCCTTGAATTGCTGCAAGACTGTTACAATACCTTCCTGTTACAAAATTGAACTTGTATTATCAACTCTTAGAATTCAGGACTTTTCTAGGGATAGGGTTTTTTAATGATGAATATATTCTTTTATCTAGGTTCAACATTACAGCCAAGTTAATAAGGGATAAAGCTGAGCAGCTTAAAGTCTAATTTTGCTTTTTTCTTCCAACCTAATTTTAACTGTGTGGAAAAACAGCTGAGTACTCCGAGTTTAAAAGGCACAGCCTTGCAGAGCCAAAATGACAAGACAAAGACATAGGATCTTGTTTCAAGAATCATATTTTTCATTTACTTTAGATGTAATCTGTTAATATCCATTTTTGACAAATGCTGGAGGAGTTTCACTCAGGAGTGCTAATTTCTACCCTGGAGTTTGGGATTGATAAATAAATTAAAAGGACTCATAATCCTGTGGCAAACTGCCAAGTGCTACACTGATAGTAGGCCATAATGTGATGGTAGAGATCTTATTTTGCTCCTGCCAAAAATGATTAGCAGCTCCAAATCCTTCAACACAGCTGGAGTCTTATGCAATCATCAGCTATAGCTATTGATTACAACATCTCTTCAAGTACACTTTCAGCCAAAGGGGACACACCGTCAAAGGAACCGCTGATAATTTTCAACCATGACCAGCAATCTTTCTCAAGGATTGAACAGCATCAACAGTATCAAATTATTTACACATCAGAATCTTGTGGGTTAAATTACATGTCACATATTCGAAATGAGTATTCCATTGCAGGTTTCAGTGGAACTAAGCCTCAACCAGTGCATCTGCATAGTTATTCCTTAGGAGTAGTAGATAGCATCATTTCATGTTTTCCTGACCCCTAAGCACTCAATATACTCTTAATCCATTTAAAATGAAAGGAGTAATATATTTCTCATTTATTTCATTATATTTTAGCAATTAGAAAGCAAACAATCTGGAATTTATAGAATGAATACAAGTTTTTATATTTGTCTATGTGTTACTCTGCTTGCTGGCTGTCCAGCTCTGTTTCCATTTCTTGACTTAAATGAGCAAGGTCAGTTTTGTTTCCAGGACTGTGCACTTCTGCACTTTCACTTTCTTTGAAATTTCAAATTTACTCTTTAAAAAAATTCTAGGCTCTTGCAAAACAAGAAAAAATTGATTACGAAGAACAAATTATCAAAGAGAGAGAACGTCATGAGAAAATTGCTGTTGAGAGAGCTGAAGCACGTTATAAAAAGCATTATTCTATATGTTGGGAAGTGATTGACCAAATCATTGATTTGTCAACAAAAGTAGCAGAATATCGTCTACTGACAAACAAGTGAGTATGGTAGCTGTTAGGCAAAAGTAACAGTTGGTAGGTAGCTGTTAGGCTTCATTATTCAGATGGGTTTAAGCACCATTACATCCCACGTAGATACTCATGTATCTACAGGACAGCTCCAATTAATTTGTGTGGAAAAATGACAACGCTACTTTCGTGTGAGGATTCACTGATGTGTAATACAGGGTGAACTAATGCTAAAGCCTTAGCATAATTTCTTGAAAACTCATCTAAGTTGAATCCTTAGGAGGCCAAGATCCAGTTGTTCTGCAACTTGTGGAACTACTGGTTTCCTTTCTTTTATGAACATATTCCTTAATTTAAAAGTTGAAAACCGAGTGGTGCTTATCTCATTCTAGATTGCTCCACTAGCTGAACACTTCCTCACTGTAATATAAACAGAATGAGTTTCCTAAGATTTATCAACCTGCCTGGACTGTCCTAAGAGTGTAACTCAGTCCAAAATCTTCCGAGTCCTACATTCTGTGATTCTCTCTTCTGACTTGCCCTAATTGCACTGGGTTTCTGAGAAGGTCCTAAAAAGATAGTTACCTCCAAATGCCTGTGCTGTAGGAGTGTTTCCAAAACCACAGACTGGAGCATTGTTGCTGTTGTTCTTTCATTAGTATTGATGATTATACTATGGCGTAAGGCTTACAGCATGAGAAAGTATGCCAAAAATCTTCATTGCCTTTTAGTGTAGTTGTACGTTAAAATAATAAAGCTGTAACCATATGAAATACATATGATTATATTTTATGGAAATTATATAAATAAAATATTCAGCCTAGACACAGTTTAGTGATGATTTGATCTACACATTTAGTGATGGTTCCAGTGTAAGCTAGTGTCACATTTGCTAGTATCGACTGGTGTGCAATATATACAGATATTTGAAATATCTTTCCAAAATATGTATATCAAGCTTATATCTGCATTTACTGCCACTATAGATATGCTTTGTCTGTCCTTCCATGTACTTCATTGCGCAGGATGCATACAATAGATATTCAATTGGTTTTGAAAAACACATGCAGAGTTTATTTAAAGCTGTAACACTCAACTATCTACAGTCATTACTAAAAAAAAAGAAAGTCCAAATCAATGTAATCTTAAGAAATAGTAGAAACTTTAATTTTGACCATTTGATGAATTTAAGCTATTATTTATATTGTTTATTTAGCAGCCGTAGAATTCTAGTGTGACATATGTCAGCATCCTATTTGCATTTAGCTTGCTACTGTATGCGATTTGTCTTGTTGTTTAATATGAATATTTTTCCTTTCTAAAAGAAAAAAAAGTTTAATTACTCATATAATTCTAAATTAATTTTAGCTTCCAGGAAAAAATTCTATAGATTTTTGGTGGGAGGAGACCTTACCCCACAAAAGGGAAGAATATTTTGGAGCAGGAAAAAATAGCTATAGCAAAACTGTTACTACAGCGCTCTGCCAGCCAAATACTGTTTGATGACACAATTGTGAAAATACTGAAGCCTACAAGTGCCTACAGCTGTCATAAAAGTAACTAGGCGTTTATAAATAGCTGTAATAATTATAGAAAGCATTATAAACTATATCCAATTTAGCATATGCTTGTTTCATGATTGTAATTCTTGTAAATTTGGTTCTGCTGTTCTGAAACATCTAACCCTTTAATTTTTGTTTTGGAACTCATTCTTTTTTTTATTTCTGCAGCAAAATTCCATTAAAACTGATGCTTGATTGGAAGGATTTTTTTTTTAATGGAAAACCAATGTATGAACAAGCCTCAATTCAACCCTTGCCAAGAGAACCGAGCCAAGAAGAACTTGTAGAGCTGGATAAAATGAATCTGTTAGATGAAAAAGATTATGGTGAATACAAGGTACATCAAACTGATAATGAGACATAATACACCTTGATTTTCATAATCATAAACATTTTATTGTGGTGTTTCATTTTCTTCTTTTACTGGTTTCTGATATCAGATTTTGACATTTTGTTTTAATTGTCTGAGGTTCTATATGAAATATCTGGCTATATTTTATGTTAGTAGCACTGGAGAACTGGTGCAACTTTAAAACACTGTTATAATTTGATTCTTGTATATAATATTGATTATATTTCTTTCTTGAGTTCACAGGACCAACGTGTTCATTGCAATGCAATTAATTTTTAGCTAATCACAATTTAAAAGTGTGGTTAATGCCACTGTGTTTGCAAATGAAACAGAAAGTAGGCAGCAAAAGCAAGTAAAATGAAATACTGTATCTGTTACAAAAGCTGATAGTCTTAATTTCAGCAATCTTAAGTGACGTCTTTCTAACAAGATTTTTTGTTTTGTGTGATCCATTTATTTTAAGATGTTAACGTTTATGAAAATTATTAAAAATGGCTGACACTTTTGTTAGTGTTCTGTTAGAATACAAGTAACTTTTTTCCAGGGTGCCTTAAAACTTTCCTTAACTTTACAAGATGTTAATGTAATTCCACAAGTGAAAGATGAAGGATGAATGTTTCCCTGCTACAATGTATTGTATAAATTTTTTCCAAAGAGATTAATGATGTTTTTCTTTCAAAAAAAAATCCCGCTACATATTTAATTTTTTTAAATCATCAGTCTAACTGGAATATGAGAAAGTTATGGCAAATACCTTGTCTTAGACTTGTTGGAAAATTATAACTAAGATATATATATGTGCTTTTATCCGCATCCTGAACCAATTGGTACATTTTCTTTTGAAATGATTATAAAAGTATGTTACAAGTTTCTGTGATGAATGTCTGACAGCTGAGTTTACTTTGGTTTCAGTCTTAACATATATTTTGTGATTTATCTGTTTGCAAGATCCCCGTTCAGATTATATCAACTCATGTAATGAATTTCATGATCACTTTCTTTACATGAAAAAAGGCATATGTACAAGACCAACAGGGAGAACATGCAGGACAGACAGGGAGAAAATCGTTAGTGGGGAGCATTAATGAAAAATTAAGTTTTCCAGTCATATTGTTGTTCATATTACAAAGCCTCAGTAGTCTCTGGATGTAAGGACACTGAAAATGACAAACACTTAATGACACATTTAAAACACCTTTTGCAACCAGTCTCTTTCAAATGCACATTGACATGATTGATTTTTGTCCAGAGGTTGTTAGTCTTATGCTTTTCTGAATCAGTATTCATCAAAAGCTGGTATCATATGACGTGTGTGAAATTGTTGGCGCCAGTTCATACTTATGTCTTCGAAAAACCTAAGTGAACATCTAATACCTTCAAAGTATTGCTTCTAGATAAAAGTGTATTGGCAGGACATTCTGGCAAAATTTATGCTGATTTTCTTAGCCCCGGAGAAAAAAGCCCAGCACAGGCAATTTGGCATCTCTCAAGAATACTAAGTTTACATTAGGAACATTGGCTAAAAATGTCAAATGTATTTGATAAAATACAAGACCAAAATATACAGGGCTATTGGTCCATTGCACATTCCACATTAGATTGAGCTTGAAAACATTTGGAAACTGCTACATCACCAGTTGTGGTTATCACTTAATAAATTAATGGAATCACCCAAACCAAGCATAACAGTAGACAATGCTCAAAATATCAAACAATTTCCAGTTTCAATTGAGAGTGTTGACCAGGAGCTGTATAACTCCCCTGGATACATGAAAACTTGTTTCTGACAGGTAAGCTACTTTAGCTCAAGACAGGTATAGTCTAGCAATCTTCTAGTTAAACGGGCAAGAAATCTGAAAGGTGAGTACTTGGAATGGGGAGCCCATTCCATTTGCAATTCATTTTTCCTACAAGTCTGATAGAATCTAAACCAACTGTTCCATCTCTACTTACATATTTAAGGAAGAATGGTTCAGATGTGACGAAGATTTGGTTTTTTAAAGCATGTCTTTTCAATTACATATAAAGTATGTTTTCTGAGATACATTAAAGAGGGGATATTGTGCAACTCAGAAAGATTTTTTGTTTGTTTTTACTGATTAAAAATAGGTGATATTTTCATTTAGAGTTATAATAAGTTACATTGTGGTATTCTAGCTAATACATTTATCTTCAAAGTAAACACTGATCAAGTTCTGTTAGTAAAATATATGCTGTGGCAATATATCATTCGTGATAACAAGTTCAGGATAATACTGCACATTCTAACTGGAACATGAGTTCAAAACATTATCTTTCAGTAGAAGTTTGAAATTGATTGCTTCTGTTGATGGTGATGAATTATTTAATTTATAGAGTGATACAATTGTTTGGGTTGAAAGGGACATGGAGGTCATTTGGTTCAACCTCCTTGCTCAAAGCAGAGCCAACTTCTGAGTCAGATAAGTTTGTTCAGGGTCATGTCTGGTCAGCTTTCCAGTATTTCCAAGGACAGAGGTTCCACAGACTCTCTCTGCAACCATTCCTGTGCTTAATCACTCTCATTGTGAACATTTTTATTTTTTTTTTCACGCTAGTTAGGATCTCTCTTGCTGAACCACTTGAATTTGTCTCTCAACCTTTCATTGTGCACCCCAAATGAACTGACAAGCTAGAATCTAACTGGGAATATTGTTAGTCCATGTATCTTCCAAACAGCTGTTTAATAGACTGCAACCAGATTATTAATACCATTGGTATTATCCTTGGTATTGTCTCGCATACTATAAACTGCACATCAGGACTTCTGTAGTGTTACAGGATCCAGTATGGTAGAGTATACGTTAGAGTGGCAAACGCACCATTCTGTGTTCAGTTCTTTTGACTACATCCTTTCGTTCTTATCTTTCTTCCAATGTGATTGTCAGCAAGAGTATCTTTACCAGCAAAAACTCGTTAAGCTGTATACTGGTAACTCATATCACTGACAAATTTATATTGGTCTCAGAGTAGATGCACTGGAAGTTTCTACTCAGTAATTCCTTCCCTTAAAATTGTTTGAATTGTATGGTGGTTGGTTCGTTTAGGGTTGTTGGTTTTGAAGGTTTTTTTCTCTCTGTCAAATGTGTGTTAGGCAAATATATATGCTTGAAATCTTTGTCCCTAGAACTTTTCAAAGATTTTACTTTTCAAAAATTTTTTGTGATACTGGGCAGTAATGTTGTCCAGCTTTTAGAACACTGAATATTAGGATACTGGCCTTTTATTCCAAAAATTTGCTACTGATTCATACTACGGTATTGGTGAAATGATTTTTCATGTTTTAGGAATTAAAAAAAATTCTTCTAGAAATCTATGAAAATGGTTGAAGGAGTTCCTGTCTCTCTCAACTATGTATTAGTGAATATCAATAAATGCCTAATCATTATGACATAATCATAGTTTTTAACAAGGGTCTATTCTAAAAATTTGTTGTTTACTACTATTCACATTTGGTTATTGTATCTATTATGTTTGTGTATGAATACATGTATCTAGAAAGATAAAAGACAAGGCATGTTTACAAACTATTTGGTAATTTGTCATTTATACAGAGTATGACAGGGGAATGGTGCCCAACTGAAGAGAACAGTGAAAACAAACCTCCTCTTAATAATAACATATTGGGTCATGTGCTTCATAGACTGATGGAGATTTTCTATCCTCCAAAACCTATATCTTCACCACCTGTATTTCCTCCATTTCCCATCAAGGGATGTATTTTGGGAAAACTTTTTAGCGGAAAAACTACCTGTGTGAAGTTTATTGAAAAAGGTAGAGATTTTTTTTTTCCTAAAATTCTTAAAAATGTTTATTTGAATTAAAATCCCACTCTTACAATGGAAATTGTTTGGGCAAATCCTTGCATTACTAATCCTTGAAACTCAGATTCATCTGTATTTTGCAGGGGTTGGTTGCAAGTCATTCATTCATTATCTTCCAAAATAAGATTAAAAACACTTGAACTTGAATATAGTGTTAATATAGTATTACTTCTGTATTTAGTATTTGAAAAAGCTTTTGATAAGCTTCTCTGGGGATCTTTGTTATAGAAGAGACTAGCAAGACAGCTATGTGATTTGGGATACACACCGTGCAGTGGTTACAGAGAAGAGACAAGGGGAAACAACTTAGATCAAAAGCCCAAACAAAATCATTAAATTAATTGCCAGTAATAGTCTTTCTGTATGTATGCTCAACTCAAACTATAAAGTTATCCAATTTTTTTGTGTATTAGTTTGCAATATTCAGGTACTATCTGTTGATACGCTGGTTCAGGAAGCCATCCAAGCTTTTCTTAGAAATGAGATGAAAAGTGAACACAATGTGATTCCACGAGAAGCAGAGAGTTCTGGGAAACAAAATGAGGTAAGCATTTTTGTTGGTTTTGGTTTTGGCTCCCACAGGGAGTTGAAAATGAAATATATAAGGAAGAAAGAATACTGTTTCAGTTTTTCACTCAATTTCAAACTTAATTCTAAGTTTTCACTTCTGAGACTTCAACAGTCAGCTTGAGTTGACAGGCTTGTTTTTCCTGTGATATGTAGTTTCCTTTCTAATCCATTTCTTTTCATAATTGATACAAGGTCCAGAAGAACTTACCAAAATCACCACTGAAAGTTCTAAAGAAACTCCAAACAGAAACACCTGTCAATGGAACCCAAGGTGCACATGTATTTTATTTATATGTGTATATATATTTATAAAATTTTCTTTTAATTCTTATCTTAATAGATTTGAATGTCAATTCGCCTTTCTCTTGTACGTTTGAGGTAGTATCCATGACAGCTGAATTTTCACAGTAGTTTCCATTATCAATTTCCTGTTTCCACACATTCCTAGTGTCTGGGAGCAGGAAGTGCAAGTTGCGCTGTGAAGGAAGGTGAGCTAGGTGACAAGGGCAATAGCAAAGCAAGAAGCACCAACATTCACCAACAAAGAGTGACGATGTCAACTGAAGTCAGGGTTGCTGTTGGATCAGTGTGAGCCTCAGTCTGGTTTATCACCAGCACCCAGCAATTCTACCAATGAAGCAAGTCTGAGGTCAATCTGGGAACTCAACTTGGCAGATGTGGATCAGGGTCAGAATGAAGGAGACAAGACATGGTGTGCAGACATGGCTGCTACACAGCTGTAATGTATCACAGGCAGGGTCCATGATAAGACCTTCAGCTTAAAAGCACCTTCCAAAAGAAGGAAGGGCAAGCCCTCACCTCCCCGCACTTTACCTTTCTTTGCAACAGATCTCATCAACAAAGAACTGACACTGGGCTCAGCCACCTGAACTTAGAATCACAGAATGATTAAGGGTGGAAGGGACCTCTGGAGATCATCTAGTCCAGTCCTCCTCAAAGCAGGGTCACTACTGCAATTTGCTCAGGACGATGTTCAGTTAGATGCTGAATATCTCCAAGGACGGAGACTCCACAGCTTCATAGAAAACCTGTTCCAATATTACATAACCCATACAGTTAATATTTTTATATTTAAATAGGATTTTCTGTGTTTCAGTTTGCCCTTTGTGATTTTACTTGGCACCACTAATAAGAGTCAGTCTCTGTTTTCTTTCCTCCCCACCCTAGATATTTCTGTGTAGAATCTGTAGAATATGTATTGATAAGATTCCCCTCAGGCCGTCTGTTCTCCAGGCTGAACAGCCCCAGCTCTCAGACTCTCTCCATATGTCAGATACTCCCAGAGCTTGGTAATTGTCAGGGCCTTTCTCTGTGCCTGATCCAATACATCCATGTCTTTCTTGCACTGAGGAGTCCTGAACAGGACACAGCGCTCTAGATACGGTCTCAGCAGTGCTGTATCTTCTTAACGTGGTCCAGAATGCTGTTGGTCTTCTTTGCTGCAAGGCCACATTGCTGGCTCATGGTCAGCTCGTTATTCTCCAGGGCCTCCAGGTGCTTCTCTGCGACTGTGCGTCAAAGACACTTGGCCCCCAGCTGTACCGAAGCCATGGGGTTTTCCTCATCAGATGCAGGACTTCGCATTTCCCTTTGCTGAACTTCATGAGATTCCCATCAGCCCTTTTCTCCAGCCCATCGAAGTCCCTCTGAAGGGCAGCACAGCATCTGGTGTATGAAAAACTCCTCTGAGTTTTGTGTTGTCTGCAAACTTGCCGAGGGTGCACTCAGTCATGCAGGTTGTTAATGAAGATCTTAACCAGTATTGGTCTCGGAATCAGCTACACCACTTGGGCTACACCCCTTATCGCTGACTGTCAGCTGCACTTCACACTGATGATCACAACCCCTTGAGCCTGGCAGTTCAGCCACTTTTCAGTCCCCCTCAGTGTCCGCTTACCTAGTCTGTACTTCATCCATTCATCTATGAGGATGTTACAGAAGACAGTGTCAAAAGTCAATGTAAACAGTATATGCTGACCTTCTCTCAACCACTGAGCCCACCACCTCATTGTGGAAGGTTGTCAGGTTAGTCAGGCATGAATTCCCCTTCATAAATCCATGCTGACAACTCCCCATCGTCTTCTTGTCCTTAATATTCTTGGAAACGGTTTGCATGCTTACTTGCTCCATCAGTTCCTAGGGACTGAGGTGAGGCTGGCTGGCTTGTACATCCCCAATTCACCCTTCTTGCTTGCCTTGAAGAGAGGACTGGCAGTTGGATTCTTCTACTTCTAGGAATCTCCCCCAGTCACCAGGACCTTTCAAAGGCCATTAAGAGTGACTTAGCAACGACATTGGCCAGGTCCCTCAGCACGTGTGGGTATATGCCATGAGGTGCCATGGACTTGAGTATTTCTGGTTTATTTAAACATTCCTTAAGTTCATCATCCTCCACCAAGGGTAAGTCTTTCTTGCTGTAGGCTTTCCTGCTAGTCTTAGGGGCTTGGAATACCACAGTCTTTTTCAGCAGATCCACATTTTCCCTAGCCTTCCTTTTGCTGTGGAGATACCTGTAAAAGCCTTTCTTGTTGCCCTTCTGACTATGCCATAAGACAAGGCCTTTTCCCCATGAGAACCATCAAGCATTGAAACAAATTGCCTCGAGAGGTAGTGTAGTCTCCATCCTTGGAGGTTTTTGGGATCACACTGGGTAAACAACTGAGCAACCTGATCTGACCTTTTTAAAAGTTGCCACCTTGAGCAGAAGGTTGAACTTGCGCTAGGTGACCTCCAGAAGTTGCTTCCAACTTGAATTAATCAATGATCCTATGATTCTAACAATTGTATATTCCTTTTGTATTGATTTGTTCAAAGAGCAATAATGATGCATAGACTTTTATTATTTATCTGTTGTAATACATATTTTAGTCATAGAATTGTCAAAATTTATAATGTATCTGTTTCAGGAAATTTTCCTGTCAAAAAGGATCCATCTGGGCAAGAATTTAAATCAGATAACAGTCAGGATGACCTATCCAAGGTTTGTAATCCAATTTTAGCTTCTACTTTATAAAGATGGATTAGTAAAAATGGTTAAATTACTTAAATGGTGAATTCATTCTAAATCAATTTATTGACATCACTGCAAGCGTTTTCTGTATGAAATATGAAAAGAGTTTATTATGAAAATCTATTCTTGTGCTTGTTGGTTAGTTGTACATGTTTTAAAGTTCTACATCTTCATTTTAAACGTCACATTTATGTAAGATACGGTACTTTCTGTGTAATT
Source organism: Chionis minor (assembly GCA_013398295.1). Taxonomy (NCBI): domain Eukaryota; kingdom Metazoa; phylum Chordata; class Aves; order Charadriiformes; family Chionidae; genus Chionis; species Chionis minor. The sequence goes on along the minus strand of VZSF01005824.1, from coordinate 574,519 downwards.
TCTGAGTTAGCAAAAAAGTATCCCTGACCTTTACTGGCTGCCGAGCAGATCATTCATCTCATGACAAGGTTTCTTTTCTTTATGTTCAGAAATACTTAATTCTACAATGATCTCATTGATTTTATTGCTCACTGGAAAATACTTTGAAAGCTAAGATATAAAAGAATCCCTGTAGAACTAATGAAGTTAAATGCTGCTTTAGGAAAACATCTGTGGATTTATGGTAACAAAAATCAGAATAAGCTTAGAATCAGGACACTTAATTTTTTATTTCTTGTACTTCATATCTTTTGTTTCTCAACCTTATTTCTGTCTGGCATTTTCATGGTTGTAATGATGGAAATCAGTTGGAGATTTCAATTAAATTAGGCCTTTTTTACATCAGTTGAAACTGTTTCTCCTTAATAGATAACAATAAATATGAAATAGAATTAAATAACACATTAAACATTACATTTAAACAAACGAATAAATAAGTAAATAATAATAAAAAAACCATAAAGTAGAATCATACTCTTTTTATTGTGAGTGTTGTAAACATTCTGAGCATACTAGTCTTACGCTACACTTTTCCACAGCTATCTGTACGTGCCCAGCTTGGTGCCGCATCACAGAAATTGTTGAAGAAAGGAAAAAGTATTCCTGATGAATTACTAATTGACATCCTATTGGACGCCATTAAGTATGAAATGATATAGCTTTTTTCCTTAGTTATTTAGAACGTAATTATCCAGCTTGTAGTCCAGATTCAGCCATTTTTCTTCATTAAGGTATTTTTTGAACACTTGTCTTCTACGTAGAATGTGGAGCTAATTAGTGAAGTTAGTTAATGCTTATTTTGTGCTAGAGTAGAGTGCTGGCAGTAGAGTCTAACCCTAAACTATGCAGACATTATTTTACCCTACTGAAGGTAAGTAAAAATATACGTGACTCTCACTTAGTCATTAAATATAACTAATGTCCCTATTTTGTTTATTAGTTGGAAGCTATTCAGCACCCACTAGTATTTTTTCTTTTATATTTTGTGAAATGCATAATCCAAGCATTCGTACTTCAGCAGTTAGGTTACTTATTTTTGATTACTTTTGTTTGACAAAAATTGTCTCAACTACACTGATGTGCAATTAGTACTTAAGTTCCCACATGAATATCATATAAGTTATATTAGTCACATTAGTATATTTTAAAGGTACTAAACATACTTTGTTATTTGATTGCAAAAGTTAGTAGAGAAAATAGTGAAATTACACCTCTGATCGTAGTCTGTATAGAGTGTTTTTGAAGCAAAAATTGTTTTGATTTTGCTTTTTTCACTTTTAGTTAAGACTCATGTTTTCTGATTTAAAATCCATTGCTTTACAGTTTAAGTTTTAATTATGTCTGTCATATTCTGTACTCATCAATTTATTTAATATACTGAATTCAGAATGAAAAAGTGCTAGGGCAAGTTCTTCTTTAGGTGCTATTATTGTGCTATCAATTCATTCTATAATTCTTGTTCTTCATCTACTTTCAGTCAAACACCACCAGAGAAGGGGTGGATTGTGGATGGGTTTCCAATGACAATTAATCAGGCAAAGCTATTTGAAAAAGCTTATACAGGGATTGATCCGGAAGCGAAAGATACAAACTCTGGAAAGCTCTCACTTGTTACAGATGCTAGAGCCCCTAGCAAGCCTCCTGTTACCTCACCTGCGTTTGATGTTTCTGTATTACTGGATATTTCAGACACGGTGGTACTGAAACGTGTGGCTAACTTGAAGTGTAAGTTTCCAACTACTTTTAACAAAGTGAAATGACAAGCAGATTCTGATGTATGGGGAATGTAAAGATTGTTATAATACCAAAATGACTAAATTGTGAGTACTGTGCAACATAATAGCACGTTGCATATTTTAATTAAAAATACTATATTATATAATATCTATATTTCCCTCTGACAGTTATGAATTTAGGAATTATTTAGATTTCTTGACAGCTTTCTTATCCGTTTGTAAGGTCCCCTTTTAACTTTAGCTGTCTGAAAGTATGTGACTAGGTATAAGTAATACATTAATCCCAGGTACTATTTGCCAGATACACCTGCAAGTTGTACTTATTGGAGCAAAATAGCATTACTGCACAATTCCTCTACATCTCACAGTATCACTTTCATGAATTGTGCCTTGAATGCTTCCAGATTATTTCGAATAATTTTATTTGTTTCAGTCAAAAGCACATCAAAAGTATGGATGTACATGTGTATGTGCTTGTTTGTATTTATACTGAATTCTCACCGGAGCTGATATACCACGGTGGTAGCTGGCGTTAGGTGTCACATAAAGCAGCAGCTGGAAAAAACACAAGTTATAACAAATGCGGAAATATGCCTCGTTAAAAATAAGTATGTGTAAATAGTATTTTCTCCTGGAGACACATTTGGAAATGGATGAAGTAAATGATAAACAAAGGGATGTGCCAACAGCCATTCCCTGGGCGTGCAAACATTCATTCGCTATTGATACTGCATTTGTCTTTCTTATAGAAAGTTTGGTACCCAATTTTTAAATTAAGAAATATAAGATCAAGGAACATTGAAATTTTCCTCTCATGATAATTATCTTACTTCAGGTGAATTGAATGCCTGCACAATTCCCTTTTTCAACGTATGTTCATATATGCTATTTGCCACACAGTAGGTAAATCAAAGTCATCTCAAACTGAACAGCAGAACATCAATCAAAATTCAGATGCTGAAATCCTAGAAGAGAAGTTTGACTTAGCCAGTGACCAGGTGCTACATAGGTATGTCATATGAAGTATGTTGCTTCAGCCAGATGTGTAGGCATCTAATTAATCTGAATCTCATATGTGATCCATGATAGTACTGACAGGCCTAATGGTAAGAATTTAGATAGGAATTTCTCTAATGTGGATCCTAAAGAGTACTTTAATTTTTGGCATAATAGAAATAATCCTAGAAGATAAGAATTCAAGTGTTTTGCTTTTCCAGTGTATTCATCCAAAGAATTTTTTTTTTCCGTTATATACTGCACGAAGCACACATATACATATATGTATATATGTATATATGAATATACATATCTGAGGTATGTCAAGTGACTGTCCTTGAGTGAAATGCAGAGTTACAGATTTTCTAAAATGGTATCTTTCACTTTTACATTTGAAAAGACAATTAGTTTTGTATTTTTTATTGAATCATTAGATGTTTTTTACGTAAAGAACAAAATCAAGAAGAATAACTTTTGTTTCTAAATATTTGACACTATTATCTGTTTCAGACATATTATTGAATATTATTGTTTTAGTTGTAATATAAGAAATTAGATTTAGCTTGTGATAAGAAAGAGTAAGAAATATATAAGGCTAGTTAAAAGTAGGATTTTGAAAATTTTTCTGTGTTGAAAATGAAGGGATGGGGTGGATGGAATGTGGATGGAGTATTATTTTGCAAAAAATATTGCCTGTATTTGTTACACTATTAATTTAGATGATCTGCTTTTTCTTTTGTTTATTAATTTGGAAAAATGTTTTATTTTCCATTAGTTAGATTTTGATTTTATACATTAACATTATTTTTGTAGAATTTCCAGCTTTCTAGACACATGGCCAAAATTAGAGAAATGGTTTTCAGTCCATCAAAATATTCTAGTGAAAGTCAATGCAGAGACAGAAGAAAGGCTTGTGTGTGAAACAGTGAAGGAAATTATAATGGAAGAAATTGCCAAAAAACAGAATAGAAGTAAGTTTTCCTCTTCTTACTTTTTACAATTCAGTAGGAAATGACTTTGTTCTTTGTAATTTACACTAGTCTCTAATATATATAACTATATGAAAACATACATTTTCATTGGCCCTGCAAGACTTTAGGGATATGTAAGTTAGTGATAACAGCACCAGAACTCTGAACTTTTCTGTTGTATTTTTTCCTTTTCAGAGGATATGGACTGATTTCACATAATTTTAAAGATAATTTGAGAAAAAGTTTTAAAATATTTAAAAGAAGGTATCAATTAGATTTATTTCAGTTTCAAGAAGTAAAGGATTACTGAATTCAGTCCTTTTTCCAGTTTTCAATGTTATAGCTAGCATCTTCAGCATATGGGATAGCATAATGGTGTCAGAAAGACTGACTTGCCATTATTAACATATATTCATTTATCAGTGGCAGCTTAAAAACATGGATAGCTTGAAGTGGTTTTGACATGTGTTTTGGTGCATCTTTATTCCATTTTTCCTCTTACTGACCTGAAAGAAAAGAATCATTTAAAAATAAAAAAGGAAAAATATGAAACATCCTGATGAAAAGATGCATCAAATAAACCAGGTTTAGTAGACTTCTGAATAACCAGGTTTTTTCTTCATAATTAGTACAAGAAAGTCTTGATGTGTCTTCTACCACCAAAAATTTAAAAAAAAAAAAAAAATTAGATTGAAAAGCACTCTTAACAGTAAAAGTTTAGACCACTACTCCTGCACCAGGTTTTCAGATCATGAAAAACTCTTGGAAATATCATACCTGACACAAAACTGGATGAAGCGTTTTCAAAGAACTGCCTGGTTGGAATCAGGTTATTTCTTGTGGGCTTGATATAATTCATAGCCCTACTGGAGTCGATGGCAAAATTCCTATTGATGCAAATGGAGTTGAAACTTTCTGGTTAGAGTCCAGCTGTCTTGTAGAAGTACTGTAAGGACTATTTACTCCCTGTGAAGAAATAATCCCTGTGATCAGTTAATAACATCTAGTTTCATATTTATGTTAGATTCCAAGCTGTCCTTCACTATTCGGTTTATGTAAGCATAATGGGGGTATGAGTATGTGTATTAATTAGTCAGAGATCAGTAGCATTCTGCGAGTGACATGGCAAAGCTAAATCCAGAGTCTGGGTCTCAAAATCTTTTTAAGAAGCTGAAGTAGTGGGAATATTTTATGTGGCCAAGAGTTTTGTTCTTTTTATAAACTTAAACCAGGAGAATAGCAGTTTTTCCACTGAAGCAGCCAGCAAGACAGTGTTTTTCAGAGGCAGATTTGTCACACTTAAAGTAAAACAGAAGACATCTATTCTTTAAATGTTAATCCTCTTCCAAACAAAAATAAAAGACTGTTACAACAGTGGTTTAATGCAAACCTATTTATTTTCTTTGAATGTTTCCAAATCCACAGCAAAACTGGCCAGAATTCATGCACATAATTCCAAGCACTTAATTGACATGAATTTAAAAATCTAGTTGTTGTAGGATCCTTCTGTGGTCCCTGACCAGATGCCAATATCTTTACAGAGATCAGTTCAGATCCTGGGGTTGAATCATGCTCTGAAGCTGCTGACTACATTGAGTATTATTTTGCGATACTGTAGGTTAGCAGGATTCATTTTTCACTTGTTTCTTTCTCTACCACATGATCTCATGGGACCTTATCACTCTCTACAACTACCTGAAAGGAGGTTATAGCGAGGTGGGGGTCAATCTCTTTTCCCAAGTAACAAGTGATAGGACAAGAGGAAATGGCCTCAAGTTGTGCCAGGGGAGGTTTAGATTGGCTATTAGGAAAAACTTCTTTACCGAAAGGGTTATCAAGCATTGGAACAGGCTGCCCAAGGAGGTGGTGGAATCACCATCCCTGGAGGTATTTAAAAGACAGGTAGACGTGGTGCTAAGGGACATGGTTTAGGGGTGGTTTTGGCAGTGTAGGTTTATGGTTGGACTCGATGATCTTGAAGGTGTCTTCCAACCCAAGTGATTCTATGATTCTATGATCTTTTCTGTCTCTTTCCTTTTCCCCTTCTATCATCTTTTATACTTCGCTTCTCCTCAGAGTAAGGTGTATTTTTCCATATTAGGCCAGATTTAGCTCAATTTATCTGTTTGTTTCTACTTCAATCATTGTTTCACCTGCTTCACTTTCCTAAGTCTAGCATGGAAGGTCTAATTGTTTACAACTGTTCTTTTATTAATCAGGGAGTCCTTGAAATCATGATAGTTATAATTAATCTCAGAATTGTATCGACACCACTGTCCTTGTTCTACCTGGTAAAGACTTTATTTCATATGCATACATACTAATTCATTATCTTTCTATTTCTCTCACACTGATGGTTTTAGAAAGATATCAGTCCCACAGAATATAAGCTTAACTGGAAAGTGAGTTTATAACTATGGCATCACTTAGCATATTTTTTGATGATTATGCCTAAGTAATGACATATTGAATCTGTTCCTTTAATTTGAACTTGTCAGAGTAGCATAGATGTCTAATTCTGTTTATCGATACTTAATTCAATTGTATATTAATAATTGTATATTCATATACAAGGGTCTGCTCAAGAAATACCACCAGGAAAACAGTTTTTACCAGTTACACATCAAGATCTGCTTCCTCCCATTCCTGTGGCGCCACCACCAATTGAACCAGGATCAGATGAATGGATTTATGTAGATGAACCACTTCCCAAGGTACATCCGTTCATGATTAAAAGTCTTAGATATCGAAGTATATATTTGCTCAGTATTTTATGCATATTCTACCTAAACCTTTTGTCTCATTGCACGTTATTTTCTTCAATATTGTTCAATGAAAGATACGCTAGTACTGTATTATAAATACCTTAAAATACAAATAACAGTTGCTACTAACATATGTGAAAGAAGGACTCACACTTTCAAATGTTGATCTTGTCTTTTTTCTGAATTCTTCACAAGAATGATGAAGAATAGCATGTGGATGCCAAAATTATAATACTTTATAATATTGTGAAATACTGGCGTAGACTTACAGGTCAGTTTCCTGTCTCTGACAAGGACCTGTTGTAGATCTCATCGAAAGAATGTAAAAATGGGGGGAGCATGCACTGATCTTTCTCCTAGGATACATTTTTCTAACATGTTTTCCTCAAGGACATCTTTCTGGTTTCCAAGATGGCTTTATATCTGCATCTTTGTGTCTAGTAGCTCTCAGTAGACTTTTCTTCTGTGATTATGTCTAGATGATTTTTTTGAAGCAGTTTATTTTTTGGTCTCCATGATACAGCCTGTATAATTACGCTCATTGTGAAAAATATTTCTGTCTCTGGATTAAACCTGTTGTTTGCTTGGGTCATTTGATGAGCCTAGTTCTCGTACTGTGAGATACAATGAATGATAATTCTATAATCACCTTCTGAAGGTATTTAAGATGTGAGAGGCATCTATTACATCTTCGTTTTGCTCAATGTTTTGCTTCTCCAATGCAGTCATAATCTGTTTAATTCTCCTCATGTGGAGGAGTTCATATGTCCAATCATGATTCTTGCCCTTCTGTTTGTCTGTTCTGGTTCTATTGTAATTTTTTTGAGATGGGAAGCTGGGACTACATGCAGTATTTGAGATTTAGATATGAAGGGTGCATAGAGGTGCTTTGTATTTTGTTCTGTGATTCCTTTCCTAATATTTACCAGTTTTGTCTTCATGGCTGCAATTAACTCGCATATGCTGGGTTTCCTCTGGCCATGGGCTTTATTTTGCATTTCATGACAGTCAGTCAAATGTCACTTTTGCAACATCAGGCAGGTGGCTTAGATTTTTGCCACCTTGAACATTTGTGAGTCACCAAATTTTGACACTTAAGTACTTACTGAGTATCTTCACTTTCCCGTTCATTTTGAGTACTGCCACTTTTTTCTAAAGAAATGCACAGAATAAACTATATGTTGGTACAGTGTCTATAATCAGTTGTAAATAGTTGTAAATCAAAAGAAATGCATAGTGAAAAAAATCAGTAATAAGTTTTCATTAAATAATCTTTCTTATATTTGCTAATGCTACATCTAAATGGGTTACCAAGAAATATATGAATTAATTTTGATGCTTTTTAAAAATTCACAGGAAATACCTGGCTTTTTAGTACCTTACTGGGAAATGGTAGAAAATGCATATATGAATACCATCAAAACTGTACTTAGATGTCTCAGGGATGAACAGCACTCTGTAATTTATTACTTAGCAGATGTTAGGTGAGTAAAAAGTAGCTTATTGCATTAATATTAGTATTTTGTATTTTTCCTGTGGCATTCCGTATGTCTTTTGACACCAAAACTATGTTTACCAAAACTTACAGAAAAAATTTCCAGGATTATTTGAAGCGTCCAGATCTTAAGCAGGAGTTTGTATCTCAGTGGCAATCAGATTTTAATTCTATTGCTGATGACCTGAGAGAAGATGAGGAAACAAAAGCAGAACTACACCAAAGAGTTACTGTAAGTAAATGGCTAAAGTTATAACATACGGTAAAGTATTGCTTCATTGCATACAAGCTTGCTGTAACATGAATAATATTATTATTACATTTTTATTTCCTTTTTACTGTGTCACTTCCTCTTGTACATAGAGTGTCTTCACGGTTATTTCTCTGGGTTTTGTCCATGTCTTTCATATGTCTTGCTTCTTTTTTTAGGTTATACCGTGGTATTCTGACACATTGTAAAATAAATATTTCTCTGCTTTATTTTTCTTTACAGTTTATGGTTTTCAGAGGTTTACTCGTAAGTTTGGACATTTCTATAATATTCTAACAAATCTTGGCAGTCACTTAGTTTTTCTGTAAATGATACATGGTAATATTTGTTTTCTAAAACTGATTCATGTAAAGTACAAAGAATTTCTTTAACATGTTTTGACTCAGGTAGATCTTTGCTAGGTCATAGATGTCCAGAGAGTTCTTCTTCACCAATATCCACAGGACTAGATGTCCTAGCAAGTTCAGACCCAGATTTAACATAGGCGGGAAGTAGAGCTATCTTTGAATTTATCAGATTCCCATTTCAGAATAGACATGATTTTTAGTTGAAATCGTTTCAGGAAATGCTCCCAGAAAAGGCAGAAAATAATGCTGGCAACACTGTTAGTTGAAGGGAACCACTTGTGTTCTTTTCAAAGTAAAGCAGCTTCTCTCTCTGCTTGGAGCCCGAGAGACAGCTCATCTTGGTCTACCTTAGCACTGCATTTAACAGCACAGTTCCCATCGTCTCTTATTACATAGAGAACTGTCACACTGCTTCCATGCAGAGATGGCAATGGGGAACAGAGGGTTTGCATGCATGTTATATGCTTAGTAGGTCTCCAGTGCTGTCAGTGAGACACGTAGTGATGCTATTATATATAGTCACTGGTTGAAGAGCCCTTAGTTATAAAGAATGTTAAAGAAAAATGGCATGGAGCTGTACAAATTGGCAGAATACCTGAACTCTGACATAATTTTCCCAGAATTTTTCATATTGCACATCCCCGTGGAGTATTCTTCTTGTAAGTACATTAGTTAACAAACAATTAAAGCGAGAAGTTGTTGGGGCAGTAGGGAGCTTAGCTATCCATATTCCTACGTCTTTGTCTAGCTTCAATAGGTCTTCTCTGCCTGAGGAAAGCAAGGCAGCCTGCACATTCATCTCACACCTTTGTATTCTCTCTGGCACATTTGTAAAGCCATTTTCTGTCAGCTCTCTGGAAGCACGTGACTTGTTGACCAGGTTTTGACTTTTATAACAATAAAGAAAAAGTCTCAAATAGGAAGATGCCGTATGCACAGGCAAAAAATATAATTTTTAATAATAAATACAAAAAAAAGGTATGTAGGTTTTCTTTCATAGTTATTTCTCATATTTGATTTTGTGTTTTAGGATCTAAGAGATCATCTCTGGGATATCTGTGATAACAGAAGGGAAGAAGCAGAGCAAGAACGTACTGATATCATGAATGATGGCTGGTTACCAGATCATAAGGGGATTGCAATGAACCATTTCTTTTCACTTATGCAGGTATGGATCTACTACAGAGTGTGCAATGGAAGGGGACAATGAATTAGATTTGGAGGACAGGAAGCCTCAGAGGAAGTTCATATGGTTGGCTCCAAATAAATGAGGAATTGAGAACTAGATAAGCAAATGTTCATGCCTCTTTTGAATACATCTAGAAAGTTAAGAGACAAAGAGTAGATGACATTCCGTACATATAACTGTTTGTCAGGCAGAAAAGGCTGAGAAAATACCATTGTTATTGTCCAACCCCTCAAACTTTCAATCTGTAGTGTATAGTGTTACTTTTTGCAATGTTATCAGGCAAGTGAATCATCTGAGTTTTGTAATGGAAGTGTTAGAGCTGTTTAACCTTCTGTGATCATATTGACATCTACTATTAATTTACAAATTACATAATTCACTGTTATTGTAGACCCACTTGCTGTTAAAGTTGTACTTTACTTCCCGTATGACAAAAGTATTTGAGTTTTAACTTGACTAATGTGGCTTGAAATTTTACCTAAAGACTGAAAAAAATTTGCAATGAATGTTTTTGAGAACGTGATGTCATTTGTTGCTCTTGAGAAAATCCATTCAAATATGACCCGGCTTTCACACTTGTAACCTTAAAGTTTTTGAGAGGCCATCTTCAATTAGCTGGCTCTCCCCTCCCCCAGTATTAAGCCTTTCCTCTCCTTCAGCCTAGCCATTAGTTACTTCAGTTCCTGAAGTAAAGTAAGATTTCCCTGTGACTGCTGGTCTAGGTGCATAAATTTGGCTTAGGGCTGGACTGGACTGGAATAGAGTAGTCTACAGTAGACTAGACAGGCTTTTCTGTAAACTAGATGACCATTCTGTGAAAGCTTTGGCAACTTTAAAGACAAAAAAACCCTAATGCTTTAAATGCATGCCTCATTATGCCAATTTGGCTGAAAAATCAGGCCTAAGCAGCTTAGGGTGGGCTTCCTTCCCTTTAATTCTCTGTGTTATTTTTATATGTTTAATATCAAAGGGACCACTCTCTTATTTCATATCAGTGTTATGGTAATTTAAGTAAAGTTTATGAAGTAGTCAGTTGCTATAGTGAGGAAATTATTAACTCTGTTTTCAAAGAATCTGAATAATGCTCTAAATAATGACTTAAGACCACCGCCTAAAGGTAAAGGTCTAAATATCAAATAACTGCTGACTAACTGAACCACATTCATCCTGTAATTAGAATATTTCTAGGACTGAGAGTTTAAAAAATATAGCTTGAATTATATGCAGGAGGGAGCCAAATTAAAGAAATAATGACGAGCTTCAATCTTTTATTTTTCTCCTTTTATGTATAACTGTGCAATCCTAATTGTCTTCTAGCAAAATTTCATGGACCTGTATGATGGCAGTCCAGGGGAGTATCACTATGAATCTAACTTGATCTATCTTGTATGAAAATGCAGATTAGCTGTTTAAAATTACATGTACATGTATTATCCATGTATTAGTTTTTACTTTCCTAAAATAAAATGCAAAGGAAACCATTTTTTCTTTCTTTACTTACTATATACTCCCTGAAATGTAAGAATTATTAATATTAAAAGTACAGAATGAAAAAGTTAATACTTATTTCTTTATGCTATGGCTTTTTTTGAGAAACAGCCAAAAATAGGCTTCTTTGGTCTTGAGCTCTCTGTGGGTTTTTCTGTGGGAAGCTAGATATATTCCCCTGGTGGGGACAGGTGGCTCTGTTACTGTATAAACACATAGATTGGTATAAATGCCGTTTATCAGATTTCTTTCCACCTTTCTGTGTACATACTGTTATACTAAAAGATATTTTCTCCCTAACTTATGGATAAGTGCTGGTTTACACCACAAAAGTTTTCTCCTTTGTTTTGTGAATGTGGTTTTCTGCATTTTCCCATGAATATTTAGTACTGTTTTGTCAGTTAGAAATTAACACCCTACTGTATCAATAAATCAAAATATGACAGGTGTTAGACGTTTTTTAAATCTTACTTGATTTCTTGCAAGATGATTCACACAAAAAGATCTTCAAGACACTTAGGCATGTAAAGTCTGTTGATTTCTTTGGTCCGTAAAACTGTATGCCTTTTAAAATTGTCTCCATCACTCAGCCCTTTTTATTTTGTGCTATTAAGGATTTTATTTCTTTTGGACAAAAAGAGCCTTGTAATTTGTTGGTACTAATATACTTGCTACTACAGAAATACTTATACATGAAAATATATTGTAATTAAATTTAATGCATCAAACACTATTTATTGTAAATAATTTTTTCTATTCTAACAACTAAGATTTTTATTAATCCCTATAAATACCAGTATGAACACATTATAAATGCAGATGCATTGAATATAGATGCATTGAGTACACTGTAAATTTTCAAAGAATTATTGTTATGTTTGTTGCTCTCCCTCAAACTCTCAAGATTTAGAATTGCTTCTACTACCGTATAGTAAAAAATGTAACAGAAATTTATTTTAAATTGCAATCTCTCTGTCCTTTCTTCTTGAGGTCGAATTGGATCGTTTTCAAGATACAAAGAAACTTCTTCAGGACTATTATGGGGCAATGGAAGGAAAAATCCCAACAGACGATGGTCAAGATTTTACTAGAATTCCATTGTTAGATATTATTGATGTAGAGCAGAAAGAAGATCAAAACAAATCAAGAAGGTAGAAATGCATTATTATACAAATATCAACAAATACAGTGCTCTGATAGCTTTGTGTGTCTATGTGGATATATATATATATATGTATATTTCAAAGGATGGGGAAATAAGAATTTTTAGCTAGGGATTAGAGTCAAGTGATGAATCATCTTATAGGTTTAATTGATCCCTGATTTTTTGCTGATTTACCTATATAATTTTCATTAATGCATCTCTGAATTATAAAATATTGTAAAAGCTGCCTTAGAAAGAAATCTGCTATAGAAACGTTTCCTACTTCCTTCTGTGTTGTTGACAGTTTCCAGCACAATCCTCACATAAGTAAGTTAAATATTATTATGGAACATTAACAGGTTTAAAATTTGCGCCAACAAACATGACTAAATGGGTTATGTAATGACAAATATAAATCAAAGCAGCTTACAAAGATGTGAAGAACTGAATGCCATATTGAAAGGTAAGGGAAACCATCGAATAATTTCACAGCCTCAAAAATGCTGTCAATAATGACGCCTGCTTTTTAAAAATACTTACAGTTAATTTAGAGACTATCTGAGAAATGAGTTTTATCTATCTATTATTATTTCTTAGCTTCTGTAATTAAACTAGGCAGTTTTCGTGGTGTCCACACATTTCACCACTTTTAGTCACAAAGAGAGTTCATCCCTTTTCTGTTGCTATGGCAATTTCGAAAATAGCGTTCTCATTCTCTTAGCATATGCTCCAATATAGTCATAAATTAACACTTCTTGTAAAGGGGGGTGTGGGTTATGCGTTATATTTTATTTCTAAGGATTCCTCTAGTTTCCTGGAAACTGCCATCACCAGAAATAAATATTACCAAGTCAAAAACCAAAGGAATTCTACAGAAGAGTAGCAAGGATGAGAATTCTGAAAATGGAGCAGCCACTTTTAGGAAAGACGAAAATCTTATTACTGATACATGGCAAACAGCAGTAACAGCAGTATCAAATATGGTAAGGAATGTTTTATTTACTTACGGATTTCTGGATTGGACAGTCAAAGTCTTCCATTCAGTAGGCAGCCTGAACACACAGCCTTCACACTGTGTATCTCAGTTTCATGCCTCTTGCTTCACCACTGATATTTCCACTGAATATATTTGTGTTTCTATGAGCAAAATGTTGGAATCTGTGTATTATCAGCACCTCTGTCTTTATAACTGACCCTTTCATCCTATTACTGAGAGAAGTACTTTGAATGTTGACCCTCTGTTTCTACTTTCATGGTAAAATTTCCCCTTATCCCTCAACAGAAGCATGAGAAAAAAGACCAGTTTTGTCCTGTGATGCGATGTTTGCTCAATCCTTTCACAACTTCAAAAGCTATGATTACACTCTTTTTTATATACAGCTAAAAGTAAATTAGGTGGGCTTTTCAAATATCTGGTTTCTAGGTTTGCTTTTTCTTTTCTCTTTGATCATTTTAAAATAAGTAAATTTCTGCACCCTTACAGTATAACTGTAGTCTTGCTTTGTATACAGTTGATTCTCACATGCCTCACTTTTTCCTAAAGTACAGGTAATGGGTTGCAAGAATTAAACCCACTATCTCTCTGTCTTGCATTTTTGCAGTAGGATTTTATTTTTGACAAATAACAAAGTGTAATCAGTTGAATTAGTTAAAGTATCTATTTTATTTATGTGTATGTTTCAGGAAGTATAGGCTATTAAAAACATTAGTTGCACAGTGTTGATACTATGTACTTTACTATGTGTGACTATGGTGTCAAGGTAACAGCTGAAATACAGTCTCAAGAACTGGAGGAAGAAAAAGAATGTCAGCAGCTAGAACTGAAAGAAGATCTGAAATCGAAACAGACGCTGTCAGGCAAAGCTACTGGGAAAGATGCCAAAGATACCAAAAAGCTTTCTCCCAAATCAGCTGCTAAAAAGAAAGGTATTTGAAATGCAGACTTTGTTTTAGCAGTGCTTGAAATTACTAAGATGTAAATATGTCAGAAAAGAGTAAGCCAAGACATTTAATTTGGATTTAATTTCTCTCTTGAAATGTCAAATGTGATGTGGTAGTGTCAAAAGCTGGTAGTGATAAGAGAGTGCAGAGGCTTTTGAGTGGCAATTGCATTTATTTAATCACATGTCTTGTTGTCTATTATGTGAGAATAAATATTCTAAATAGAACATAGAAAGTAAATATTGTTTTTTCTCCATGTGCTGTTTTGGAATTGAATAGCTAGAACTAGTTTATCAAATTCAGTAAAATTCCATTGAAGTCTGCCTTCTTTCCAGTCATATGTCAAAATATTTCAAATATTAAAAATAAAAGTACTGGAATAGAATGGATAAGTTATCCAATAGCGCAAGATGTTTTTGGAATGAATTTATCAGCCATATAGTAGCATGGATGTATCAAGGTCCATCATTTTTATATATAACTGTAACATGGTGTAAATAAAGAACATAAAATCTAATGGCACTTATAGTTCTTAAAAAAGAGTACACCGTCATTGAGGTAGATCTGTGTATCAAAAGAAGTGTGGCCAGCAGGTCGAGAGAGGGGGTTCTGCCCCTCTGCTCTGTTCTTGTGAGCCCCCACGGTAGTGCTGCATCCAGCTCTGGGGGGTCCCCAACATAAGAAGGACATGGACCTGTTGGAGCAGGTCCAGAGGAGGGCCATGAAGATGATCCGAGGGCTGGAGCACCTCTGCTGTGAGCACAGGCTGAGAGAGTTGGCGTTGTTCAGCCTGGAGAAGAGAAAGCTCCAAGGAGACCTTATAGCAGCCTTCTGGTACCTAAAGGGGGCCTACAGGAAAGATGGGGAGGGACTCTTTATCAGGGAGCATAGTGATAGGGCGAGGGGTAGTGGTTTTAAACTGAAAGAGGGTCGATTTAGACTAGATCTCGGGAAGAAATTTTTCACTATGAGGGCGGTGAGACACTGGAACAAGTTGCCCAGGGAAATTGTGGATGCCCCATCCCTGGAAGTGTTCAAGGCCAGGCTGGATGAGGCTTTGAGCAACCTGCTCTAGTGGGAGGTGTCCTTGCCCACGGCAGGGGGGTTGGAACTGGATGATCTTTAAGGCTGCTTCTAACTCTAGCCGTTCTATGATTCTGTGATCTTGCTCATAGGCCTGGCAAGAATCTGTCCAACATACAAAATCTGTTTGCAAAAGGGAAACAGACCTAAACCTCCTTGTGTCTTCAGCCTAGCAATTTAAGCTGTCTGCTGGAAGGAATCCTGGCACACAATGCTGTTTATACCTTTTTTCATAAGTACTTCCTTGAGCGGGTAGTGGTTTAAGTAACTTCCACTTCTTTCTGCAAAATGTGATAGCTCCAGCAGGAAGCAAGGCTAGTAGCCTAACCCTTGTATCTTTTGTAGAGACATTCCAGATAGCAAGAGAGCGGCTCATGCTCTGTGGGTGTACTTGTAGCCTGACATTCAGGTACTCCATTTCCAAGAGAGAAAAACTTGTAACTGCAGAGTTATTATGCCTAAAGCAGCTGACCTTTTTTCTTTGACAGAGATTTTATTTGCACTGTACTCAGTGCTACCTGTCTGGTTGATTCTGAACATAGCACAATGAGCAAATAAAGCCCTGCAAATAATTAGCCTCATGGATACCTAATTTGTGAGCCCCAGGGAGCCTTAAGTGTGTGCTTAGCATCTCAATCCAGCCAAGAGTGTAGCAGATTTTCAGGTATCTAGAAAAACTTTGTGAGAGAAAATCAGCAGCTATCACCTGTTGTTTGCTAAGTGGCTAGGTTGGGGTTTGTGGATTGCTTCTTGGAACTAAATTTTCATTCAGACGTGATACTAGATGACTTACCTGAAATCACAAAACTATAAAGTGACTGAACTACAACTAGAACTCAGCTGTGTGTTCCTCATGGTGGAAGATGATCAACTGATATATCTGTAACTGAAGTATCAACTTTGATTTCATGCCAAATATGAAGATCTCCCTAGGATACAGCTACAGGCTAGTAACTTAAGTGATACAACTTACCACATGTAATTTTATGACTTCTAGATTTGACCATTTGCTTTATGTTGTCCTCATATATCATGCAGATCTCATTATTTTCTGTAACAGCTCCATCTGCTCTTCATGTAGGACAAAACAGTTACAAATATTTTAATATTTTTGAGTAATAGTCAAAGAAGTCTTGTGACTGCAAAATTTCATGCAGTCTTTAAAAACATGATAAAATACCTTTACAGTGTTGTTCATAGATAAGTAAATTAGAACAAGCTGCAAAAGCAGCTAACGAATGGTTTAGAAAGGCATGAAATAACATACTGACATAGTATGATTTTTTAAAAATAGTATCATTATTATTTGCTCTGCTTTGACGGTAACCAATGATATTAATTAACATAGCATTTTTACTGCAGTTTGCTAAACTTGAATTTGCTCCAGAAGGAACAGCTATCATTTAAAAGAGTTTTATTTATGTGCTGGTTGTGATAAATTGGTAGATTTTAGGGTCAAAGACGACATTTTAACCATCTAGGATCACAACAGAGACATGTTCATATGATCATTTGATCACAATTCAGTTATGACTTTCTATTCAGAAATATGTTTTAGGATGTTGTGTAACCAATTTCAATACAGCTGTATATGCTGGAGTAATTTTATGCAGTGTTAATCTTAGCATGTCTTGCAGATATAAATCACATTTGAAGAAATCTAAATATGTTGACATAAGACACCCGCGTAACCACATTTTTGTAGTCATAAATGGTCACATCAAGTAAGGTTGAAAGTGCCATTTTTCATTTTAAAAAGTCTGCTGTCTTGTGAGTGCCTGTGTATGGATACACAAACTTACCAGAAAAGTCCCAACACTGTCAGAGATGTATTTTCCTGCAGGACCAGCTTCTGCATCTGTGGTTGAAGTCAGTCCAGTTCCTATCACCCCAGAAGAATTAAAGAAAAAAGAACTGACACTTAAAATAAAGCAAGAATATTTCAGTGCCTTGAAACATGAGGGTATGTTATGCTTTGGTTACTTATACTGGAGGGTGGTTTTTATTCCTAATTTTGGTAGTGTAATAGACAAAACTAGCCAGAAACTCTAGGGAAAATGGATCAATAAGTAAGAAAAAGGAGGGGAGAGAAAGGAGTGTTTGGAGAAATCAGGAATTTTTTTAGGGTCATCAGTGTTTTTGTGGTAAATATATTTAAAATAGAAATGTGTTTTTCATTCTTCATTTTGTTCTCTTCTGTTTAATCTCATTTAATTTCATGTCCATGACTGAGTGAGTATTAATCAGGAGACAAGTTTCACGTTGGTGGTTAGCCACTCTCCAGTATTCAATTGAATTGAATTCGGTATTTGAAATGTTTTGGTCTGGGAAAGAATTTGTTGGCAATTACATATTTCATTGATGTTCTTTTCTCTGATTCCCTCTTCCTCAAGCCACATGGGATTCAAGCAGCAAGGCACAGATTTCGTTTATTCTTGCAAACTCCTTTCCCTTCCAAAAACTGCATATTGTTCAGTTATTCTGTCTCTTTGTCTGTCTTACCCAATAACTTCCAAACCAACTGGTCAATTACAGCCAAAAGTAGATGTCTGAAATTGACAAATTGCCCCAGATTGAAAATGGGTTGAAATTTTTTTTTGAAGATTGGTTTAGACTAGAAGAAAAAGACCTCTTTCTCACTAAAAGGACGATGGGACCTAGCTGGTAGAGATTCTATTTGGCAACACTCGGCAAGCCCATTATCATGTATGTTACCTCGTTGGTGAGGTAACTTTTGCATAGTATTCATTATGGAAGGTAGAGGGCAAGCAGCATTTAATGAATAAGGTCTCTTTAGATACGCACCAGACCAAATGCTTGTACACCTACTGCTTTCAACATGGCTTAATCCAAAACAGATTAGGAATAAATATTCTAAGACTTTGGGGTAATGAGGAGAGGAATGGTAGTAACTTTGAAGATCTTAATAGTATGAAAACAAATTTTAATGGTTCATTGATGTGTTTTTTTTCTTGAGGTTGCTTCACTTGCATCTTATATTTAACAAAAAAGCCAAGATAGGAATCTAAGGAAGACTAAATATGTTGAGCTATGTTTCATAATTGCACAGGCACATAGCTGGTACATTTGAGGATCATAGTTTCACTTGCAGCTACGCTAGCTGGATGCTTGTGCTTTTGGTTATACATATACATAGACCCTAGCAAAGTCAATAGTTGTGGGCAGTTGCTAAGTTTTTAATGTTGATTCCGTATTCTGTTTCTCTGTTGCATCAATGTGTCTTGCCTTTCATTCTGCTGCTGCTGAAAGAATGTACCTGCTTCTGAAAATGCAGGGAAACAAAGATAGTCATACCCTTAACTTTGTAACTTACTGATAGCAGTTGATCAAAGGAAAGGGAGAGAAGATACAAAATAAGGCAGCCTTAAACTCTATTAAAGAAAGTTTCTGACTAACTTTCAGTTGCTTAGAACCTTTACTGTTACATCTTTGCCGTCAAATAAAATTACTCACTGTGAGACCCAAATCCGGTCTATGTTTAAAATTGTGAACATCAACTCTTTCTTACTCAAAACAGAAAGTGTGCAGTTGCATTCTACTGTGACTTTTAATAACATTAAAAGCATTATATTTGCTGCCTACAGAAAATTTCAGCCCCAGACCTAAGTATTTTTAAAACTTAGTAACATATAGGATATGGATTATAATGTAAATAATTTTACAGTCTTTAACTTTGAAGTCACTCCACTGATTACTATCTAATAATAATTGTTTAAAAGATTCTGCGGTACAGAAGGTCAAATACGAAGAAAAACCTAGTTGAATACTGAATTTGCCTCCAGGATTGAAAACAATCGCTAGATACTGGTCCTCTTTTCTTACTCTTCTTTTGTAAGGTTTTGGATGTCTTTCAGTGCCTGTTCCATGTGTCTCTCAATAGATTACCTTAGCTGTCATTGAATTGAATTGGCATCCTTTTCACTTCGCATGTTGCTGACTTGTTCCCATTTCTTGCCCTTTTACCTCCTTTTTTTTTTTTAAAGTATTAGCTTCTCAGTGAGAGACTGATATTTTTTTTTTCTCAGTTCTTCCCATTCTGAAAACTGAAAATCGTGAAATTCTCTGTTTTTAAAAGTTTCATGTAAATACTCTATGCATAATTTTGGTAGAGGTGATTTATTTTCTTAGTGCTCACTAACCAAACTCTTTCCAAATGTAACCTGAGTTTTAGGGTATAAAATAGTCATATTTAGGAAGCTTGGAGCAAAACCAGTGAGGTTAATTTTAAAGACCTGGAGGTTAGAAACAGAGAAGCCAGCCTTTATTGGCATGAGCATATATAACAATTCAGATGTGGTTTCTTCAAAATTTATCTATAACAGGGTACTCACACTGGCATCATTAAGCTTCTAGGCCTCTTGCTGCTTAGTGTTAATTTAGTTCAGTGTCGCTGTTTACTTAAACATCACCTGTACCTCTATATTAGTGTTATTAGGATATTTGTTTCTGTATGAATTCTGATGCTTATAGAAGACATGATGCAATAGGGGTGATTCTGAAGAAGAATTTGTTCAAGAATATGTGAAATTAAATGATTATTTTACTGCCTAAAATCAGGTTAACATGTTAAACTTTAGGTGCTTATGAGTAAGAATTTTCTTCAAATTTTATGAATATTACTTTTTATGACACTTCTGTTTAAACAGAGGCAGCTGCAAAATCTCGACTAGATCTTATAAAAGAAAAAGCTTTAGCATTTCTTGAGGAGTTAACAATGAAAGTAGAAGATGCTTATAAAGAAATGGAAAAGTGGCTTGGATCCAGGTTCTTGGCAGAAATGTCCAGGTAATGTAAATCCAATTTTAAACAGAAACCTTTTCTTTCAAACTAGACTATGCTAGTAAAGATAGTATTTATAGAAAAGCAAATAATTTTTTTTTTTTTAAATTGTAGAAAATAATAATTTCATGAACTGGATTTTAATTTTATCTTAAATACCTTAACAGTAATAACTCATTTCTTGGATAATTAGAAGGTTCTGCTGGCAGCAGTAGATGCAATTATCAGTTCTGCTGTTTTTCTAGGCTACACAGATTTAGCAGATTTACAAGCATCAGCAGACAAACAGTTATTCAATTTAGTAGAAGCCTCTATATTGTTTCAGTGGCTTCTTTCACTTTGGATTGTGGGATTATTTTCTTTCCTGTGCTTTACACATGCTAGAAAATTCCATCTACTGTTATTATCACCACGTATAAAATTTCTGAAAATTTTCTCAAGGGCCATTAAAAAAAAAATTTGTCTCAATTTTTCTGTTCTAGTAAATAAGATGTGCTTGGGACCACTCTATGACACTTAGGCCATCTTGCATAGAATGTCCACGTCATTAAAGGATCTTATGAAAGGGGTCACTTTGCCTTTTGGAAAATGTTTCTGGCCCGTACTAACTTTTGAAGCATACCTGGGACAGTGCTAGTTGATCCATGTGAGGGCAAACCCAAGAGAAGAGGCAGGAATGTAGGATGTGAAGGCTCTAACAGGCAGTAGCTCAAAGAGGCTGAGCCTTTGCCTTCCAGCCAATTTTATTTGCTGTCCTGACAACAAGTGCTACCAAAGGCACAATATTTGCGTAGCATCATGTCCTTCGACCTGACACCGCAGGCCAAACCTATGTCTAGTGGGACCTTATAGACAGCTGACATTCGTTCCCTGTATAAATTGTACTTACTGCACTTGAAATTGGGGTTCATATGCATTCATACCTTCACAATGGTGTTCTAGAAAGTGCTTTGTACATCTAGGATTTAGGCGCATAACAGAAGAAAAGGCATTGACACAGGGTAAAGAATGATTACAGATGGAACATGTATGCTCCACTCCTATAAAGCTTATGGAACAAGGAAAGACTTAGCCTCTCATATTTTTCAGGTCTCTTCTGTGGCTTAGATCTGCCTTTATATAAGTTTCTTATCACAGTCAAAAGATTTCTTGCTGCCGGAGGAGTACACTTTATAATGATTTTGATGAGTACAAAATTCACAGAGAGGATTCGTAATTCTTTCTTCAGGAGACCTCTCAAAGTGTAAACATGTTAAAATTTGAACCTAAGTTATTAACATTGTATATTAAAGGTACTCTTTGTTTTCTGCATTTACACTTTTATAGTGTGGAAAAGCTGATTGAAGTTGCACGACATCATATTGAGAGTTCTAGCAAAATCCAATATGAAATTACTTTAGAAGAAACAGATTTCTTCATCAGCAGTGATGTAAAAGTTATTTCTGACCCTGTTCCTTCCCTGCACGTTACACACACAGAGACCTCTGGAAGTGGTATTCTAACTATTTCACAACTTACTACACTTCATAAGCAGTTTCTACAGGTGGCACCTAAAGGTAAGAAAGTTTTTTCCTTTTCACTCCCGAAGGACTGTTCATTACCTACTTAAAATTCAAAGTAACTGCTGGGAGCTACTAAACATTAGTTACCTACATTGTTAAAGATCATACTACAGTTAAAGATCCTGCTACATATGAAAATAAAGTCATAGTGCAGAATATTGAAAATGTGCAATGACAGACCACTTGAAAGGTTTTAATATCTTTGCTATGGGCTTTATATCCTCAAGACTGCGTACTTAATATTCCTCTAACAGGTATCTCTGTAATATCATTTCAAGAGTGGTACGTATCATACTTACTTTGCTTAAAGATGCAAGTCTTTAACTTGTTTACAAATTCATAGCTCGATGAACAGATGAACACTGAAGTTACATTATTTTAAAACACATTTTTTTAGAAATCAGTATTTTAATGAAACTATTATATAGGGTTTATTATAACTATTAATGATTATATTCTTCAAGTTGATGTATGCCAACTCTTTTGGGGGATTCACAAGTGTTAACTGAGATATGTATTTTTTTTCCCTTTGTTCGTGCATTTACTGTGTGCCTGCCTTCTATGGGAACCTTAGGCTTTGGATGCTAGAAAATACTTTCTTGCAAAAATTCCTACTGCTGTATAAATGTTACGAAATAGCTTAAATAAGGCAGTTCTAAATAGAGATGGAAAGTAGGTAAACACATACTTGCAGAGGGTTTCATTGCTAGCGGTGTTTCACATTGTAGTTATAATTTCAGTATGATTGCCACTAACGTCATGAAATACAATGTATAAACATGTACTTACAATTTTGGATCCAACTCTTCCAATGTAATAAGACCACAAAGGCACAATGACGTTGAATTTAATTCTTTATTCAGAGTGCTTTTCATGTATAATTATGGAGAAATTGCAGTTACCTTTTGAGTATGAACCCATTTTAGGCAGAAAGATGTTTACAGTTTTCCTTTAGAGATGCATATAATCTTATCTGCAGTGTATGAGCATTGGTTTGTGTGTGTAAGCATTCTAAACTCTTCTGTAGAGATTAATTTAGCAGATAGTATTTTATACATAGTGCCATGTGAAACTAAAAATCTGTATATTTATAATCATTAGATAATGCGATAGAGGAGAAACAGAGATACCAGTTTGACTGGTCATTCCACTTAAAAGTTTTTTCTTCTGTTTTTAAATCATTTATTCATTAAGATATTTAAAACTAAAAAAATATGTCTAACACAAACTAATATTCTTGGCACGTTTAAGACAGAACAACTACTTTCCTCATACATCAGTAACAATTGGCAAGAAGACAAATTAAATCTTTATCTTTCTCAGTAGCGTCCTTTTGATAATTTATATTCACTAAACTGACCCAAGGTGACTTGCATAACTATCCAAAAAAAATTAAATATCTTGACTTCCTAGTCACCAGACAGTAAAAGAATGCTCTTGCATGTTCTCTGTGACAATGGTAAGGAATTATTGTTTAAAATAAGGTCCCAAAGTAGATGCAACAAGCACAGGAGGCATAGGCTGTAGGGTGAATCTAAATAGAATAAATCTGCCAATCTTCTGCACTATGTAAATAGCAAAATTCCTAAAGTTGTTCTGAAAATGGAATATTAGGCATATTTTCTGTAGTGTTATGGAGATTATATGAAGACGAATTTTACCTAGAAATCCAAGCAAAACAAAGAGTGAAAAAGGAGAAATTATTATGTTGGAAGAAGTGAACATGTAAGCAGTTTTCTCACGTGGTATTTGGTAAATGTCAAAAGGATGTATTTTCAAGATATGCTTAACAAATTGCCAAAATGAAAGCAAAAAGTGGGAGTGCCAATATCTTAAAAATTGTTTGGTGTTTACAAAAGAAATCTTATAAAAATTGTAAACAGTTTTGTGTTTCCTAGGAATTTAAAGTATTTAAGAACTGACGATTCATCACAGACAACATGTTCTATCCTGAACACTTGGTTCTCCATGGAAGCACATTACTCACCATTCTAAGCACCGATGGAGAAAAATACAGCCTATGCTGGACCTTCCTATCTGCTGACACAGTCTTTCATTTGAAAAGGAAATACTTATATTATTATTTTTTTATTATTCCAAATGTCATTGCCCGAACTCAAGGTGGATTTGCATTCTTTGTTAATTTCACTAACTCCTTTGATCAATTTGTTAACAGTGCTTTAGTATATTGCCTCAGGAACATGCTGTTTTTATAGGAAGAACTCTGGCAGGTCTTAAATGGAGCTACTAACAGTCCCTTTTTTTCTTTTCTCTTCTACAGTCTCTTTGGATGTATTCTGTTCTTATCAGCAAAATTAAACTAACCATCTATTAGATCTCATCCCCTTGATTCTCTTTTGCACTATATTTCTTCCTATGACCACATCTATTGTCGATTAATTAGCACACATCTGGAATGTCTCAATTTTCTTCTAAAGGTGCTTCAGAGAATGTAGTTTTGGTAATGTTTTGCGTTACCAAACAGATCAAAATAGATTCTACCCCAGACCTTTTTCCTCCATCTTACAACTGAATAACACAAGGGAATTTTAAATTTCACTCATTTTTTTCATAGTCATGATCCTCGTGAACCGTTCTGGTTTGAATTATAGAACTGATTATGCATCGGAAATAAACTTCAGTCAGGTTTAAAAAACTTCTATATGCAATCTACAAAAAAATGTTTAGAATGCTTATTTATAAAACTATAAAATAGTCTGCTAGTATGTGAACAAGGAAGACATCGAGGACAGCCTATGACCGAATTGTATTGCGCTTTCTTTTCAAATTATAGACTTGTCAGTTGAGTTTTACTGTGTTGCTATATTTGGAACAGATAGGCATATTAAAGTGTGCACCTAGTTCAGCTGACATTTTACCTCTTTTATAGAATATTTTGGTGAGTGGAACAGTCAGAATTACATGCTGACCCTGAATACTGTCTATAGATTATGCTTTCTCTTTCCAAGCACTTTTGTAGAAACAGTTCAAGAGTTTACAATAGTAATCCTGGCTTTGATGTGAATAGAGAGTGAAGTCCATATGCGAGCATGGAAATAAGTCTGTCATATTTAACTTATCTTTTCTAAGACTGTATTTCTTTTTGATGTGCTTTTTTCAAGACTTGAAAATAAGAAAGCTCGGTTTGTAGACAGAGAAAGTATCTTTTACTAGACAGATGATACAGAGAGAAAATGCCTCATTTTTGGGATATAAAGCTCTTTATCATAGATCCAGAATAGATACAAATACTTCTCCCTACAGATAATGGAAAATTTGGTAATTCTACTGACTTAGTTTCACTTACACCTCCTGTTATGTCTCTTACTAAATCATGTACGTTAGATGAATATAATTCAACCTCAGGGATCAGTCAAACCTCAGGTTTCATTCATTCATCCCTTACAGCATTGCTACAGACTCTGGTGCATAACTTGCATAGATCATTATCTGAACTTCTAGTCAGAAATTGCTATGGAAACATTTTGGTCAGTGAAAATGGAGGGGAATTGGAAGCTGTTTAAATGGTGAAAAGGGAACAAAATGTTAACATAATTCTCATCTCTAGTGTAGGTTTACAGTCTCTTCATGTTTTGTTGCCTCTGTAAATTTATGATCTGAATCTTTACTACAGTCCTCAGTTTAGGGAAGTACTTTCACACAGTGCCTGTATGAAATATCCTGCTGACTGGTGTATCATTAAGAAACAGTCTCTTTTTGTATATCTGTGCCTTATAACTGAGGCATGGCAATTGCTCTTTATTTCTTATATCCCTTTAAAATTTCACAGTCCTGGTTCACAGGGTACACATCTAGTGTACACTTATGCTCCTGTCATTCTTAATGCTCCTTTTTGATTTTTTTTTTTTCTGTTTTCAGATTCAGTTGCGGTCATAATCTTAATTTCTTCACTAATTAATTTTTTGCATTTGTCTATTGTGTTTCAGCACTGCTTATTGAAACATATATGAATGCTTGTCAATGTCACGTTGTGTATCAGTGAATGATACATTTAAAAAGATTTTAATGAAAAACAATTCTACCTTGTATAGGTCTTTCTACATTAGTTCTCCTTTTGATTTCATTGATTATAAACTTTTATGTGAAAAAGAATTTGCTTCCTAAGTAGTACAAGCTTGCTTCCTTTTGTATCCTGTGTTCTTTCCGCAGTGTCACTACAACAAATCCCACCTTTTCCCATGTTCCCAGTTTCCTCCCACTAGTCCATCTTCTGTTGCCTTCCATGCCTCTTAGCCTCATTTTGAAAAAAAACCCAAACGACTGTTGTCTTTCTTTCATGTCATCTTACCTACATGTTTTGATTGCGCAGCTATGGCCAGGATGCATTGGGTGCTGTGTGTGGTCTGGAACTGAGCTGAGGCTGATTTACGCCTATTGGCCACAAAGTGGATAAAAGCTGGTCATCTCTGGGCTTTTTCCTCAACGGGAGTGCTATAACGGTCTTTCTCCTGTACCTTGGAAAAGATCTGAAATAAATTTATAGGACCTTTGTAACTCCATCCTACTGACAAACTTTGTTCAAATTGGCTGTTCTAAAATTATCAGTGAGGGAGAACTAGTAGACAGACAAATTGTAGTGGAGATATATAGGCAACACAACTGCATAACCTTCATTTCCTTAGTACGTGTAGTAAGAATATACTAGAGGGAGGATTTTTAATGAGCTTAATCATAGTTTAGGCAGATTATAGAGCTGATCTAATGATTCATGCCTCTTAGCTATATATTTACTATTCTTACACGCTGTAGGATATGCTGTCTTTCTAAAGACACATACAACTGATCACTTATAAACACAATGTCCCGAACATGTTTTTCTAAGAGTTTAAACCCTTGTGTTTTGAAATAAAAAATTCAAAACTTGAAAAATGTTGGTAACATTGAAGGTCTGTCTTACAGGGAATCTTATCACTGACAATGGTTCATAGAATCTCCTCTTATCCTCATTTTTCTAATCAACAGCAAATTTCTACCGGTGTCCATACACCTCAAGAAGCAGTAGGGACTATGGACATGTTAACAACCATTTGGTCCCTTCCACCCTCTGACTTCTGCAGATGCAGATCCACTCATGCTGCCCCCATCTCTTTTTCACCTATTCTTGTGGCTTTGTGGCTGCTTGATGTTGGGAAAGGTTTTTAATCTTTACTGTATGTTAAGAATGCTCCTCCTCCTCTCTTTTTGGTCCTGGGTATGGTACTTGGGCACATGTCAGAAAAAGCTTCAATTGTCTAGTTGTTTTTGCTGTCCATATGGACCACAGCTTCTACGTTGGGTTTAAAGTTCTTTCAAAGAATTGCTCATAATGGAAATTTATTTAAACTGCACGTTCCTAACATTTTTTAATATGATGGCCTTTCAGGGTGCTCAGAATAGAGTGGAGCAGACAAACACATTTTTAACAGAATGGGAACAAACAGTTCTCACAAATTATGTAATGCATATATGAAAATTTGCCCCTTCTTGTAAAATAGAAAAGAGTGGGATACAATCACTCTTTTTCTTAAGACCTTTCAAAGCATCAGAAATGGCATTTCTTTCTATGATTAGCTTAATGTAATCGTTAATTTTGCCTCGCAGTAAGGAAGTTGGGGAGTCAGGTTGTTCTTAGGTAATTTCCTCAATGCTTTAGTTCTGCTATTTCTCAATTAATAGATTTCTAGTTTTATTGTGTAATTTCTGCATGGAATTTGTCTTCATTATTTGACTGCTTTATTTTCAAAGTCATGACCTGATGGCACCAGTGTGCTAAAAGACTCATTAAATTACTTGCCAAAAGTAGGAGAGTCATAAACTCTAGAGACAGAATTTTCAAAAATGTCATTTGCTCCTACAAAAGATAAGAATGAGCATCTTGAGAATAATCTGGGAAAATAATATTGAAAAAAATCTCAATGCTTTAAGAATGTTTTAATTTTGAGCACAAAATGTGAAGCTTATACAATTCCTCTTTCCAAAGTAGTAATAAAATCATTCTACAGATAAATATATTTTAAGAAGATCAGGTCAGCTATATGTGCTGTAGAACATCTTATGCATTCTGTGACACGTATTTGATTATGTGTTTATGGACTTGGTTCAAGTTGACTTTTCTGGTGTCAGATCTAATGGGCATCATAACACGTTTGTGACTTCAATAGTGTCTTCTGGAGACATTTTGCTTGAAATACGATTCTGAATTCCACTCCCTAACTCTGTTCTATTTTGTTTCAAAAATGGTATTGATGCTGCTGGGCTTTACTGGTTACCAAACTTCTGGTAGTCAAAAGGAAATTGGAGTCAAAACTGACCGTTTCTTACAAGGGACCTGGGTACCCTCCAAGTGTTTTAAGAGTAGATCTCAGTTTTCCTTCTTGTCTTTTATGGCTATTTCAAGTTACAGTCTAGTTTCAAATTAACAGAATAAATGTGGATTAAAAAAGAAAAACCACAACTGATAATTTATGAAATAAAAAATATTTTATATTTAGTTGTTTCTTTTTAAATTATAGCCATAAAAGCACTGAAGCAGTTTAAAGGCAAGAGTAATTCTTCTAGCAAGAGAGAAGTTGGTGACAGAGGGAAAGAGAAGAAAGATTTGGAACACCAGAAAACAAAGAGGAATCGCCAGTTTCCAAAAATATGGCTAACAAAATACTCCTGGTTAAAATATGATGATGAAAGGGGAATAATGTTTTGTGCACCATGTCGTAAGCATAATGTGGATTTGGGGGAAAACATTCATAATTTTTGTTCTGGCACTGATGACTTCAAACTTGAATTTATAAATACTCACCAGAGTAGTGAAGCTCATGCCTGGGCTACCTGCATGGAAGCTGCCAGTAATGCTTCACCAGATACAGCTTCTGCTGAGCAGATGTTGAAGAGCATGAACTCCATAACATTAGGTAGAGTAGAAAATATTTTTAGAACATGCCATGCTATTGCTAAATCGGGTCGTCCCTTTACAGACCTTGACTGGATGTGCAAACTAGATGATATGAAAGGAGTAGATACTGGTTCTGTGTTTAGAAATGACAAGTCAGCAAGAACGTTTATACATTTTATTGCTGAAGTAGAAAGAAGAGCTTTGAAAGAGAAACTGGAGAAGTGTAAATTCTTTTCTGTTATTAGTGATGGATTCACAGACAGCATACTCAAAGCAGCTGTAGTTGTCTACGTACGCTTTGCAAGTGAAGGGAGAGTCCATTGCCAGATTGTAGGTGTTCAACCTGTTCACAAAACTGATGCTTCAACTATACAAAATGCAATTGAGGAAACATTGCAAATAAATCTTCAGCTCAGTCTGGCAAGCCAGGACTGGTCAAGAAAATTAGTTGGATTTGGAAGCGATGGGACAAATGTCATTGTAGGACAAAACAGTGGGGTAGCTAAACTTCTGAGGGAAATTCAGCCTTGTGTACAATCTGTGCATTGTTTTGCTCACCGCCTAAGCCTGGCTTACAAAGGAGTGCTGAAAAATATTCAACTATACAACAGCTTAAGCAATGTCTTGAGAAGTATGTATTACTTTTATCATAACTCACCTCTAAACAAGAATAATCTCAAAGCCACATATGAAGCCATGAAGTTACGCCCAGCTATTCCTTCTCGCATTGGAGGTTCCCAGTGGCTTCCTCGTCTGCAAACAGCTCTACAAATTCTCCTTAAAGGTTATCCTGCAATTGTTCTACATATGAGTAAGGTAAATGATCTAAACTTCGGATGTAACTTCAGGAAAAATTAGTTGCTGTGGCTAATTTTGGTCCAAATACACAGCACTTTCTTTTTCTATATTGATTTCCAGATTGTAAGAGATTCAAGAGCCTCAAACTGGCAGAAGGTCAAAGGGCTTTTACATCTCCTTCTAAGAATGGAGATAGTCAAGTTTTCTCACTTCCTGTTGGATGTCGTCAATGTCCTCAACATCTTGTCACATGTTACTCTGGATCACAACTCCTCCATTGCAGACGTATTTGCAACCATGCAGTTAACATTGCAAACACTCCACATGTATCAAACAAGGTCTGGCATTTCTACCAACTGAACCACCATCTCTTAGAATACAATAAAAGAATATTATATATTTTTTTGTATTCCGTATCTTTCAGAGCTGGTCCAAAGGAACGCCTGATGGAGACCATGCAGCACTTTCATGGTTACCAGCTTGTTGGAAATGGAAACATTTCAGCAGTACGGACCAAAGTACTAAGTAATTTGGTGAAGAGGCTACATGATTGTTTTTGTGATGCAAGTCAAGATGTTTTGAGAGCAACTACTATTGGAAGTTTTAAACTATGGCCTGACAAAATGAAACAAGGTATAGAACTGTGAGAGTGGCTATTTGAAGTGCAACTTCTAAATTTTTTTAAAGCATAAACATGTTTTTGTTTTACCTCTGTTATAGAATTTGGTCAAAAGGAAGTGTCTGTCTTGACTAAGCATTATGAAGTCATACTAGAATCTGCTAGTGTGAAAATAGGTGAAGTAGAAACTGAATGGAACATGTTGAAATTAGAGCTGTATAACAGGTAATAAGAAAACTATATTTGTTTCTGTTTATTGATTTACTGAAAATTATTATGGAAATATGATTAGTCATAGTTACAATTATACTTCTTATCATGGTTTTCAGATTTCAGAACATCCAGACCTTGACATGGGATTCAGTGAACTCGGATTATTCAAAGAAGTACCCCAACATCCTGACATTGGTAGATTTGATCCTAACTCTGCCAGCAAGCTCAACTGAAACAGAGCGAGGCTTCACTCAAATGATGCATTTGCACTCTAAACTAAGGTCTGAAAGTGTGACAGATCTTATGATAATTCAGATGAACTCTCCAGATATCAAAAAATTTGACCCCCAGAAAGCTATTCATTTATGGAATGCTACTTGGCAGAGAAATAGAAGACTCCAGAGAGGTGACATAATGACAAAGGAAAGACCAGATTACTCCTCTGAGTTTGATTTGGAAAGTCTCTGTGGAAGTGACTAGATGAAAATTGTTAGTTTTTATTTCACAGTCTTTTTGTAACATACATGGGTACTGTAACAGAATACCTTGCAAAGTTAATGAGTGTAAAATGTGTATTTTGTTCATAACGTATTATAAGGTTAAAATACGGCTTTTCATTATGTCCACTGCTGAATTGCCAGTAGATGCATTTACCCTTCTATACCTGACTTCCATAAATCTGAAGACAATGGACAAAAATAATGGAGTACATTTTTAGCTTGGTAATATGTGGACAGAGCGCTGGTTCATAACTTCTATCTGATTGTTTATGACATTTAGCTGAGTCATAATACGTCATAACCACTGTTACATGATGACATTGTAACTGTCATTGTACTATCAGTCTTCAATAGTTCAAGAAGCTTCATCGATTCTGAAAACCCTGATTTTCTTCTGTAAATGTGTGGAAAATCAGCGCATTATTTCTTTCAAATGATTGCTTGACCTCTGTAGCCTATGAATTTTGGGTCATACCTTCTCTCCGTATCTGCATATGTTGCTACTTTTTATTCTCTTGTCGATAAGGTTTAACAGGACCTTTCACAGATTTTTGTCAGACTTGTTCTTCAGAACACTTTCCTACAGAGGCAGAACAGATCCGTTTTCGATTACTGATTATTAATTGCACAAATCAGTCTTCCCATAGCAAGTTACTCTTACAGCCAGGATATGAGTAATATGCTTCACAGCTTGAACTACTTTTTTCCCCTGTAAAAGTGTTTGTGAGGGTGGCAACAAGAATGCTGTATCTTGATTTTTAATCTAGGAGCTGAGAATGAGAATTGTTCAGAGAGGTATCTGATTTCATAATTTCGTAATTCTACATGGTCTAAATGCAACTTTTTACTTGTTAATTTCCAACCAAGGTAAAGCATACCAGCAGAATATATTTCTACCATAAAGGAAAAAGCAACGATTTATATAAAAAAATAGCTAAAATGAAATCATTAATGACCCTTCTTAGTTCTTCCAAAACTGATGAAAATGAACTAGAAATAATTTGGGAGAAATTAATGTGAGGTCATTCAGCTTTAAATCAGCCCTTTTCTAAATCAAGATCAACTCTCTACTTTCACTATAAAACATGTAATTGCAAAAGATATGCTATATATACATAGACACACATATATAGTCTTTTGTGTGTGTGTCTTGTGTATATTCATGGCACTTCTGGGTGGAAATAGAGTAGATTTTGATGGCATGCCTCATCAGTTAGTCGGCATGTTAGTCCACTCTAGTACAGTTAATCCATAGGGATCAGAAAAAGAGATAAGTACTGTGCATTATGTGGTTGATTATAAAAAATCCATCACTGAAATATCTTAATTTGTAATTTCTCAGCTAACAAAAATGTTTAGTTACAGCTTACCTAACAAGCAACTGGATATGTATTATACGGGGTACCTTATTAGATAAGTGGCATTGCCAATTCTAAACGTTTTCTCTGTAAGTTTTATGATACCAAGTTTTTCCCCTCAAAGGTTTCAAATGGGAAGATTTTAACTATGATGAGATTAGAATGTGTTCCCAGAATGTCCGACATCAGAGGACAAAAACCAAAGTAATGAACAAAAGTATGTTTGGAATCAGTAACACTGAAGTCACTTCCATGATGCATGGGGGCAACATCACATTTTTAGTATTAGGATTGAAGATAATGGTTACACTGGCCTTGGAAAAATGCTAGTAAAATCTTAGTATCATAACAAGTAGTTGGAAAGGGATATCAAGAAGTTATCTGTGTCTAAAAATGGGATCAAATTTAGTCAGACAATCTGTATCCAGTGTTTGTCCATTATTCTTTTTTTATAAGCTTTTAAAATAGTCCACTGTAGAATGTATGGAATGTGTGGTTTGTTTCCCTTAGTGGTTTTTTTTAATACTATCCGAAATATTTTTGCAGCAAATAATTTTTATTTCCTATTATTCTTCCTAACTGCAGCTATGGAGAGGGTGTTATCCCTATCCTCTTTGTAACATTTGGTTTCAACTGGAAAAACTACCACTGTATTTTCTCATAATCTTCCTTTCATAGATAAAACTAGCAGAATTCCTTCAATTTTGCCTCTAAGGACATGTCTTCTAAGCCTGTTACGATTCTTGATGCTTTCTTTTGGGCACTCTTTAGTTTCCATATGTGCTTCTAGATCTAGCAGATTCCCAAATTGTATGCCAGCAGAAGCCTTAACAGCTGAAAAGAATGCAAGGTTTATTCCCAATGTCTTCCTGCGTTCTTTATGGTGATATTGTAATCTGCCATAATCCCTAGAGCCCTTCCTAGAGAAATTTTGCTTTGACAGTAAGATTCCTATTGTGATATTTATGCAGTTCATTATTTCATCCCAGTGTGACACTTGACATTTATTCTTGTTGGATAGTGTTCTATTTATCCCAGACTATATCTCCAACTTGTAAAATTCACTTTGAATTCTAATCCTGTTCTCGCATGTGCTTGAAGTCCTTCCTGATTCATTTTATCTGCAATATAATAAGTGTATTAATTTGTGCAGTCTGTTTCCTCAAAGTACTTTGATCTGTTTCCAGTAAATACTACATACTAATCTTGACCATCTCTCCATTTTTTTAAAATCTTTTTGCAACAGCCCCAGGCAGCGCTACAGGCTTGGGGAGGAGTGGCTGGGAAGCTGCCTGGTTGAAAAGGATCTGGGGGTGTCGGCTGACAGTCGGCTCAGTATGACCCAGTATTATTTTCTTAGCACCATCTGTGTACCTGCCCACTCATAGCATCTTTCCATGATTATAAAGCATTGGCAACCCCTGAATTAAATTGATGAATCACCTTTTGTCTTGTAATATAATCAGATATAAATATAAAACAAATACATTAAATCTAGACAAAATATATAAAAATACATTAAAGAAAGTTATTTGATATCCTAACATATGAGGGATTTCCTCTCTCTCTCAGACTTTTTCATTCTTCCTAGCTATGTCATGAGGAGGAATTAGATCACACTCCATTGGAAGTTTTGGAACTATTATAACTTTTTGAAGACACTTTTGGGTTTTCCCACGTCAAATGTTTCAGGAGGAGGCAGTAAAGTAAAAGAATTTACCCTACAACACATAAGAAATTCTATAATTAATAGATAGAGAGTAGCTTAGCTCTGAATGAAAGCTGTTGTTGTTACTTCACATTTACCACAGAGGAACAAAAATGTGGAGACACTGCAGATCACCTGACACTGCTTAAATATCTCTCAGTACTTCTTGTTTGCAATATGCTTACATCAACTAATGTAAAATTTATATGAAAACTATGTTCTAGCATATTCTACAATCCAATCAAATTCTATCAATTTTGATTAATGTTTCAGACTTCAATCCCTTAATCCCCTTTCAGATGTTATCTCTTGATCCAAGTTCTTTAATTTCCTTGCCCTTCGAATACCTTTTAGGTGTGTTTCTGAAGTCATGTAGCCTCACAAAAAGTGACATGAGGATATTAGTATCCTTTTAGAATATTATGCAGGAAAACAAAATTCAGTTTGGTTTTAGGAAGACAGAAACCCATAGGAAATACAGGAACGGCATTTTTTTTTATTGTCATATAGGGAAATCATAGTATGAATTGAACAGTTTAAACCATAAGATAATGTGAGAGAAAGAATTTAGATTGTCAGAGTACTGTGGATCAGATGTGGAAAGGGAAATGTTTAGTAAAACTTGAAATAAAGATTATGATATGCTAGCTTTTCATGGTAAAGCACTAGACAATTTGAGGCTGCACATGAGATGTAAATTTTTTTTCTGTTATTTTAATATGAAGTTTTCACTGTCTCCATAGTGGACCGTAGCCTATTCTCCCCATGAAGCACTAAAAAGTTAGCTGGTTTATGGAATCTGCTGTGGAGTCTCCCAATAATGATACTTCTGTGATGTAGGCTTTATTATGTCATATGGAAACAATCTGATTTTTGTGGCTTTAAGTTCTTGTCAAAATACAAGTTTCTGGTTACCTTAAAATTATCAAATTAGCAATCCAAGGTGATTCAGTAAGCAGCCTAACTCATATGATTTTTAAAAGATGTTTTTTCTCAAAGTAGGTAACACAAAAACCTTCAAGAGGTGACATCAGAGAACTGTATTTTTTCCCAGCTTTTGCTTTCATGCTGAAATTTATGGTAGGACATAAAGACTTCAAGTCCAGGTGTTTCTCCCTTCCTTCTTGCTGTCCCGACAGACTTTAAGCTTCCCAAATCTATTTTTGTCCTCTTCTCTCCAAGCTCATATGTGTATGGGATTTCTCTGCTATCTTAAGACATGCTGAGCACATTACTCCTGGTTTTCCTGATTGGAGGCAAACAGGTCTACAGAGATTCTAGATTATTAGTTCCAACTGGTAACTTGATTTTGAATACTGACATTATGAAATTAATATTCAAACACATTCTTAATATTCCTCCCACTTAAGTCTTTCTTCATAAAGTTAACAAATTTCAATTCAATGTTCCACTTCAAAGAAAAAGGTTTGTTAGCCATAGAATGTGCACAGCTGTGCCTTTTCAAAAGGATAAGAAGTTTCACTGTAAAAAGGAAGAAATGTAAGTCCTCTGATATTTCACTAATTGTGTTTGCTTTTAAAGGTAATCTGAAAACTTACTGTTTTGACACTACGAAATTGATCATAACCTGACCAAATCAGCTTTGTTTCTCAAAATTTAGATAATTTGAAACTTATTTTACATTTTTTGTTGTTACCGCAGTGGTTTTGCAGTGATTTCTCACTGAGGCAGCAAAGTCCATTTCTGAAAGAAAAGGCTTGTATTTGTCTGTTAAATTTTGGTATACATAATTTTGTTTTTTAGTACTGTGCATTAAGTTTGAAGTTTCTATTTACTTATAAGCAAATCCATACATATCTTAAAAAACAAATAGGTTTTGTTGCTCTTATTTCTTTTTACTTCATGTTTTATTTAAAATAAAATCGATGGAGCTACTTATAACTCCCACAAGCCAATGCTGAGAAGCTTTTTAAGCAGTTCAGTTTGGTGTCAAAGTGTAACAGGCAATGGTCTGTTTTCCATTCTGTTCTCTAACACACTTGCTTTCAAGAGTAAAGATAGATTTATGGTTGATTAAAATAGCACATAGTGAAAGGAAAGGTTGGTAGGTATTCAATACACAGAATATGTGTGTGATTGCCATTTGTGAATTGCTCATTAACTGCCAGTGTAGACTATGTGAAGATGGGTTAGTGATCACAATGCAGATCAGGACAAGTATCAAAAGAATTGCAGTATATTGGAATATTTGACATTTTGCTATTACACAGGCCACGCATGATTTATTTCAAATGAGAACATTTTATGTTTGGCTTGAAAGATATTGCCACTATCAATAATATCTAATAGAAAAATAAATAATTTTCCCATATGGCTATTAAAGTAAAAAAATAGATTTCCTTTAACAAAACAAGTCTATTTAAAATGGTAAATATAAATTTTTTATCTATTGACTTTCTTTCATTAGGTTTTATACAAAAGAAAGTGTTTATTGACATTTTTCTTGAGTTGATTAATTTGAATCTTGGAACAAATTGCCTTCCTGATGCATGGATGAATTTAACACTTCCAGATGTAAGTTAACGCCTATTTCCATTTCAACGGAAGTATTGGTTTCCGTAGAAGATGCAACATTGTCCTTACTTTGATAAAGAGTATAACTATTAGAGGACATTATCAGTTTTTCCTTAAAATTCTTTGGTTTCACTAGAGAAAGATTCTGGAAGCCACTATGCCAAAAAAAAAAAAAAAAAGTTTTTGGCAGCACTGTATTTATTTACAATTTTCAAAGTACATCAGTTCCTTAGAAACCATTGAAAGTTCATTTCCAGGAGTTAAAATAGGACTGTGTATGTTCTTCATTCCAAGACAGGAGAATAAAACCTGGGGCTGTATGACCTTAAACTCATTTGTCCAAGATTTTCAGATTTAGGAACATGAAAAAGTATTATTTAGTCTTTCCAAATCTTCCATCACTGAATTCTCTGCTTAGTGTTATTTTGACATGTTGCTGGTAAGCATATGGGATGAAAAGGTTTACTTGTTTTAGCATGTTTTGATAATTATTTCTGGCAGTAAGCCGTGATTCACATTAAGATTTTACTTGGATTTTACATGAGGGTAACAGCTTTATTCAAATATTCTTCACACAGATGAACTGCATGAGTAAACCATTTTAAAGTTTCTGAGTAATGGATTTCCAGAGTTTAGTGAAAACTAGGCACAGCTGTCATCATCAGTATCTAAAAATCTAATCTTAGCACAGGAAATTAATTATATGGGGAAAACTGAGTCAAACACTTTTTATTAATAGACCACATGTGCATGTACCCCGTATTCTTTATTCTTTGTGAAATTTTAGTGCTTATAAGTACTGGTTTTATTTTAATAACAGAATTTTATTTCCTTAAAAGCCCCATTTTAAAATGAGGCTTTAAAATTTATAGTGAAAGCAAGAACTTACATACAAAAGGAAATGCCTGAAGTGTAAGCTAAGGTATATGTTTATTTGACACAAGTTATTCTGAACGGAAATCACCATTTCACCATTGTGTGATTTAATAGAATTTCATATACGTTTTCAAATTATATTAAGTAGTACTGTATCAGCCAATGTTCAGGCAGATGGCATCTACATTACCGTATTGTCTCACTCTGTGTTGCCCCACGCTTTTATCCCTGTAACCACGTTGCTTCCTCCTCCAACTGGAGCAAACCAGACACTTCCCTGGACCAGGAAATGTGGGTGCGGGGCAGAGTAGAGGTACACAGCAGGGTCTCCGCAGACCAGGAGTGCAGAAATGAGCTGTGCGTATTGCGTTCCCTCAGCCAGGCGCAGACTTCGCAATGCTGTGTCAGGAGATTTTACGTGTGTCCTCCTGTTTGTGTTCTGTGCCCCGCTCTGCTGTCCACGTACGACATCTTCAGTGGTAAAAAGACACATGCAGCAAGCTGTAAAGCAGCTTTTCTACTGCTTCTTTTTTCTAACTGAATGCTGGAGCAGAGAAAAGCCACGTGGTGGACACCTATAAGAGTAATCAAAAAGGACCAAGGCACAGGCCCAAGCATTTATTAAATTTTGTACTTTTGCTGCTAAATTGTCAGTTTGATTCTTACTGCTCCCCCAGATGGAGCATGGTTCGGGGGTTAGCATGTACTAAGGACCATTATCTCACAGTCCGTTTAGATACAGGCCCCTCTTTAGGGAGTCAGTATTTATTTAGAGGGATATCAGCTGCATGTGCCAATTGGCCTCAGTGACAGACAGGCGTCTGTGGCCTGTTTTGTTTAGTGATACATGCCTTTTATACATCTTTGAAATCTCGCTGCAGAACCTTGTCCATCCAAACCAGGAAAAAAACCTAAGGATACACAGTATACAGAAAATCACAGAATCACAGAATCACTGAGGTTGGAAGAGACCTTTAAAATCATTGAGTCCAACCATAAACCAAACACTTCCAAGTCCACCACTAAACCATGTCCCTCGGCACCACGTCTACCCGTCTTTTAAATACCTCCAGGGATCGCAATTTCACCACCTCCCTGGGCAGCCTCTTCCAATGCTTGACCACACTTTCCATGAAGTTTTTCCTAATAGCCAACCTAAGCCTACCCTGGCACAACTTGAGGCCATTTCCTCTTGTCCTATCACTTGTTACTTGGGAGAAGAGATTGATCCCCACCTGGCTACAACCTCCTTTCAGGTAGTTGTAGAGAGTGATAAGGTCTCCCCTCAACCTTCTCTTCTCCAGACTAAATAATCACAATTCCCTCAGCAGCTCCTCATAAGACTTGTGCTCCAGACCCCTCACCAGCTTCATTGCCCTTCTCTGGACACGCTCCAGCACCTCAATGTCCCTCCTGTACTGTGGCACCCAAAACTGCACACAGTGCTCAAGCTTCTTGTTGAACCTCATCCCATTGGCCTCAGCCCATCGATCCAGCCTGTCCAGCTCTCTCGTGCAGAGCCTTCCTGCACCCAAGCAGACCAACACTCTTGCTTAATTTGTTGTTCTCTGCAAAGTTACTGAGGGTGTACTCAATCCCCTCATCCAGATCATCAATAAAAACATTAAACAAGACTGGCCCCAAAACTGAGCCCTGAAGAACGCCGCTTGAGACCTGACGCCAACTGGATTTAATGCTGTTCACCACAACTCTCTGGCCTCGGCCATCCATCCAGATTTTAACCCAGCAAAAAGTATAAAATGTATGTTTATGCACAAATATTTGACAATATTTATTGTTTTGTTTTTACAGTTACAAAATCTGGCATCTGCATTCACAGTGAACTCAGAACTTACTGAGTGGCGCAGATTCTTGCTAGCAGCAGCACAACCTTGGCCAGTGCCATCTGTGACACAGCTTCTCAAAACACTACAGAGCTTCAAGTCTGTTGATGTTGCTGGATCAGGCTTTGTTACATGGGAATACTATATGCAGGTCATAATTCTTTCCTCTTTTGAATAATATTATTTTGCTAAACTCTCTGAACTGAATGATGTATTGCCTGAATTTTAAATGTTTTGGAAATGGAAGGCGTAGTATCTATCTTATCCATAGTCCCACAAATCAGGCTAATTAAGCGTACTTTTTGCTTCCGTTTCCTACTTTCCCCATAAATCAGTTTCAAGTGAAAATCCTTCCTGTTCTAAAGAAACTATACTGTAAGAAATTTGACACTGTACCTATAAGATCAAAACCAGAAATAAATATTTTAGTTTCCGCTCACCAGCTCTACTTTAATCTTTCTAGAATTTTTCCAATAAGGAATTTTTGCAAATGAAGATTATTTTCCAGACTTTGAATACACAGAAAATTATAGGATTATTTGATCTACTAGTTTGTCTAAAGACAACTTCTGTTTGAACCATCAGATAGTTCATCAAGGTTTTTCAGGAAGCAAGTTTCCTGAGAGTATTAATACATTTTTCTTTCAGCAAAATTCTGCTCATTGAATTTTCACTTACTTTTACTTTGGGTTCTTAATCATACTTAGGATGATTGCTTTTTCACTATTTTAATGTGTACTAGCCATATATATCATATATATGTGTATATATGTATCTATATGTTATGTTTAGATACTTACATATGCATATATGCATATATGTATATCTACATATCTAGATATGTAGGTATATATATGTGTGTGCATGTATACACAAAAGTTCTACGGTTCTGTCAGTTTGTATTTGTTTGGTGATACTAAAATAATTTTCAAACTGTTTTAAATAAATTTCATAGAACCTTTATTGCAGTTTTTTTTTAATCAGCCAGTATTACTTTTCTTCAAGAATTAAATAGGGGCTGTGTTATTACAGAAGCCTGTCAGCTTCTGAAGTACTTCAATTAATTTAAAAATTTCCAGGAGTGCCTGCCAATCCTTACCGATCATGCCCCCCCACCCTGGCAAAGAAACAAATTATGCAAAGCCAGAAAACTCACAAAATGTGCAGATCTATCTTCATCTATTTGTCTGTTGCTGTGACAATTTTTACTGAGGTATGAGAGTTTAGAAACAAGCTAACAGTTACAAGACATGCATCTGTGAACGTACATTTTTATGACAGGATCCTAGTTCATTTCAATTGCAATTCATTTATTCACTTCAGGATTGGATTAGCTCACATTCATCTAATGATAGTAAATATGTGATGGTATGTACTCATTTGCTTATAGACCTACCCCAATTAGTTCTTCCAAACTTCCATTAGAGCGATGACTGAACCTACGGTCTCATATAGTTGCTTAAAGACAAAAAAGGACTAAAAAGTTCATAAATACACAGGTAACTCCACACCTGAAGCTCTTTTTTCAGAAGAAAACTATATAGGCAGGCACATAATTTAGGTGCTCAAGACAATCTTATGGGAACCTCCACAGACCATCCAAAGCAGCTCAGTTTAACAGTCTGCATTGCTCTGAAGATTTTGCTCTGCAACCAATTCATACTGCAAATAAAAAGTGGTAAAAAAGTCTGTCACCCGTATTTCATGTTTGAAAATATAACCAAAGCTTTCTTCATTTAAAAAACT
Source organism: Chionis minor (assembly GCA_013398295.1). Classification (NCBI taxonomy): domain Eukaryota; kingdom Metazoa; phylum Chordata; class Aves; order Charadriiformes; family Chionidae; genus Chionis; species Chionis minor. The sequence goes on along the minus strand of VZSF01005824.1, from coordinate 533,606 downwards.
CACCAAAACCCTGTATATCTGCTGCACATGAGGTCCTACAGTTTATGTTATTGACCAATACTGTGGTTTGGAATTTTTGCGTATATAGCCATGAGAAGAACAGGAACAGGATTTTACAGACTTAGGGAAAAGTCAGTCCTCATTTCAAATCAGTTGATGAGGAACATCTGACTTGTTTTTATTGCAATGGGTTTTGTATCCTTTTGGAGCAATTTATGGCAAATTTTATGAGGTCAAATACTTGTTCCATTTCCTTCTTATTAATTACTTTCCTGAAAAAATGTTCTGGAGAACATGATGCACTAGAGTATTAGTAAGTCAGTGCAGTCCATAAAATTAAGGAAAGAATAATAGCAGACAGAAAAATAACTATTCATCACTTGTCATCATTGATATTGATATTATAATTATATCATTTAGAGCAAAGCATCTGATACATTTCTGATAAAGAACTCAAAGACAATATGAAGTCTATTTTCATGTTATTACTTTGCTCAGTTTTCCTAGCTAACTCACATGGGGGAAAAGCAGAAAACTAGATTTACTTATTTCTTTTCCTTCCTGAAAATCTCTTGAAACTTCCTGTTTTGTCCTATATCATTGTTCTGCTTTTTAAAGGAAACACATAATAATAATGCAATATTTTGTATAATCAAGAATGTGGTAATTCACCTGAAATGTGGAAAAGGATGCTGCTGCTGAAATTTATAACTTTGTTACAATAGTTTAACTTCATGCCTACACTCAAAGACTATTGCATCTCTAACATCTGTAATTAATGAAGTTTTCCAACTATTTGAAATCTTCCATATTAGTCTATTGATCTAATATGGAACACACTGATAATTTTTCAAATGTTAAAATCCTCCAATAAAAATGGAAACAAACTTTATTCCCTGTTTAATACTAAGACTTAAACGCATTCAAAATGTCATGACACTTTATTTGTTTTATTTTGCTGTCTTAACAAGAAACAATGTCAAGCAATGTTCATTGACAATAACGAGAAGAACCTTCCACTGGGAATTTGAGGTGCCCCAGTTATCCCCTCTGTCTGCCCTGTATTATCAAACTACACAGTGCTAGGGAACACCCTAGCAGTACTCAATTGTCCGTACTGTGGCGTTGCTTGCAGAGCCCCACATGGTTTAACATGGGCCACGTCCAAGCAAGTGAGTTTTTCTGTAGACAGTCTGTTTATGGCCATCCTGGTTTAGAAGGTAAGATCTAGCTGTTATTTCTTGATTATTGGGTCTAGTATTGGAGAATTGGTTCTGGGCACTTCAAATTAACAGTTGTAGGTATAGATCTACAGGCGTTATAGGATACTCAGTCTTGTCATTGGGAGCAGGCAAGCATGGGAAGAGATATGCCTCTGTCCTTGATTATAGGACAACTGTGTGACAGTTTATTCCAAAAGTACAGCTAGGACAAAAACTGTGGAGTAGCAAAGGATCCCCTAAAAGGAAGAAGCCAGAACACACATAGATAATCGGCATCACATTCTCCTTCTTGGATTTAAAACTACCTAGTTTGTTTTCACTTTTTTCAAGAGCATAGAGTCACTTCTACCCTACTCTGGGGGGTGTGGGAATTTTCACTAATTATCAAAGTATCTGTTACAAAGTACAAATGGCTACTTAGTTATTCTGATGTCATTGCATATTTTTAACAAATTCAGCTAAACTAAGTCCAGGCATTAAGCTCGTAGTAATCTGAATCTGTCTGATGAACAATTATAGAGCATAAGGAGCACTTTATTTAATGTGTGAAAAAAACCCACTTTTTTTTGGTTTTTTTTTGTTTTTTTTTTAATCAGGCTGGCTTATGGTTTAATGGAAATGAAGATCTAAGCATAACAAAAAGTTGCACAGAACCTTTGCCTTTAGATAGGCTAAGACATCTCATAAAGGTAACTTCAAAAACACAGGTATTTTGAAGAGACCATTCACTATATTCTAGCCTGAGAGGTCTCATTCAAAAGTTTCTTGGATGTCTTTTTTTGCATAACTGCTGCAATGTTTCAGTGGGTTTTGAGGTCAGGTGGTGCTTCAGAATATGATTTCCACGTATAAAACCCTCGAAGTTAGAAATAATTTAGAAAGGAATCTAGGACTTGTCCTTCAGTATTCTGAATCATAGTCTACTCAGAAAGACTTAATTATTCCTGTTCTCCTGTTCACCTCATTAATTTTGCTACACAGTAACCAGCTTTGTAAGGAATGGGAGACAAATGATCCCTGCATCTAAGCTTGTGGAATTCTTCATGGAACAGGGAGGGAATAGTGTGATCCAAATACATGATATGTTTTGGACCTAGTGTCATGATACTAGATTTTATTAATTTATTCTCATTCTGTGAAAATCCTGTGTAGAAAAGAAAATACAACAATTTCTGTTTCCTTGAATGACTCAGACACACTTCTGAGTGATTCACAACACTGAAAAGGCAGAGGTTGTCAACACTTCCTTTAGTCTCTAACAGCACTGTTGGGCCACACTCCTTCGGAACAAAAATCCAGGTTGATGCAAACACTGTCAGTGAAGGAAGAGTTGGTATGTGAACTATTACACAGGAGCTTGACCCCTACAAATTGATGCGCCCTGACAATATCCGCTAGAGGGTGTTAAGAGAGCTGGCTGATTTGGTTGCAAGGCCGCTCTCCACAATGTGGGAGAAGTTGTGGAGATCAGGGGACGTCCCAGAAGACTGGAAGAAGACTAATGTCACCCCCATCTACAAGAAGGACTTAAAGGAGGATCCAGGAAATTATAGGCCCGTCAATCTTACTTCAGTCCCTGGGAAAGTTATGGAACAAATCCTCCCTGGCGCTATCACAAGTCAAATGAAGCATGTGATTGGGAAAAGCTAGCATGGATTCAGCAACAGCAAATCATGCTTGACAAACCTGATCGCCTTCTACAACCAAGTAACCTGCTTGGTTGATGAGAGGCAAGAGGTAGACATGGTCTATCTGCGTTTCTGCAAGGCTTTTGACACAGTTGCCCACAGCCTCCTCCTAGAGAAACTGATGCATTATGGTGTATACAAGTGCTGTGTGTGGTGCGTGGGGAGCTGGCTGACAGGCCACATCCAGGGGGTGGTGGTAAATAGTTCTTTTTCAAATTGGCAACCTGTCACAAGTGGGGTCCCCCAAGGATCAATACTGGGCCTAATGCTGTTTAATTTCTTTAGAAGTGATCTGGATGATGGGATCAGGTGTACCCTGACCAAGTTTCCTGATGACACCAAACGGTGTGGCAAAGTGGACACTTTGGAAGGGAGACTGACCCTGCAGGAGGTCCTGGATAGGCTGGAAGAGTGGGCCAAGAACTTGAGTGGGACATAGAATTCAGCAAGGACAAGCATAAGGTCTTGCACTTGGGAAACCAGAATCCAGGAGTGCAGCACATGCTGGGGTGCACCTGGCTGGGGAGAAGCTCTGTGGAAAGGGACCTGGGGATCCTGGTGGACAACAAGCTCAATGTGAGTGAACAGTGTGCTGCTGCGGCAAAGAAAACCAGCAGGATGCTGGGTTGTATCAACAGCGGTATCACCAGCAGGGATAAATCAGCCATTATCCCACTCTACTCGGCACTTGTCAGGGCACACCTGGAATACTGTGTTCACTTTTGGTCCCTGCTATGCAAAAAAACATGTGGACAGGCTGAAGAGAGTCCAGAGGAGGGCCACCAAGATGATCAAAGGACCGTGAAGCCCGCCATACGAGACAAGGCTGAGAGAACTGGGTTTGTTCAGCCTTGAGAAAAGAAGGCCTAGGGGAGACCTTACCATCATGTTCCAGTATGTAAAAGGTGGCTACAAAGATGGAGACTCCCTTTTTACAAGGAGTCACGTGGAAAAGATGAGGGTTAATGGGTAAATGTTACTCCAGAGGAGATTCTAATTGGACACAAAAGAAACATCTTTCACTGAGAACAATCAGCCATTGGAAAAATCTCACAGGGAAGTGACGGATTCCCCAACATTGGAAACTTTTAAGATTCAGGTGGACAGGGAGCTTTTGCCCAGAAAGGTTGGACCAGATGATCCTCTAGGTCCCTTTCCAACCTGGTATTCTATGATTCTATGATTTATCGTGATTTACACAGCCTCAACACATTTTTAAAGATACTGTATCTTATCAGCAGTCATTACTTTATTTCATCTTTTTCTCTAGTCTTTGATGTGTATCAGATTAAATTCCACCTGCAGAAATTAATTTACATTTTTTTTCCTTTTATAGTTTTTCTTCAGTTTATTTGCTGATACCAGAAAAGATCCTGCTCTGCTCAACTATACTGAGATGCTACTGTATTTTGCCTCCCATTCTGATCCAGTTGAAGGTGTTTACAGAGCACTTAGCATTGCTACTGGAACATATATTCATAGAAAAGAAGCAGCTTCTCTCCCATGTGCGGTAAAATATTACAGTAAAATATTAGACAGTAGTAGTGGTGCTTGCAAATTATAGATTAACTAGATTTCTGTATATTTTATTACCCTGGGTAGGTCCAGTCTTTACAAGTATTTCCATTGACTTCAAATGACAAAATATATTATTGTACTCCCCTGTGTTTGCTTTTATTTGGCACAACAGGTTTTTGTCCATGTGAGAGACTGAGTAAGATCATTTCCTTTTTATATTTCATAGAAAGAAGGAGAGCACAGAGTGCTGCCAATTAGATACAGTAGATACAGTAGATCTGAACCCAGTTTCTCCTATTTCAGTGGAACGTTCTAACTCTTACATCATTGGATAGAAAAGAATACAACCTGTTCTCCTCCTTACTGTTTTCTGCTTGGTTTGATCTGTTTGGTTGTGACTTTCGAAAGATTGTGAGTAACTGCGTTGGCATTATCACCTATGTGTCAATGACTTCTTAAGGCTGTGAGTCACAGGTGAAGTGAAACAATTCCCTTTAATCTAGAATTAATGATGTATCTCGGAGGAGCAAGAGTTATACCTCATCCAACCCGAGAATTTTCTCAGGCTTAGTTTCCCACTCGTATTGATTCTGTGAATCTGTGCTATGCCTGATGTGTATCTCACAGTGTCTCACAATACAGTTTGTGTGTATAATTCATCTCAGGGATTCCCTTAGAAACCTAGAAATATCTAAGGATTAGATGCTAAATTAACATCTTGCATGTGTGGATTCTCTTCGTCTTCATAGTCATCTTTTATAGGTTGGTGCTAATTGCAGGGTTGATAGAAAGTCATTTTAATCTTTTCTTTCTTCTTATGCCTTTTGTTCCATAAGCATACACTTTAACAATAACATTGAATACAGGAAAAAAGAGAACAAGTAAAATCCTGTCCCGCTGAAGTGAATGAGTTTGCACCATTGGCTTCGGTAGGGCCAATATTTCATGCAGGATATTCAACAACCACAAGAGGGCCAAAAGTGAATTATGTGTTGGTATTGTGTCCTGTTTGAGTCAAGCTTAAATAGAAAGACATAGATCCCCGAAGACATCCAAAGTGGTTTTCAGCACAAAATTAAGAACCTAAACCGTTGTCTACCGGTGGCTGTTTACACGTAATCTAAATATCCCAATTCTTACTCCAGGTACTGGAAATCTAGTAAATATTATCAGTTGGTTATTCATCAGTGGAATATAAAGAGCTACCCAGCTCATCTCAAAGAAGTTTTGTAATACACCTTAGATAGCTAGGTTATAAATAGGCATTCACACAGCAGCACCTAATTTGGGTTCTTTCTTCTCTTTTTCTTGTTCTGTCCTACTGCTTGTTGGTAACAGCCTGCAGAAACACATCTGAAACTTTAATGGTGTTAATAGAAGAAAATCAGACAAACATTCTAGAGACTTTCGTTACTTGTACTGACTTTGTAGCAAAGACTCTTCCACTTTAAATGCTTAGCTTTTAAGTCTCAATAATTTTGTTATTGGCTGTGTAGATCTTATAGCTAAATGTAAATGGTAGTGGGAGACAGAAAAACCTAAGTGCTGACACTTGTGTAATCTCCACTGTTAAGTGTTAAAAAGACCGTATCAATGACTTGATCCTCCTGTGTTGAAAAAGAGATGTTTTAAGGTCTAAGACACATAGCACGAATGTGACTGTATCTCAGCACTGTCTCTCCTAATGAGGAAAGAAGTTGTATGTTCAATTAAATGCAATTTCCTGTTGTTGTTAGTGGTTAGTCTACACAGTGGCCTAATCAATTAAATGCAATTTCCTGTTGTTGTTAGTGGTTAGTCTACACAGTGGCCTAATCAATTAAAAGCAATTTCCTGTTGTTGTAAGTAGTTAGTCCACACAGTGACCGAATCAATTAAATGCAATTTTCTGTTGCTGTTAGTGGTTAGTCCACACAGTGGCCTAATCTCGTCAAAGCATTGTTCTCCTATGTGAGGCCCTTTCTCATCTTTGTGCTCACAAACCTCTACAGCAGGTTTTGGGGGATTTTTTGGTTTGTGGTGGGTTTGTTGTGTTTGGTTGGTTGGTTTTTTTCTCTTTGACCATCTCTAATATCAACACAAAGATACCTCATTTCTTGAGGTATTTTCTTGAGGTCTAATTTTTCTGCAAAAAGTCTTTTTCCTCTTTTTCTGTGGAGAACTGGTGGCCTTATGTTAACTGTTAGCCAAAATAAATTTCTTGCAGTGACTTCTTGATTTGGGCTATTTTTATGTTTTGTTGCTCTGAAGGATATTAATTTTTGAGTGGAACATTGACGATGTTCCTGGAAAAAGCTGTTTATTAAATTTCTACTAGAGAAACGTTAAGGATATTTCTGGACTCTCAGGATCTATCCCTTCATCCTATAGTTTAGTATGTAATTTTGTGGGAGTTAGTGATTTTTGTTTTGTAAGTACTGAAGTTTGGAAGCATAATTCACTGGTCCTTAATGAATGTCTAACTGAAACAGGTGACCTACTGACAGACTATTTGTCACCAAGTATTATACCTATGCTTTATTTTCTTAGACTTTTCCTTACACCAACATAGTGCCAAATAAGACAATTCTAACAGAAGATGAAGAAGAAGTCTTGAGTTACACAGGTGAAGGAATAATTTCAGTGGCAACTCTACTCAAAGTGTTTCAAACTGGAGGAATTAAAGATGAAGATAATCATAGATTTAGTAAACTAGAAAAGGAAGGCAGCTATGATAAGGTGGGCTAGTTGATTCAAAGAATGTTTTGTACCTTGCATTATGCGTTAAATAAATACCTGCTGCAGCCTTTGCTTTCACCCCAGTTATTTAAACACTTAATTAATTTACCACATATTATTTTTTCTTAAAGCTCTTCATCAAAATATACAAAGAATTAGGCACTGAAGATCTGACACCCGTTCCAGTGGCCCTCCTTTTGAAGCATCCTTTCATTCAAGACTTGATCAACAGGTATAAAGAATACAAGCTACCTGTAAGTATTGCCTTCTGGGACCAAGAACTTTTTAAGTACACATATTGAAATTTGCATTATCCCAGAAATATAAATGTAATTAATGTAGGTACTGCCAATTTGCAGTGTAGACCAGAAATGCAGCATAACAGGTAGTAGATAAGATCAGTTGTTTTGTTTTCCATGAAAAATCTGTTCATCAAAGACTGCACTGCTTTCTGACCTATTTTTTCATACCTGTCTTGCTGGCCTATAGCGGCCCACAGGTTTTCTACTGCCTTGCCACATGTGGCATTGCCTTTTCCCCACCCATGTGGAGGAGCCTGGTTGAATTATCCTCCCAACAGGATTTTATTGCAAGACACTATGGGATATGTGATAGAACACATTCCATCCTAAACCAAGCAGGCTGAAGAAAAGGGCATGCAGAGGTAGTACAGGTTCAAATGCTCTTCCCTGCCATATTCTAGAGCTTCCCTCTTTATGCACCTATGTTTAAATGTGCATTTAAACAGTTGCACATAGGCAAGTTTGGGCCAGAGTATCAACCTATTAGATGTGTCAAACTATGGCAAAACTGTGTTATATACAGGATGTAAGAAAACAGTGCGAGACAAGATAAGAGGGTGCTTGCATTCACATGCCCAAAGATCAAACATCAACAGTCTTCACCATTTTGAGATGATCACCACCACAGGCACATAGTGTCCCACAAACTGTAAATCTGAATAAGATACATGATATTCCAGGACTAAACTCGCTATTTCCTAATTATATTCAAGACTTGTAAGAAGTGAAGTGCCCAGCGTTTATTATATCACTCACCATCCTTGTTAGTAAAAGGCAAAATATAGGAATAAAAATATATATTTACTCTGTCAAAGTAAGAGTTAAAAATGTATGTGCTATAATAGGAAGAGATACAAAAGAAAAATGTAAGACAAAGACAACACAACTGAAGACTGTAACTGTCAGTAAGTATCTACACAGCCTATGTTAATATCTCAGCCAATTTGGGAAGATAGACACCATGGAATGTTAGGTCGTTCCTCCCTTCCCTTCCCCATTCTTTCTTCCTGACCCTTTCTACTTTATCAAGTACTTCATTTCCTAATCTGAACATTTTTTCCAACTTCACTGAATTTCTTGAAGATCGAAGCATTTCTTAAACTAGCTCTCTATTCTACGCATCATCCATCTCAAGAACTGTTCTTTACACAAACACCTCACTGACTTTGCAACATTTAACTTAATGCAAGCTCCACATGAAGACCAAATGCCCTGCAACCTGAAGTAATACTTAACTAGGATGTAAACTGAGTAGTGCCATAGGCATATACTCTGCTATTTACAAGGAGGGGGACTTTTTTTTAAAACCTTTTCACACTATCCAATAGCTGAATATCAAGAGCACAGCATCTATCAAAATGTCTAATCTTCCTGTACCACTTTCAGGAGGGACTACGTTATATAGCTTAAAGAATAGGTTGTAGTACACGTTTAAAATTTGTTAGCTACCATCAATCATCTGTGTTATTTGTGCCTGCTAGGATATGTTCAGAGCAGTGCAGTTATAAAAATTGTCAGTCAATGAGAAAAGGTGTATTTGAGAAACTATTGTAAATGCAGCTTGATAGTAGCTGAGGGTTTCAGTGCACACGCTTTAGCCCAGAGGAGTTTCCACAGCTTGTCTACCAATGTCATATAGGCATAATTGATTTAAATAATACATTTTTCTACTTATTTGGCAGATTCATTTGATGCGTGTATCTCCTGGCTTGACAGTTAGATCATGCAGGGCTTCAGTTTTTGTTTGTGATACTTAGAATTTCCTCTTGCAAGGGTTTGTACTGACTGTATCTCCAATACAGTACTCTATGGTTTCTATACTTAGAAGATTATATTCCTTGACTGTACTGGTAAATACATGCCGCTGTTTTATGCATGAAATCAACACTTTACAGTGTTACTTTCAAATTCTGACTAACTGTGGAAGAGCTAAGACCACAGTTCTTATTCAACTTTACAGCAAATTATTATATTCAGCAGCAAACAGATACAGAGACCCAATGGCCATTGGTTTATGTAGGTTAGGATTCTGGTCAAAAACATATGTACTCCAAGAACAGTTTTTCTCAGACAATTCTTCAAAGAACTTCAAAGAACTGTATTTGGAGAACAGGTGAAGTTTTTTCTTCCCAAAACATTTCTAAAGTAAGTAACCGATATTTTAACATCAATTATTTTTTCAGAAATTGTCCTGAGACTATAAAAATCTTTATAAAAATGGTATTCAACCACAGTTCTGTTATTTTGAGATCTTTTACAAGATAAATATAGCAAGTTAGGGTGTGGTTTCTAAGGTTAAAATGTTTCTACTACTGCAGTCATAAACAATGGAAAATAAAATGTTTTGCTGAAAACTATAAATGGAGTATCTAGCTTACAAGTTTTAAAATTTGAGTTAGAGCATCTGATTCCTTTGGCCTCTTGATGGCCTGTTCAATTTTAACCAATACTATCCATGATAAAGGTATTTTCTCCAGATGAGATATATTCTTGTCTTTTGAAGAGAGTTTGTTTTCTCAGTTCGTATACCAGTGGGCTAGCAACATCCTACATGATGATGACATTTCTGTTAGCCCCAGTACAAAAGCCAACAAATGAATAAGCTTGGAAATTCTATTACTTTTTCATCTGATCTTTTCTGTCCTGATTAGAAGACTTTCTGGTCCTGACTAGGGCTTTCAAGTGGCTTGCCATTATCGACACATTTTTTTCACTTATCAGATGAAAAACTATTCCTTTAGAATAGTTAGATCACACCTATATGTGGGTGTGTGTTTATGAATGCACTTCATTGCATTCTGAATAAAATTGTTTTTAAATACATTTAGTAATAAATGAGAGAATATTTTTATTAGACCAATTGATTCAGATGGAAGAAACGAGCAATTCTGCTTTTTGTACTTCATGGGTTTGTCTATTAAGTTTGGTCTTCTTCAGGCCTGGTATTATTTCTTGTTAGAAATTTTGCCTTCTACTGTGGAACTGTAACAGTAATACAGATACAACCACGTATTTTAGTAACTGCATTTTGGTTGTGGTAAATTTAAATAAAGAGTCTGGGATATATTCTACTTATATAATTCTTAATGATTACCTTAATCTGTTTTTTTGAGTGGACTACGTTCTTATAATTACTGAGGATAAGGTATTTTGATAATTAGCATTCAGATATCAAAAGTATTCTGCATTTGACAATGTTATGTTACATTTTTTATCCATATTTTATCAAACCCTGAATAGTCCTTTTAAAAAAACTTTAATTTTGAAGATAGGGATATCATGTTGTAGTACTATGTGTCTTTGTTTTGCATACATGTAACACAGGCACCTGGATCAAGCTTGTTCCTTCTAAATTAATTGTCATATTATTACTGCTGTTATTGTTGTTGGTTTTCTTAAACATTTCAGTAACATTACTCAGATATTAATTCAAACAGGGGTTTCACCCAGATAGGATTTCTAATAATGTATAATTAAAATATCTTTACCAAACGAAAATCTGTTCATATGTTGAACAGTTATTACAAAACCTATTTATACTCACAGCAGTCATTTAGTATTACGGAACTCAACAAACATTCAGAAGTCCACGTATCATTTAACAAACTAAAAATGCCTTCTGTCTAGGGAGAGCTCATACAGATTATATTCAGTAAGGATTATGAGGTGGACCATATGGTTCATAGTCAATGCTTTGGCAGAAAAAACCTGCTGAATCACTGTCTACTCATAGGCAGTAGCTGTAATACTTATGAAACTTGAGAAGCCTTTTTCATGTGGTGTTTTAAATGTCCCAGAGTGCAAGAGAAGGAAAATTTAACTCAGTGTTTAAATACCTAGTTTAAAAAACAGACCAATGTTTTGCTTCTCTTTATCATGTAATCCATCAAAAAAATCTTAGGAAACACAAATATACATGAAAAATACATTCTCTTGACATTAAAAATAGTGACTAAAATATCTGTCCATGTAACAGAAACAGTAAGTTTTCTTCACTAAACGCAGATACAGTAAATCTGTCGGAGTATTATTTCTCCAGTGTTTTGAGGTTATTTAGTTTTTGCTTCCTCTGCAAAACCGGTAGTTACATAAATAAAATCTGTCCAGAGGAAACTTTTTTTCATTCTTAACCTGTACTTAAATGCTGTTTTGTCTCTCTCTTTTCTGCATCAGTTTATAGTTTTCAGTTATACCATTCTTACTTTTACACTGATATTTAACATATATTTCTGTGGCATTGCAACAGCATAAAATTTCCACTTCCCACACACATGAACAGAGTGGTAATATTGGATGTGTCTCTATGTGTCATTTGCTTCACAATGGTCAGTAGTAGCTGATCTCAAACTTATTTTTTACAGGAACAGAGACTTGTACTTTATATTTAGAATGCTCGTAATAAAATTCACATTCCATCAAGCCAGAATTGCTTCAGTTTACTGAGATCCTCCTCTGCTTCATGTGGTAATGATAGGTACTGATAATGAACTTGCTGAAGGTTCCATTTGCTAACATTTACTTCTGTTGAACCAGAACTGAAACTCCTTTTTCTGACTCAATGTGCTGAAAAAGGCCTCCTTAAACTGAAGTCTTTCTTAGCATCAAAGGTGAATATTAATACCACCTTCTAAAACAAAGAACTGGTAAAATTATCTTTTAACGTGGTTATTCTGTATTCACAGAAATGCTCCTGATATTTTGCAAGGCCTGTGAGGTGTCATTACATACAGGCAGTTTCTGCCTTTGAAAAAAGGCTGCCTCTTCAAAATATGCACAAAATACACACTGGACTATGTATTCAAATTTAAACTAATTTGTTTTATAAAAATTCTGACTGTTAATTATTCCCCTAAAGGCACAATGTGTTTACTGACAGTACCAGAAAATGCTAGGAATTTAAATTACTGTTTTATCTTTGTATAAATATTCAGCACATTATTTTTTAAAATAAAAAATTCCTTGTTCATCCTACTTACACTGTAGTAAGCTGAAACTAGAAATAGGGAAGACTGTGCTAATAAAAAATTATTGAAAATTTGGCAAGTCAAACAATGTGTTATTGAGAATGCAGAACTGTGCAAAAAATTAACTAAATCCAGGTGTGTATTATTCCAAATGTTAGTTACACATTTTATTCCAATTTCCTGTAAGTGTTGTTGAAGTTCAGCCTGAAATATGACACATAAAAAAAGAAACTTTATTGAAGAATTTGTCTCTGTATGTTCTGAATAATATTTGCTGGTTTAAAGAACAATCGGTACCTCTTTTTAATAATGATAAGTTTGAGCCAATGCTTAAGATCTGTGCTTATTTTAAGAATTGCATTTTAGCACACTATTTTCATAAAACCACTGAAGGCAGGGGTGTTGTGTGGATAACATGAAAACATCATCTTAGTGATATTAGTGATACATCAGGAAGTCTTCTAGAATTTGCTGTGAATGATGTTCTTTCCACAATTGTCACTGCATGTTTGTGTTTTCATTAGGGCACTGAACATACGTAGTGCTTAAGCTGAATTACAGTATTGTTTTCAGTGGCTTTCTGGAAGACATCTTAAGTAACCTAGGGAAAATGTAGTTTATAGGAATAAATCTCCATTGAAATTAATTTTTCATCATAATCTTCTACCCATTAGCCAGAAAGCTCACCCCTTGGAAAGGCAGGCATTATTACGAGTTTTAAGGTAGATCAGGCTGTGTCATGAAATGACCATTTAACTTTTCATTTTCCTTTTCATAGGATATTAAAATCTTTCTGCAAAGATCTGAACAAGAACAGTCAACTGATGGAACGAACACCACAAGTAAAGACATCAGTGTATGAAAAATCATTGTTCATGAATATTAAGAAATGTTCTTCTGAAGTTTTTCTTAGAGCTGTAGTCCTCCCATGGGAAAGGATTGTTGCTCTGTTGTTGTGAAAGCAAAATCCTATTGCAATTACACATTTTCTGTTATGTTAAACTAATAAAAAAATAAATCACAAAACCAAACAACAACACAGAACGGGGAAAGTTATGGGTTAGCTCATCTTACATAACCCGATGGTACTTCTAAGAAAAATTAAAACAGTTTCTGAACTTAAATAGTGTTGACAGTGTGTTCATTAATAACTGGTGTAGGAACAGAGTATGTGCAATTCTTGTAAATGGGCTAAGATATCTGGTCACCTTTTGTTACGGTCATTAGTTATAGTCAGGTTAGTTTAGTCATTCAATAATTTTTAATGAATTAAATGTTGTAATCAATTTTTTTAAAAAATGTTACAGTTCATAGCTAATAAAATAAGCAAATGAAAACATGCTTTTCTCTATGATCAGGATAAACTACGAAAAGGACATCACGTACATGAAAACGGAGTGCTTGTTGACGGCAGAGATGATGAATCTTTGCTATCCAACCTTTCTGTTTCTAACTTTCCATTAGATCTCAACTCTGCTACCACCCACTGAAAATCTGCAGGCAGTTCTCCAGCGCGGCACCACAGGCAGCCCACGGGCGCGGGTGGCACGGCGCGCTGCTCCCCCGTGCCCTCCCCTCGTGGCACATGGCACTGAGTGGGCCCCAAATGGAGCAGGCAGCTAGGCGCTACGCCAACTGTGGTTCCACTGCCCATCCTGCACGTAACGCCGGCAGTGACTCCAACATACAGCGGGGCTCTGCACAACTCTTTCCAGTAATCGACTAAAAGTCCTTTTTTAGTCAGCACAGTGTCTTCAAGGGCACCGTATACCCCAGACACATGTTTCAAGTAGTTCATATATGATAGGTGTTTCTCTAAAAATCTCCACAGCACACGATGACACCTAGCGGATGTTGTCTTCCGTGGCAGATAAAGCAGAGTCTCGGTAAAATACTCTCATTTACTGCTGAAGTGGTTGTTTCTTTTTTTATACGCCTTCTGACTCTTACTGGCTTTCCTGGAAGTTGTTCTGGAATAGTTTTCTTAGAAATTTTCTTGTTAATAGGGTGTGCTTGTTTTCTTGCAGTTTTATTCAACTTTTCCATTCTCTTTCGGCTAGTGATGGCTAACTATAAGATGGTAGGAACTATTTTTTCATGGAACTTTTAAACATAAGTTTTAGAACACTCTTTGTAATCAATTCCTCTGGAATTCAGCATTGAGATGTCTAATAAATCCTCAGTTTCCAGTGGTACTCATTCTTCTGATCTACAGTTTAAAGTTTTCTGAAGACTGAGCATAGCAGGTAGATAACTGTGATTACCTGAACTCGGTATACCTTCTAATTTGCAATCTATAAGCTGCCCAACCTCCTGCATTTTACATTGTCACACTAGCTTAGAAACATAATTAATAATTAAATACTTCCAAGATGCTTACTCATAGCTGAATGCTGATGCATTGTTTTGGGGCAGTTTTTTTCTACATTTGGCAATGCCCTGGTCACAATTACACAACACATTTAAAGCTTCCTTTCCCTGCCTTGGTTCAGCAAAGTACTCAAACATATGATGCTCTCTAACAATACAAATAGTCCCATTGAAGTCAGCTAACTTCTAGGGAACCACAAACCTCTGCCCTTTATTGAGAACTGCTATCTGCACAAAATATTTTTATACTTTTAACGTATCTTTACTACTTTTTAGCCAAGTATGCATGACATAGTAAAGTACTTGCATAACATTTGCTGATGTTCATAACAAGGTTTCTAAATTGCCTGGTTGAGTTATAAAAAAATTATGTATCAAAAAAAGCAGTAGCAGCATGCAAAAGAGGAACTGGCATATTTATAGTCAAACAATGACTAGCAGACCTACCTGTACAATAAATTCTCTTTTCTGTAGTGATTAAATAATGAACGTTTTGTCAGATTTTTTAGAACTTGCTGATGTCAATAATGGCAGGTTTGTTTCTTTGTTGATTAAAGACAAGTCAGATTTTGAAAGGAAAGTTGGTAGTCTAGCAGTAGCAGATCAAAGCATCTATATGTGATATATGAAGCTCAGAATAGAACCCAGTAAGCTTATCACTTCAGGCAAATAATGTTGTGTCTCTTCACTCTACATATTTTGTGCTAACCACAGTGGCACATTGTAGCTAAGTACTATCTTAGAAACAGATGTAACTTTGTTGTGCCCCCGCAAACCATGCTAAAACCTCAACATCCTCCTTTTACTTATGACAACAGACTTTATGATGCATACGAATTAATCTGCTCTGTTACCAGAATCATTTCTTCACATAGCACGTACAACGTTGTCAAAATTTTCATCCCAAGTATTCTTGAAACATTATGTATGTACATTCATACAAGACTTTGACTTATTTCTTCTCATGTGAAAATACTACGTGGATAGAAAAAAAATTGCAACGCAGTTCTCTGCCTTTTGCACGTTTAGGGATCTTTAAATTTTTGCTTTTGTTCCATATTTAGCTTCTTTAAGAAAAGACAGCTTTAATCACTAGGTGTTAAATTCTGACTTTGCATACTGGAGTTCTCCATGTGAAAATAGTAAGTATTGTTTTCAGAAACGCTTGCCTACAGTCCATAAATTTCAATGAGGTAAAAGGGAACTTCAGCTACTGGAAATCATAAATTGCTATTTAGGTAAGGTTCTTCAAGTGTTACTCCTTTGTCATACAGTGTTCATACATCTCACCTATGGCCTAGAATGGAACATAAAATCATTACTGATAAAGTTTGAAAATAAGCGCAAATTGTAGAGCAATTTCAAATAATAAAAAGTGAAGTGGATTGCATGGTGAAGTGTCAAACAGTATATATTTCTCTATGGTAAAAGTAAAGGCATAATTTAAAAAGCAAGAATGTATGCCCTAACAACAGCAACTTATTTTTGTTAACAGTTACTACCTGCATACAATTGAGTATTACAGTATTTACTCAATAGACTTGGAGCTCCCAGCCTAATGCTGGGGCCCAGACATGAAAGAGGTCCTTGTATTTATGAAGGTGGAATGTTGAGAAGGTTTGCATTCAAATTTGGCAGTGGAGTTGAAGTCATATCATGTTCAGTTTTCATATCTACACTTCAAGAAACATGTTGAAAACTAGAAAGTGTTTAGAGCAGAACCACAAGAATAACGGGCAATCACGCCTTGTACCAGAAAATGCAAGGAATTCAGTCTTCTTACTTCATCAAAGGAAAACTTACTGGGGGTTCAGGTATCAGTTTAAAAGAACCCATGTAAGGCATCTTCATTCTGGTAGACAAACAGGATTCAATGTCTGGAATCTGAGGCTTCAAAATAACGTGCAGATTTTTAACAGGGAAGTAGGCTGACTGTTGAAGCAACTTGCTAAATGTTGCGGCTATTTCCTCTTCACAGAGTTGTAAAATCAAGATAGATAATTCTTTTCAGTCCAGTTTGTGCTGGGAACTGAAACAAGAAATAACTGCACTTTTGATATTAAAATATATAATTAAAAACAAAATCTGAAAAAAGTGTGATCCATTCTTTGACATAAAAATAGTCCCTCCAGGCAGATCTTTCAGGAAGAAGTATCTGGCACAGGAAGATTAAAAAAATACAAATAACCAGAACACTTTTAAAGAAAGAAATTTTTTTTGCTTTAAAATGTGGCTGTGTGATGTCACATTGTCGCCATAATAGCAAGAAAAGTTCCTCAATCTGCTCTGTGGTCCATACCTCAAAATTTCCCCTGAGCATGAGGTTCAAACATTGTTTCTTTTCGTATTCTTTATAAATGAAGCAAGCTGTTCTGTGAAAAGCCTCTTAGATACGCTGAATTTTCTTAATGCACGAAGACTGCCAAAGAGAAGTTCTCCAGACCATTGAAAGAAGCACAGAATGATAGATACAATCTGAAAATCAAGCATACCGCACAAGCTTATTAGCAATATTATAGTTATGAAATTAAAACAACATCAATCAGAAATTTCCAGAAGATGTAATACTGTTCACTTTATCAGTACAAATTACTTCCTTTGGTGCTGCTTTTGCTACCTCTAACAGATTCTATAATAAATATGCTCATTTGTAAGTAGAAAAGCAATTTTACTTCATTCCCAATTTTACAAAATTTCCTTGACAGTGGGAAATAATATTTTCATTTGTTTATTTTTAAGTATTATGTGTAACAAAGATTCTGCAGTTTGACATCGCATCATAGGACATCCCTGCAAATTCAAGAAGGACGGATGCAAAAGGCTGCCCTTTTGGAAGGAGTAAACTCTCACAATGATGAACACAGAGGGTTTTCCAGCTGAAGAGCAGCTCTGCTGAAAAGGACCTGGGGATCTGGGTGGACAGCAAGCAGAACACGAGCCAGCAGTGCACCCTGGCAGCAAAGACCAGCAACATCTTGGCATGTATTAACAGGCACCTGGGTAGTAGATGGAGGAAAGTCATTATCATCCACCAATCAGCATGTATTATGTCTAGACTGTGTGTCCAGTTTTGGACCTCTCAATCCCAGAAAGACATCAACAAATGGCAGTGGATTCAGTGGAGGGCCACCAAGAGGGTTGGAGGCTCCAGCACTTGCCAGGAGAGGAGACAAGACACTGAAGGAACTGGGAGAAGAGCAGGCTTTGGGGGAGTCTAACAGTAGTTTCACAATACCTGTGACGCACTTGTGAAGAAGATGGAATCAGGTTCTTTACTGCAGAGCATGGCAGGAGGACAAAAGACAATGGGCACCATTTGAAATATGACTGGTTCTGAGCAGATATAAAAGAAATCTTTTCCCCTGTGAAAACAGTCCAGCAGTTGAACAGGTTACCCAGAGAGGCTGTGCAGTCTGTGTCCTCAGAGATTTTCAAGACCTGACTGCATAAAGCCCTGAGCAAGTTGTTCTGACCTCATACTGATGCTATTTGAGCAAGAGGTTGAAACAAATGACCTCTGGAGAGTCCTTCCTGAATTGCTCTACGATCTTAAATTTATTTTCAGTTCTACCATGCTAAATCATTTACGCAACACAAGCATAACTGAAAGCCACTTGATAACTAGTTCCCCTGATGGTGAACATGGATGAGAATGCTGTCCAGTGTCTTTGTTTATCTTATGAGTACCATGATGACAGGAATGAGAAAGTGAACATCCTTTCATTACTGAGATCACTGGGTATGACCTTGGCTATTTCCAGGTAGCGCTGTTGTTAAGCACAAATGACATCTTCCACTGTCAATTTTAAATGTGTGCTAGATTCCACCCTCAGCTTTGCCATATATGCATTATGCACTTTGTCATTAATTTATATAGAGAAATTGATTTAATAGAGTTATAACAAAGAAAACAGAAATAAAATATCACTGCCTTTATTTAGTTTGGAAGTATTCATATTGTAAAGGTAAATGTAGGGGGAATTTCCTGACCTTTGAATATTCTGTTCTTCATTTAAAGATTCTGTGAACGTTTTGAATTTCATTTCCTCTGTCTTTTGTAGTCACTTTACATTCAAGATTTCTCACTGTCATGGCTTCAGTAGCAGTGTCTTCAGACATACTTACACTGCAGAATAGTAGGGCTTTGCCTTAGTAGCTCAAGGATTGACAAGCTTCTAGCTCATGGCCTTGCTACATTAATGTAAGGCAAGTGATTGCACTTTGAGAAGAATCTGTACTTATCTCAAACTACGAATATCATGCCTGTTAATTAAACAGTAGCAGCAGTACCTGTCAGTAACAAAGAACGTACCCACGCCCACTTCATAGTTCAACTTGGGCAAAGACTTTGGTTTTCTTCTCTTCTTTTTCTTGTAACAGTGGTTCATCTCTTCTTTGTTTCCAATATGTCTATATATATGTATATGTATATACGTATACGCATAGACAGAGCTCAAACTCTTCAGGCCAAATTATAGCAAGGAATACATTTTCATCTGGAGAAGTTTAATTACATTCTGGTTAATTGCTGCTTTTCCAGCAAATGACGTGCAGTGCTCAATTTTGTTTTATTTTTTCACTTACAGCGTTATAACTGTTGAACTCATAGTCTAATCCACTGCAGAACTTCACAGATATTATAGCTATCCTAAGCTAGGATCAGGAGCAGGTCTTTATCATAGCTGGTCCTGTGGAAATGTTGCTACTTCTAGAGAAGTAACATTTCATTATGTCAGTGTAGCATCTTTGTTGGGTATTTTTAATTTTTTAATAGAAATAACAATATGTACAAAAATCAAATCGTTGTTGCCAGTATTTTAAAAACTGGATGTGCCGAAGTCACCTGGAATTCAAGGTCCTGTGTACTCAGGGCTAGATTAAACACACAACAAAACTTTGCAGTACCATGACCACTGAAGTTCAGATAGTACATGTGGCAATTGATTTAGCATCATGTTTTCCTTTTTAGCCTCAAAATGATTAATATTGACACAATGAAACCAGCATTTTTTTTTTAAACTGGGCATGTCATTCACATTGTTTCTGGGAGGAAGCCTAAAAGGGAAGAAGGATGGTCTTGTGGTTAGGGTTCTGCAAGAGGGATACGTCTCTTTGTCAAGTGAAATGTAATATAGAGATATTGAAGCTGGCTGCAAGTCAGTTAATTAGCTAGTTCGGGCATTGTAGTCGCTGAAGCACAGGCTGATATTTGTAGTGCCATGGCTAAACTTAGAGCATATTAATTCATATTACATTCTGCAGCATCCATACATCCTTAGGAGACAAAAATCACATTTCTGAAAAATGCTTCTTATCTTTTCCATTCTTCCATTGACAGAGGGAGCAGGAAATATAAGGTTTCAGTTTTCTTCCATGTCAATGGTGTCTCAAAGAATCTGTAGAAACCTTTTTCCTTGTTTTAACATTAATCTCTTCAGGTTTTTTGCTTAACATGTTTAGCTACAATTAGCTTGTACTTTAAAAGAAACATGTTTTCAGTACTTCGGCTTATTTGGCTTTTTTCTCCCCCGCCACTTCCTCTAAAATTTGTTGAATTAGTTGAGCCCTCTGAAGCTTAGCCCATGGCATATTTTCACCTCTCATTATCTGAATTACATAGGCTACTCGATAATCATCACAGCTTTATCTTTTCCCCAAGCAAACTATCCTAGTTTGAATTGATCTTTCTTCAATCTGGTGGTACGGAAAAAGAGAAAAATCTCTCTGTTACTTCATTCTTCTTATGCTCAATTGTAAGCCTGAATGGTTAAAATGCAAGACTCCTTAAAAGATCCAAAACTGATTAAAAGAAGGGCTAGGGTGGCTTCTCAGAAACAGATGAATTAGAAGTAAGAAACAGATTTCCTCTTCTCTACCACTACCCACATCTGAACATACAAACAACAAAAACAATGGTAAGGTAAGGAAGAAAATGAGGACAAACTCAAAAAAAAAGAAAAAGAAAAAAAGAGCTGGTACTCAGATAAAATCAAAGATTGTTTCCTACCATCAGTTTGTTTTGGAGCATTTATATTCATAGGGTGAATTTTTGTCTCTACTAAAATCAGTGGACTATTTGTTACTGATTTCAAACTAAACTAGGTTTTCATCTGGAGATTTCACCTTTGACTGCAAGAAACTTCATCCTTAAGTTCCCAACAGAAAGCCTAGTAATTCTTCTTGATGGATTTCAGAAAAGTGTCCATTTATGATTGCAAAAGATTAGGAGCAAGAAATTGCAGAACATCAGACACCCATGTATTCTAACCATTGTTCTTATTTTTAAAAATGTGCACCTCTTGTTCAGATTGAATTCTAACTTAACGGTCCAGTGCCGGGACTTTTTTATACTTTGTGTTCTGAGAGACGAAAAGCTGCCTTTCTTTTAGAACGTTGATAAAATGATCAAATGTTTTCTTAATCTTGTATTCATAGAGAAAAATTAAAGTTAAATTCTGACATCTCTCCCCATATGTGTGTATGGACTTTCCTCTGTATTACTGAGTTCATGTTCTGGAATCAAGCATCCCAGGTATTTGGACAGACTTTACAGCTTAATTTGTGTTAAGACTACCTAGAAATCAGGTATTATTTTAATATTCACAAATCTCCCACCTTCTATTTCCTCAATAAATTTCTTACAAAGCTTTCTGATGTGTTTTTAAAGTAGAAAAGACCAAATATAAACAAATAGGTTACAAAAGTTAAAAACTTAACACCCCCTTAGAAAATCAGTGAGCCCCATGCTACTGCAGACTATGGATGCCCTTTCTTTCAAATGTTCTATTGATAGCAGCTATGCTCTTCTTGGACGTGGGGGGGATGGATTTAGAGGATCTGCTTTTTTTGGTTTTTATGTTGTACTGTATGTTCCTTTATTGATTAACATCTCTCTAATAATACAATACTACTAAAATAAGATCGATGTGGTATCCTCCAGCTACAGCTTAACTTCACTAATTCCCTGTACAGGCTTTTGATGCTGACACATGCAAGGCTTTTAGCCTATAAATACATGGATGCACTATAGGATCAGTATTCTTAGCACTTCTCTACAGAAAACATGTGACATTCCTTACATGAAGGCAAACTATTTAATGTGTAAAAGCAGTTTAATTCATTGGTGGTGAGTATTACAGCTGATCGTGATCACATCAATGCTCTTGGAGTCTTAGGTATGAAACACTGAGCTCACCTCTGTGTTAATTTTGTATATACATATAAGTATCTGAGCACTCTCGGAGTCAGAGAACGGGCTAAGCTGTGAAATGGACTTGGGCGCTGTAAATCAGGCTTTCAGACCTGCATTATTCATTTGTCCTTTTTAAACTGCAGACAAGTGTTGATGCCAGAACTGAACAAAGTTACTCACCTGCTCTATACTTAAAAATGCAAACTCAATCTCACATAACATGGGTTTGCAAATTCTTGCATTAGATCATTAGATTGAATTAGATTTGTTTGACAGGAGTTGCACAGTATTCTGAAAAATATTTTACCAAAGATTTTCAAGATAACACCTTTACGATGTTGTGTTAGTGGAGCTGTCTGTGTTAAACCATTGCTCTCAAAAAGGCTTTTAGCTCCGGTGAGTGTAGGTACACAAAACAGAAGCCAAGCAGGTTTTTGGGGAGGATGGCTAAAAGTTAATTTCTGTTACAAGTATAAAAGATTTAACATATTATGTAAAATTTTACACATTCATGTAAGGAATGTCACATGTTTTCTGTAGAGAAGTGCTAAGAATACTGATCCTATAGTGCATCCATGTATTTATAGGCTAAAAGCCTTGCATGTGTCAGCATCAAAAGCCTGTACAGGGAATTAGTGAAGTTAAGCTGTAGCTGGAGGATACCACATCGATCTTATTTTAGTAGTATTGTATTATTAGAGAGATGTTAATCAATAAAGGAACATACAGTACAACATAGATAGCCAATAAGCATAGCTTACAGACAGATGGTTTAGGGAAACAAAAGCATCATGTTTAAGGGCTTAGTGAGGGAAAAAAAATGTACACCTAGAAAGAATGTTATCATATTGCTTCTCCTTAGCCAAAGCATGAATGTGCATGAAAAAATTAACTCTTAGAAAGAGTGGAATACATTTGTGAAATTAAAGATGAAGAAAGTGCAAGATTTATACTGCTGGTTTTCCTCTGCAAGAAGAGAATGCATTGTAGAGTTCTCTTGATGATTTCCGTCTGGCTGATTAAGCAATTATATTCAGCCAGACATACAATGGGAATAAACAGGTAACGGTATTGGAGGAGCCTATACTTAATTACACTGCCCAAGGAAATGTATGTTGCCGGTATGTTTTCTCACTGCCATTTAAAAGGGTCAAATGTAGGTATGCTGCTCTGAAGCAGAAGACGGTGTTCCCAAGTTGTTCTGTATTCCTCAGTTAATGTTTCAACAGATTTTGTATGTTCTGTTCTCGAGGCATATTTCAACAAGCAGGACACTGCAAGCTGACCTAATTTGATCCAAGTAGGTTACACTTCTAGCACACTCTGAAGTACAAGCTGACCTAATTTAGATCATCATGTGTTGCTGTGGTTAATAGGTCCTTGCATTAAATTGATTGTCATGCTTATGTAAAAGTGAAGGGCTTTGGAAACTTTTGAGGTAGCCAAAACAAATGAAACTAATGTCTCAGTAACTGCTGTAGCAGCAGTGACTCAGACGTAATCATTTACATATTTGAGTTTAACCCGTGTTTTAAATGTTTGAAATATCCTCAGGAAATTCTGTATCGGGTCAGATTTTTTTCCTGCCATCTGAAGACATGGCAAAGACATCCTTTGTCAGACTACTGCAGTCTTGGGGGACATCTTCAGCTTCTTCTACATGATCTTGTGTGGTTTTCAAATGCACAATCAATAGCATGAATTAGGAACGTATCTTTTTCTGCATAGATTCTTGCGTTCATGCGATCAGAAAGGACAAGCATCTCTCCAGATGGTCTGTAACTGACTCTGGAGGACTAGAATGGACATGAAGTTAGATCCAGTTAACTTTTTCTGTTAAAAAAAGTTATTTTAAGAGTGGTGCTGGCATTGTAGTAAGAAGCTCTGGGGTTTTTTTCCTCTGCAGCTGTGCTGTTCAGTTATTTTATAGTTCAACTGCCATTTTGGACAAAACTAGTGAGTAGTGCTCCTGAGAGAGAAAGGAGGGGAGGGATAGAAGCAGAAGCTGACAGATCCCAGAGACTGCACTGAAGGAGGTGGAAGGGAAAGGGAGGAGTGACAGAAAGACGGAAGGACATAATTAAGGATGCTACTTGAGGGATTTGGCAGGCACTGGGACCTACTCTTGGTTAGTAGAAAGATACCCAGGCTATGCCTGTATTGCTAAATACAAAACGGTCAAAGATTATCCTGCCGTGATGCTGGCTGGCATCCAAGCCATGTACGATTCACCTCTCAACAGCATAATGGCTGCATCCACACTATGAGGAAAGGGAACGGGAATAGGNGGAAGGGAAGGGAAGGGAAGGGAAGGGAAGGGAAGGGAAGGGAAGGGAAGGGAAGGGAAGTCTTGCCAAGCATTAAATTTTTCCATTTCCACCTGTAAGAAGTGAAACTTCTTTAAAAGACAGAGATTTCTCTTATGCAATTAAGTAAGTGTAGAGTGCTGATCTATGAGAAACATGCAGACCACAATCATTCATTCCCAATGCACACAACCAGCAGCCGATTGCCTGCATGCTAGTGGCTCACTAGATGAAACAGTTCCAGCACATAAACCACAGGCAAAAGTGTCACGTCGCACCCACACCTAAATGAACCACCTCTACATCTTTAGGGTAAATAAAAAATCTACATTTGTCAACATTTTTTCAGAAGTACCTTTGTTTATTTTTACACAACAAAAAGGGTCTATTTGGTAATGAGTTTAAAAGAAGACATGGAACAAAACATTGTCACATAAATTTCTGTTTCTCTTTTAAGATGGGAAACCTGGTACAAGAGCTGAGTTTTAATTAAGGCAATCAACTGGAACTTGTAATCTGAAATAACTGTCATAGACCGTCTTTTCAGATGTAGTGAATTCTTACAACTGATTTGAAGGCACTAGATTTTTTTGGTTTTGCAGCAGATGAAAGGCTTTCAGAATAAACCGCGTCATTAGCAGAGCTGTCAAGTCCATCACTATATGTAGTTACTGAAATGATTATTTTCAAATAATTTTCAAAAAAACCTTTCATCTTTGCCAGGCATTCATAAACTGATCCAAAGATGTGGTAATGTACTTGAGATTCATAGAATTAATTTTGATTTTGGATTAAGAATTTTCAGTTTGTACCGATCAGTCCTATGCATTTGTAGTAATTTGCATGGATAATACAAATTACAATAACATTCCTGTTTATATGAGGTGATAAAATGGGAGGGAAAGGAGTAACAGGTATCCTGGTTCATACATTAATAACAATTTTCCCTTTCACATCCAAATACAGATGTTTGTAGCAACTACACTAAAAAGCAATTTTCAAATTGCTTTTTATTAGCAATTAGCAAATTATATAAAGCTAACATTAGTCCTACAATTATTTATTAACAATATATGAAGAGAGGTAGAAAACTAAATGGAACAGCTGCTGGGAGCTGTCTTTGCCTCACTGATGTCTGTGACAAAATCCCACTTAAGCAGGAAGCCCCTCTCTCGCTGCAGTGTTTCGCTGCCTCTGAGCATAGGAAGCCACTTTTATGGACCTCGATCACCACCACCAAGCCAGTTATCAGATCTGATTCTCCTTCCAAAATGTCTGTCCTGAGGATTTCTAGGCCAGCTAAATAATCAGTTCAAAACAGTTAGTGTGGTTTAACTCTCCATAGTCACCAGTGCTCATATCTTCTCTTGTGCTAGCTACTGCTGAAGCCCCTGTTTCATCAGCTTCGTATTCTTACCTTGGAACAGAAAATTTCAGGTGTTTAGTGCACATGAAGTGTTGGTAAGTTTTATATTAGTAAGAACATTTTGATAGTATTAAGGGCTATAATAAACTCTTCAAGCTGTAAGTATCGGCTCTGCTATGTAAACAGGAAAACACAGTTTTTTGATAGCTTCCTATCTGAACACCATTTTCTCGTTTGTATGTGCATGAGAGTCAATTGTCAGGAAACATCAAGATTCTGCATGTGTTTGTTAAAATACCACTTCTGTGACAGCGTAAACCACTGTTAGGTGCAAAGGTGTCTGGGACAGGTTCAGCATACCTATCGGACCCAAAGCTGCAAATTTTTGGCAGAGACAGAACATGCCTGTGTGCTGTTCTGATTCACGGTGCATTTCCCACTCTACAACCCTTGCTGCTGTGCTCAGATACTTAGTTAAATCCAGAGTTCACATTATGGTTTTACATGACTGAACAATTACAGAGAAAATAGAGTGAAGCTGACATAAAAATGCAAATCAAAATCTCTCAAGATTAAGAAGTCACTTTTTTTGGTACAGCCTTTCTGTGGTTTCAGAAAGGAGCACAAATGAAAGGTTTTGTTACTGTTGTTGTTATTACTTTCTAAGTAATGTTAAATCATGGTTCATGAGGTAACATTGTGGTCAGTTAAAATTTTGACTCTCCTAAATTCAGTTTGGCAGCTACTATGACTTCACTGGAAACACACAGTCATTAATTTAATGCCTTCAGCTACTAATTGCTGCTAATGAGGTTGCCTTCATTAAGTGTCCAGTAGGGCAGAAGTACAAAGTACTCCAAACCATGCAGTTCTGCCAAAAATGCCAGTGCTCTTTTCCATTCTGCTTTCCTGACCAACACTGTTCAGCATTCAATTCCTCTTTCAAATGTCTGATCCTTTGCAGGTATTTGAACTTGATGGACAAGTGGACAAAAAAGACTGCTAAAGGATCAGGGTGCTGACAGGATTCATAATTCACATTGCAGACTGAGTTTCTGTGAAATGAAGTTAATATTTACTTATCTTTAAAATTAAGGTTTTGTGGGTTTTGTTATCAATAGCCCCAAATCAATGTGCTGTAAATAGCTTGATTCCACTTTGCTTTTACAAAGCATGTTTGTGATGTTGTCTGCATCCTCTTTGCTGTGGGGCTGAAGGTTACTGCAACAGACACAGGTAACCTGTGCAGTCAGCCTGCCCTGGGAAGGGGGCATGACTGCAACCTCTGCATGCCTTTAAAACTGTGCTTAGCAATGCTAGGAATTCAAATGAGCGTCCATTTCTATCCGTTGCCAATCCTTTCCTGACTTTCCTACATAGAAGAAAATCAGTACTCCTCATAAATAGTCTGTCCTGAATGAGTCAACACAAAACCACTCCCAATTCTGGGGCATTTCTCCAAAAGGTTATACACACCATTTTCCTGTAACTTCTGAAAGAAAATCAACAGTAATCAATAAAACCGCCCCATGTAGCCATGTAGTTAGGCAAAGGGGCTGTAAAATGGAAGGAAAATTTTCTGGAGCAACTGCCTTGTAAATACTATTCTGCAGAAGAAACTACGGACAGTCCTTTCCAAAATGGTTCCTTACAGTCAGGAGCAACAGTCCATTTTTACTTACTCACATGGTGGGAGAAGCAAATAAGCAAAGCATTGGCAAGCACTAAGAATTTTCACTGATAAGTGTGATGGAGTTTGCACAGGGAATTACAACAACAAACTGTACACATGAACATAACGGTCTTGAACCACTAAGTGGTGTATCTGTGTATCTGTGGTTGTGGAGGATCTCACCGTATGCTCCTGTTTCTCAGCAGCTACAGCATCCTGGCTTTTCGTCAAGTGTGGCTGAGTCTACGGAGGAAGGTTTAGTAAAATCTACTGGATCTGAGACTTGAAGGGAGACAAAACATTCAGGGAATGGAAACATCCAAGGAAGGAAATGCAAATGCTGAAGATGACCTCAGTTTGCCCAAGTGTAGGTGGGCTTATACAGCACGGTTTTTGGGAACAAGGGCCAGCATACATCATGATGTGGGGAATGTTTGAACGCTGATGTTGCACTTCAGTGAGTTTAGCGTATTGTTTATAGCATAGTAATGACCTTACTAGAGCAGGTTGCAAGCTGTGAGGGACTCGGACACACGTGCCTGCTGCCTCCTGCCAGGCAGCCATGCCAGCGTTGTCTTGGTGTTCCTGTGTCTCACTGCGGTCCCTGGCCTTTCCTACTCCTCGCAGGGGCAGGACCCTGTTCTCCTATGCCCAGAGGGTTCTGCTGCTGCTCCATCTGGGCTCCTCCAGCCACCTGTGCTGTGGCAAGTGGAGAGCAGAGGTCCCAGACCATCAGCCCTCCCCTGGTTTTCACCGCTGTCAGCTTGAGAAAATAAGTAGGCACTTCATGAGTTGCCTTTCTGCTTGGTCGCAGGGAGAAGCGGCGGACACTAACAGTACCACCGCCTGGTCCAGAAGTCCATGGTCAGAGCCATCCTTTTGTTTTCTGCTGTATTTGCACTTAGTACCTTACCAAACACTTTCCTAGCTGAATCTCGGGTTGCAACAAACGTGCATTTCAGCAGCTGGTGTCTGTTGTGGTTTGCTTTTTCTCTTTGGCTGCTCGATATTGAAATTTTTGTTTCCCTCCCTATGTTTTTTTTCTTTTTTTTTTTTTCTTTTCCAAGGCGAGGTGATTTGGTGGAGGTTTACAAAACATTCTGGTTATGAACACAAAGACCTTGATGCTGATGGCTCCCCTGGCAGCTACGCTCGGGCTGTGCGGAGGCTGGGCCTGCAGTGTTTGCCTTGAAAAGTGAAACTAGGGGAGGTTTGCCTGTTTTCATGTTTTGTTACAAACTCCACCTCAGGCCAAGGTCACTGAAAGGTTGGGGAGCCTTTAAGCAATAAGGCCTTTGCAGCTTTAAGCTTAACCTGTAAGCCATCCATGTTTACTGTTTTTCACCAGCATCGCTTCACTTTCATGTTGTAAGGCCTTGGCACACGTTCATATGACTGTGAGTGATTTCTGACTTGGCTTTGACATTTTCCTTGACTTTTAAGGCCATGCTCCCTGCACATAACCCGCCCTGGGGTGGAAGCTAAGACAAAAATTGTGTTTTCTATACAAAACTCAGTGCCATCCCCACCAGTCCATACACGTGGTAGGCAACACAAGCCAGCCTATACCTACCTTTCCTGTATGCATTTCAGTGGAGAGAAATCAGCTTTGTGCCACGGCAGAAAAAGCTGGCTGATGCTGTGCAAGAAGGGAGCTGCTGTGGGAGCCAGGAAGGAAGGGGGACCGCCGGAGCCCTCCGAGGGTCTGCTGGGAGCCGGCTCCTCTTGCAGCACAGTCTCTTCTGACGACTGCAAAGCGTTCTTGCCAGTGCAGCTTAAATTGTTCAGCGAGATGAATAGAAGACAAAAAAGCTCCTTCTTGGCCTGCACTGCACCCTCAGCAGGGGAAAAGCCCTGTAATACCGCAGGTGCGGCCACCCGCCAAACTACAAGGAGGCATAACTTCAGGGCAGTATGTTCTGCACCGTGCCCGTGTGCAGAGACCCAAAAAACAGCCGGGCCTTTTGCCTTCCTTCTCGCTGGGACACTGGGTGCTGTTCTTGAGACACCGACATGGCACACATCCTGGCAGACTTCTCCACAAGCACCTTGCTGGTCATTCAGAAGAGCATAAGATGAGTGAGCCCTCTGTCTTTCCACCTCTCCCCATGCACTGTGATTTCCACCCCTCCTTTCTTTTTTGTTCTTCCACTCCCTCCACGTAGGTAACATCTCTCTTACACCACAGCGCTAAAATTGGAAAGAATAACGAACCTTGCTTTGTTCATCAGAACCGCTTTGGGTAATGTATTCCCTAATAAGACCTCTTTTTAACGTCCATTCAGCCCATGGTGGGCAGCCCAGGTAGGCTGACCAAGCAGCTGGGAGGTTTGGCTGCAGTTTGTAGGGAAGGCACACGAGCAAGGCATGTAACAACCCCATGAAGTTAAGCAATTA
This sequence comes from Chionis minor, assembly GCA_013398295.1. Classification (NCBI taxonomy): domain Eukaryota; kingdom Metazoa; phylum Chordata; class Aves; order Charadriiformes; family Chionidae; genus Chionis; species Chionis minor. The sequence continues at coordinate 503,890 of VZSF01005824.1, read as the reverse complement.
GAGCCTCAAGCGTACCTGACTGAAATAGGTGTGCTCAATGGCAGCCTCACATTCCCAGAAGTCAGCTTTTGTATAACATCCGGTCAATGTTTGCACTCTCTCGTCCCTTTTATTGGATAAAGATCTGAGCTTAGGGAACTAATGGCTTAGGTAAGACTGTGACCACGTAATTCAGCAGGTGATACCAGTGGATGCAGCTGTTAAACCAGCCGTTACGATCCAGAATGTGTAAGCACAAGGCTGTGGCAAACTGCAATGTTGGTAATATCCCTGCACACAGGGATTAGCAACGCTCTTACGAGAGTGTTGTGTCTGGTTCTGAGCACTTCAGGAAAGAGCTGAAGGAAAATTTGGTGTCGGGAAGACCTGTCTTGCTGAGTGACAAGTTTAAAGCCCTAAATTTAGTTTACTTGTTCAAAAACACAATATAATTATAATTTCATGGATGATGACAAGTATTTGCATGAGGAAGGATTTCTGATAATTCTTTTTTGTAAGCAAAAGGAGACAAGATCTTCTTACTGGAAGCTGGATTTAGACAAATTTACATGTACAACTTGAACAATAAGGACAGCTAATTTCAGGGGTGCAGTAGCTCCTCCTCTGCTTCAAATCTTGAGAGGACCAAATGCAATAACTCAGGCATCACAAATAAAACTGATAAAGAGATGAGAGAGTGATATTCTTTGGACAGTGTTGTGCTGCAGGGCAGATCACATCATCATGACAGTCTGTTCTGCCTTATAAAACCTCAGCTTACGTTCACAGTGCACAGTGCAGCATGGGCTGGAGACACCTCATCTGGATCTAGGAGCAAAACGCGGTGGTGATACGGTTGAGCTGAGAGTCCATCTGAGCTCCCCTCCCATTACAGTAAATTAGGTGAATCAGAACTGTACACGAATAATGCTATGTAGCATCTAGCTTTTGTATCTACAGTTTTGTGGCATTTGAGGTAGTGCCTGTACCTCTAATCTTCATTGGACTCTGAACTGAGAATATTGCTGGGCCAGAGGACTCAGTTTTGTTATTACACTGAAAGGTCAGCATATCTGGGAGCAAATTTTTTGGCTGTCCCCTTCACTCAGATCTCCAATTCAGCTAGGATGAAATTCTCACTGAATCAGATGGTCTTATTTCTTACATTTTCTACATGATGAAATTCCCTATTTCTTTGGTCTTTCTGTTGATATGCCTCGCTGTAAAGTAAAGGAGAGCTGGAAAAGCTTGTTATTCCCATACTGCTACACATTAGACACTACACTGACACAGCAATCCCTCAAAAAGAATTGCCATGTAGAAAATAATAATAATAATAATAATAATCTGTCAAACAGTCTTCAGCTGTGCCCTGAAGAACTGCTGGACCCCACACCTGAAGCTTTCCATTGCCCAGTCTTCTGTTGCCAGACTTGCTTCAGTCTTATGTCACCTTTCTTTTTTTTACTGACACAGACCAATTTAATCCTCTAGAGAAAGAAAGGCCAATTGCATTCAGTTTGTTTTCTAGTCTGCTTTGATCAGCACAGATAAGGAGCCACTTAAAAATGAAACAAAAAATACGAAGCAGATAAGAACTTTTCCCTTGAGGTGGAGGAGGTGGCCAGCAGGTCTGCGTTATCTCGGTAGCTCATCTCTTGTATTTCGGTGGCTGAAGAGCATTCTTTGTGCTCTGCCCTGGCAGGAGCAGGGGGAGCATCGCCTGTTTGCAGTGAGGTAATGGTTGTGGCACCTGGCTTTGGGGGAGCCAGTGGGGAAGAGCAGCTCTGCCCCTGAACTGCTACGCCTGTCCAAAGGGAAGGGAGCAGGGAGAGATGGCAGGAATGCCTGCAAGTGGGGACTTTGCAGTAGGAATGTATATAGTGAAAGCAGACAGCAGCAAGCCATAACAGAGATGAAAAGAAGGAGACTTTCTGAAGGACGGAGGTAGAGTGGAGCCTGTTGCCCGTAGCTGGGCTGAACGCGAGCCTGGAGAATGGGTCCTGTGTTATGCTGGACAGTATTGGGAATTTGATGGAGTTTCTCCTTTTCCAGATGTGAAAAATGTGGAACCATCTCTCGGTTGTTTTTAAATGCTCACTGGAACGACAAGATGATGATGAACCTGCATGCCAGCTCTGCTAGCAGGGGTCCCAACACAGCTTGCATATGTCCCTTTGCAATTAGTGCCTTATCCACATATTTCTTTTTCTCCTGGCTAATCAGACATAATGAAAGGGAATAAAATATGTAATTATTTTTCCCTGTTATAGAGATTTCCCCACCTCTACATTCACATTTAAAATGGAGGATACTCTTTCAGGTTGATAACATGTTTTCCTGTGGTTTTCAGGCAAGAAGTGCCTCAATTTAATGATATCTCAAACATTACTCCTATTTAATTGATTTGACACAGACATGATTCATTTTGAACAGCTAAATGTCTCAGTGCACAAAATTAGTGCCAAACCAAATCACATTAGTTATATATCCTTTTGTTACCTTTAATAATGGCTGTTTACAATATGTTTTTTTCAGTTGCAATTTCATTTTCTCGTGTGTTTTTCTCAGTTCCTCTACTTCTAAGTAGGTTTCATACCAGGAAAGAGATTTTAAAATATTATTACTCTCTTTTGTGATCTTTTGTTATCTCATGTTTATCCAATCCTCATTCGCTTAAGCATTCTACATGTCTTTTCTAAAACAATATTTAAAATATTTTAATGAGTTCAGCCTTGCTGCTGAAGCTACATTCAGACGCGCTAATTTAAACTAATAAATTCTGTTATCCCTAATGGCTAACAGTCGGTATGGCTGTAGCTGGCTTTTCAATGCATCTTGTTAAGACACTGGAAGACTGAGATGTGCAAGAAGAAGCAAAGGAAATGCTGATATTCAAGGTTGCCTTCAGCAGCCTGATCCACCTAAGTTGCCACACAAGTCCACTGTGCATCCATCTAAACAGCACAGAGCTTGGTTTAGAAACCCATCATCCTCCTGAAATCCCACCTCTTGGAGGACTTGCCTCTCCCAGAAGGCTCATTCCTCCCTCCGAGTGAAGGGGTGAGAACCCAGCCACCGTGGGGTTGGTGTTCAAGGGCGGCAGCACAAAACCCACGGAGATGGTGTGGAGGACGAACATTGGGCAGGGTCAGCCCCACGGCAGGACACTCAGCCCAGCAGCCATGGTCCTTCCCATCCCACCTTACCGCAGCTCCGTCAGGGCCACAGGCTTTGCCCCACCACCTGCGGGGTGCACACCCTCCTTCCCTCCCACTCACCTGGCAGTGGCAAACCCCCACATCCAGAGCACGTTAAACACAAGTACTACGAACCCTATTTCAGGTTCCTCACCCTCTTTCGCACGTGCCAACCAGCCTCAACTCCCTCAACATCTTTTCTATCCATGTCATCATGTTGCCTCTCTTTGTTCCTTCCCTTTGTCCTTTTTGCTGAGGTCTACGCTCACTTTTCATCTGGGGCTTACAAGAGAGTCCAGATCTGAGTCATGGACTAGTGGGACATCGGAATAGAGCCCCCTCCCTCCCCTCGGCTTTTATTTCTGGAATGGGGTCTGCATGCAAGAACACTATGGCTAATTATTAAATATCCAAAAAGCAGTCACAGCTGACATGAACAGATTCTTAAAGAATGTACTCAGCTGAAACAACACCAGTTTTGAGTAATGAAAATTTTTAAACTAAAGGAAATTCTAAAACCAAATTCATTAAAAAGAAAGAAAATTCAAGCATATTTCATTTAAAAGTTGCAGGGGTCAGGTTGGAGTATTTTGCAGAGATAAAATACAGTCACAAAATGCTTCATTGTCACCAAAATGACAAGGTTTTGGCCCAGCATTGTGCTTGAAAAATGTTGTTGAGCAAGAGCAGGTCCTGTGGCAAGTCCTTCCCTGCCAGATCTCATAATGAGTCTTACAGTAGTTTATATGGTTATTTAAGACCTAAAAAAAAAAAAAAAATAATAATGGGAAAGCAATCTAAGCTTTTATTTCTTTAACTATGCTTCAACTCAAGTTTTTGTAGTGAATAGATGAAAATATTATCCTGAGCACCCTAAATACTTAGAAACTAGCAAGCAAATAAAAGAAGATGAGAAGTATTAATATGACTGTTCTTGTTGCTGCTCTTGCTGTATTTGTTACTTAGGGGGAAAAAAAATCACCTTTTTTAGCCTGTCCTGCAGTTTTGAAGTCTGATCTCATAATATTTGAATGCCCAACCGAAGTGCACACCAGTCCCTCCTGCTTTACCCTTCACCTAATAATGTTTTTCTAAATTTTCTATACTCTTTCCTCAGTATAACAGGTCTCATTGTTAATATGGCGTCAATTAATGAGTCCTGGGGGAGGAATTTCAAAACAGTAATTTTAAGTATTGAAACCTCAAAGACAAAGTTCAAAGAGACAGTAAAAAATTTCTGCTCTCTGTTACACATGGTTCCTTTCTTCAGGACACTGTGGTGACAAGGTATGTATCTTCCACCCGGCCTTGCTCTCATACTTTGCAGACCAATGTAATTTGGTGGTGAGGGAAGAACAGTATCTTCTGGATGAAATACATTTGATCTCAGGGTTTAAGACCTAACAACACTCTTACCAGAGCTGGTTTCTTAGCTGAGTAACAGCAATGTCTACTCTCTCGCTCCTCTTTCTCTCTCTCTCCACCCAAGGCTTCAAGTTTTGTCCATGGCAACGTTGTCTTAAGCAATACTGAATCCCACATGCTCCTGCTCTTGGGACAGCAAAACACTTCTTAGAGCAACCTGAGGCTAACACGAAGTCCTTGAGCTGAGGAGCTGCCAAGAGATATCTCCACCAGGGAGAAGATACGGGCAACCAAGTTTTCAAAGCAGATCAGAGCAAGAAATGTCAGGAAGCAATAAAAAAGAAGATTCTCTATCCTTTTTTTTATGTAGAAGTCCTCTCCCTCACAGATTAAGCTGGCCAGAAGATTTCTGCTTCCTGGCTGAATATCTGGCTAAAAAAAAATAAAATCTAAGTATGAAGTCTGTTTGAGTAAATATGTTATACGTGTTCTAATGAGATTCTGTTTTATGACTTGCCTTAACTCCCAAACCCTTTGCTAACAAAAACAATAAAAAGCAATAATAACCATGGTAATAACCATAGTTTTTAGTCTTAGACACAAATCTGTAATTTACAAATATGGGTATTAACATCTCAATTTCAAATGTTTATTGAATTTCATAAATTCTGTTTCAGAGCTGTATGAATCCCCCAGTTTGTCTTTCTGGCAATGATCTAAAGAAACATCCTGAGACAGATTTTTTTAAAGGGTATTTGGGGTATTTTTTCTTGAAGCTTTAATTTAATTAGATTCAGAAGCATGTTAAAGTTATGCATAAATTAAATATTTTATTGAAGGAGGATGGACCTAAATAGGTGTTAAAAAGCCATCTTGAATCAGCAACCACAGCCCATAGAAAGGAAGGGAATTGCGCCATCCTCTCCTCCAGCTCCCCACGTCTTTGAGGAGCAGTGCAGAACAAGTCAGATCAGGTCAGGTCAGGTCAGGCAGAGGGATCAGCACCCTCATTCTGTGCTATAACAAAATAATTTATTAATAGCCCAAAGAACAGAGAAAATCCCATGCCATAAGGAGGGCCAAAAAGCTTAACAGCTCCTGCCAAATTTGATCAACATGAGAAAAGTTCCCTCCCAGCCCCAAGCTGGGCCATGGGTTTACCTGTGGGTATTTGACCAGGACACACCAACTGAGTGTTTACATGACCTGTCTCCAGTGCTGCACACTGGGATATGTCTGGAGGACCTGCTTCACTAGGCTCTCACAGATGCTCTGGGGATCTCCCAGAACTGGAACTTTTGAAAAGTGTAGCTGGGAGAAGGATGGGATCTCCTAACTCCGTTTTTCTAAGCAGGTGCTGATAGCAGACTAAAATCTAGCATTATGTGCAGAAGCCTTTTGCATTTTTTAGAGCCAAAACAGAATCAAAGCAGATTTGTCCTCAGCAGAATAAAAACTATGTGAACAAAGAGTATAAGAAGCAAACAGAAATGCTAACTTGTAGATGACTTGCTTGATTAGTCATTTTCAATAACTGCAACACAAGTGATAATCCAAGAAGGTACTGGATTGTGTGGAGTGGTCAGTGGGAAGTGCTGAGGAGCTGATACACCACATGGACAGCACATATTTGTGACCCATAAGGCACTGAAAACATTTCTTTCCCCAGTCATAAGGGCTGTAACCTGGACTTTGCTGATGGCCAAAAATGTAAGAAGGCGTAGAATGACTCAGAACATCAAAAACAGAGTTTTGGGACTCAAAGAAGGCTGGCAGACCTATGAAGCACAGGTACTTTTTTGCTGGAACGTGAAAACTCTTGCCTGTTTGTACTGTTTTTTCTTTTTCTGTGTGTGTGCAACCCTGAATTAGGAGGCAGAAGCAGTATAAATGTATTGCAAATGAAAAGTAATGCAGTCTTCTTTCAGCCTCTCCTGGTTACTAACACTTCAGCTGCTCTAAGATTTAGACTCACAATTTTGATTTCCTGTCTCCGGGGCATTAGAGGAAGGCAACAAAGCAAGACTGATGGACTCAAATATCTCTTAGAAATCTAACAGCTTTTGAGGCAGAGAACCAGAAGTAAAACAAAATGTACTTCTAGTTCAAGGTTTTTCTCTATACTAGGTTTTTTCTTTTCATTGTGGTCCCTCGTTTCCCCACCCAGACAAAATGCAGCTATGACAACATGGAAATCCCCTGAGTAGCACAGCTCTGATAATAAGATTGTTCAGGTTCAATCAAAATATTATGTCTGAAAGGTCTTTTTCTTTTAGTTTGCCCCAGCTGAAACAGGAAAAAAGAAAAAAAAAAAAAAAAAAGATCAAAAGTGATAGCCCACTCAATTATAAACAAGACAAATTTAAAGTGAGAAGGTGTCATTTCTGGATAGCAATCAGTTTGCACAGGAGAGCCCTTCATTACTGACATTTCTGGCTGAAAATGAGGTAGAAGTTAGCCTGAGGATTTCTACAATAATACGGTACTGAATATTATTAAGCCAGGTGCTGAAATCCTTTAACAAACTCTTCTAAAGCAAGCCAGGGTAGGCCTCGGGGATGTGAAGTCTCCAGGACCCAAGCTCATTGATTCACGTTTGGCTTCAATGAATTTGGGTCAAGCATAGGAAACTCGGGAGGGAGAGATGAGGACTAACTACTGCTAAAGTCCCACTAGCTGACTCTGAGCTCTGAAAAAGAGTGTTTCTTGAAGGCTTAGCACGTGAATGGGGCATTGACGCAAATAATTCTGTAGGTGAGGTCAAGCTCTTGAGCAAGGGTCAGTCATGGTGGTGCCATCTTCAGTGGCTCCTTGGCCTCGGTGCCATGTCCACCTCCTGCTTTGCTTTGTGTGGGTGGTCGCTGTGGCCTGGCAGGTCCCCCTCTTGTTTGTGAGTGGGAGGTATCACAGAGGTCTGCCAAGTGGACATCTAGCCCCTACGTCACCTTGAGATCTCTTTTAATTCAATAGAAAGAAATAAATGTATTTAGGGGTTAGACTTCATCTTTTGAATGTCTGTGTTAGGATAAGATGAATCATGCTCTCCACTGGCTAGACAGGAGCAAAGCGTGAAAAGCTCTGATGTAGGAGCATACGCTGTAAATGCCTACATATTGACCAATGTATCCAAACCCAATTTTCTATATCTACCTAGGCTTTGTGCACCTTCAAGGAAAGCCTTGGTGGGGAGCCTCGGAGTCATACCACAAGGAGGGACTTGACACAGGTATGAAAAATGTTAATCTTCCTGGCAGCCTTGCTGAGCTGTTGTGGAAAGGGGGCCATTTCTTCTCATTAAAAAAGGGCAGGGAAACCCAGAAACACCCCCTTGTCTACCTGCTGCCCCCTGGTCAGGGCAGCAAGTGATACTGGAGGACAGTCACTAATGTCCCAGGCAAGAAGGACACTGTTCTAGACATGAGGGCTGAGCTTTCATCATTTTGGTGAGCGGTTTAAATTATTTCCTTGCAAATAAAAAAGCTGCCTTGGCTTCCATACCAAGTCTCCTACTTACAGTGTCATCATTTTTCTGTTTGCTTGGGCATTTTTACCAACTTTGCCTTTGGTTTCCTTTATGCCTCTGACATAAAGTTTTTTTGGTGCATCTGGGGTTATGCCAGAGCTTGCTCTCCTCTTTCAGGTCTTCAGCTCACTTGTAGTTAGCCACATCAGTCAGACGTGTTCATGGCCTTGCGTTACGCTCTAGGGTGCGTTGGTGTACACAGCCACAGAAAGTGTGCAAAGGAAATATTTAACACCTCTTTATCTTCTGCTTTCTGCCTCTGCTTTGTCCAAAGCCTGAAAAAAATGTGAGAGGTACCTCTCTGTTCTCAGGACCTAGGTTTTGCAGGAATAGTCTTTTAAATCATACCTTTTCTGGGTCAGTGTTGCCTTATGTGGGATTTCATAGAATCACAGAATGGTGAAACGGTTGGCAGGGACCTCTGCAGATCATCTAGTCCAACCCTCCTGCTGCGGCCAGGGGCATCTTTCACTAGACCAGGTTGCTCAAAGCCCCGTCCAGCCTGTCCTTGAACACTTCCAGGCACAGGGCATCCACAATTTTTCTGGGCAACCTGTTCCAGTGTCTCACCACCCTCATCATAAAAAATTTCTTCCCTATGTCCAATCTACATCTGCCCTCTTTTATTTTAAAACTGTCAGCCTTTTTCCTGTCATCCTGTCACTGCAAGCCCTGGTAAAATGTCTCTAACTTTCTTTTAAGACCCCGTTATATATTGAAAGGCCACAACAAGATCTCCCCAGAGCCTTCTCCTCTCCAGGCTGAACGACCCCAACTCTCTCCACCTGTCCTCATAGGAGAGGTGCTCTAACCCTCTGATTGTCGTTGTGGTCATCCCCTGGACCCACTCCAACAGGTCCATGTCTTTCTTGTGCTCTCCAGAGCTGGACCCAGCACTCCTGGTGCGGTGTCACCAGAGTGGAGCAGAGGGGCAGAGTCGCCTCCCTCAGTCTGCTGGCCACACTTCTTTTGATGCCAACACTTAAAGAATAGGCAACAGCAATCACAGCGTTTCATAGCTGGAAGATTTTTCTCCTGTGGACCCGTGTACCTCCTTTGAGAGGAGAGTGAATGAGAGGGCTAAACCACGTTCTCAGGGGAATCAGCAGCAAAAATCCCACTGGCCCAGCCACGAGCACCATCCGTGAAGCGTGCCCCTGACCCGCTGGACTTGACCAGATTTGGCCCAACGTATCCGGTGGCCCTGATCCAGGAGGTCCTTAGTTTTGAAGTGGGAAGCACGTTTCAAAGTAAAAGCTCTGCAAATATCTTCAGGCTGGCTTCCTGCTCTCTGCCACTAGTCATCCTTGTCGGCATGTTTACATTTCCCCTTGCCTGCGGTCTCTTTATCGGGCAATGGGTTTGTTCTGCGCCTAGTATAAAGCAAGTGAGCGCGGGTTTCGCACACACACATATTGCACACATGCAGCGTGCTCAGGATGACACAGACGAGTACAATACTGAGCATTCTCGTCTTGTTTCTTCACACCACTTTTGCGGAAAGTGGTTGCACCTCAGCAGATGGTGATGGTGAGTCATTTCATCTTCATCTTTCCACTCATGTATGGTCATGAAAAAACTGAGTTAAAGAGCTCCAAAATGCAGCTGATGGGTTAAATGTGTTAGCGTTTTAGCTTCCAGTCTCTTTCGCTTAGTGCCAGTACTTGAGCCAGATGCAGAGCTGGAGGATACCTATTTAATTTAGTTCCCAAGTCTGCTGCCCTTGTAATGTCCAGATTCATATGAAATGAGGGGGACCGTAGCTGTATGCAGAGGGCATGCAAGATCAGACCTGTTAATCCTCTCATTGTTCATGAGAGGAGTTACGCCTGAGAGTGGGGAACTGCTTCACTCTTCTGCAGCCCACAGTCGCTCTGAGCTGCCATCAGAGAGGGGTGAGGTTCTGGCTTCTCTTGCTCTTGTCAGTTTTCTCCAAAGAAAACGTTTCAATGTACCTCAAACTTGGCCCAAACTGTTCCACCTCAAAAGCCAAACTTTTTCTCTTTTCCTTTAAGTAATTGCAGCAGGTGTGTCTGGGGGATAGTCCCAGTCTCCTGCACAGCGTGGCTGGAGTAGCAGCTCAACCAAGGCAGGGTTCTCACAGCCCATCACTAGAGCGTTCATCCTTTACTCAGCAAATAATTATAAATTAATTCAACAGTTTAAATTTAGGCTTATTGCAGATTTCATTGTCTCAATTAGACAAGTGGAAATTGTTCAGCGTCATCAAAATAAAAAAATCAAAAACATAAAGGGCAGCAATAAACCCACTGTTTCAGTCTGCTGTCCCTGTTCTCAAAAGGGAGCTGAAAAATTTGGTTTAAAGATTCAGTCCCATATCTCTTAAAATCTTAAGTGTTTAACACTGAACAAACAGCAGTGACAGAGCTTGTTGCACTGTGCCTGAAGGACATGGGCAGTGACTCAGTTACTGGTAGTTTTAGGGCTCCGTTGTTTGGGAGTAAAAAAGGTTTTGGTTTTTAGGAGGGCAATGGCTGTGTTCCTACATTCTCTCACAGATAGTGAATCTCATTTTCCCCTATGTATCATGTATTATAACATATATGTATACATAGGTAAATGCATGTGTATATACATAGGTAGGATATGCATGATAAGTTTTTTTATTCAGAAGAAAGCAGGGAGTGGCTCAGAACTGCATCTAACAACCTTGGTTTTTCTACTTGCCTTTTATTTATACAATCTGCAGCTATTTAGAGCCAGCTTTGGCAAGCAGCTACATGGTGAATGGTCAATGGTAGTGATTTATCACTGGTGTCACTGAAATTGTCAGGGCTTCCCAAAAGTAGGTGTGACCGGGCTTTTCCTTGTTTTGCCACTGACTTCCAGTAAACCATAATTTGCTTAGAATTAAACAGATTCAGAAAATTCCCGCTGGGCAATTAACAGCTTTGATGATTTCTGTATGAGTCTTGTGGGTTTGGCAAACGAACTAAACAATCCAGGGTAAAATCACCTGTGATGGATGTTTGGCTTTCACGTCACCCTTCGGACTCGCCCTGCCTCCTGGAAAAGTGCCGCCAGCCAACGCAGACGTGAGCTCACCCCTTCTTATGGGCAGAGGAGGGAAAACTCATGGCCACACTTGCCTTCATCTCCTCCTCTTTTCTGAGCAGCCGACTGCCTCCCATACGCTGTCCCCAGCCTGGCAGGGTGGTGGAGATTCCCAAAAGCCCTAAGGGAGCTACATGCAGAGCTAAGAAGGGGCAGCCATGGAGGCACAGGAGGGCATGGGCAGGGGGAGCAGGAGGCAGCAGGCTGCGGGGTCTCATGGGCAGGACGGCGGGCTTCAGTGGTCCTCCTACCCAGACGTGTACAGCTTGTCCAAACCACATCAAAACTGCTGTGATTAAAACAAGTTCTGCCTGAGTTCTGCCTGAACCATATCGTCGTTAGAGATTTCACATTACTCTGCCCAGGGAGACAGTCACTTCATCGACTTTGGAAATTCAGTCACTGATCCTGCAGGTAATCCGCAGTGCCTTTGCTTTCACATGTTTTTGTTTGCCCTGGTGGCTTCAGAGCTTAAAGCTGATGCATGTCCATAGCCTCTGCTGAACTCTTCTCTTGGTAAAGGCTCATGAGATTCCCGCTGTGATTTGAACCATCCTGCTGGGTGTTGCCCAAACCCGAGAGACCACCATCTCTGTGAAGGACCTGCCATGGCTGTAGCGACGAGATCAGTTTTTTTCTCCAAAAGAATCACCCCACCTCAAGCCCTGCCTTGATTTTGTCAGACCCAGACTCAGGGCTCTGCCTGCTCTGGGCTTCTTAAGGAAAAAAAAAAAAATCTTATAAACTTTTAATTGTGTAAAAAGTCCTTAGCAGTATGAGTCATGTTGGAGTCATCAAAACCATTTACGTAGCGAACACTTGTGCGTGGTCGTTATGAGGTCTAGGTAAGAAGTGTAACTGAGGTTGCATGCATATTTATTTCAGACAAAAAAATTACGGTCAGCCCACGGAGGAACCATATCAGAAAAAGCATTTCGAATTGCTTACTTCACATCATTCATGGGGTGTAATTATCATATATTCTATGGTTAGGATGTCATTTCCATGAATAAGGAACCACGTAATCACAATGTGGAAGTTCAGTGTCAAAGGGGTAAAGTCAGCTTTCCTTCCAGTGCAGCACAGAAAGTGCGTTACACTGGTTAAATATTAAATGGCTGTTTGAATTGCAAGACAAAACCTTTTTCTTCTTTTCATTTTGCAGTCAGCCTGATAGAGTTCTGTCACTTTTCAGCAAAGCAGTGGCAGACAGTTGAATGATTTTTTCTGATATGCCGTTTATTAATATGATGATTATCAGTTTTGTGTGTTTATGCAAAATACAGTATATGTAGTTTGCATATACAGACAGCATCAAGCAGTCTCTCTCTCTTGTATAAAGGAAGACTAGTCATCCTAATTCATAAATTTTAATACTGTCTTGAGTAGCTATGACTATAAATAAGCTGGTCTCCTGGTAGTTGCAAGTAAAGTCTTAGGCATAAAATGTGATATACTTGTGCGTGTGAACTTCGGGTGTATCTACCCATATAAAATACGGTGTTGTGCCACTTTATGCAGATTCATTCCAGCTTACTTGTTATCCCCTGAATTTTGAATATATGTATATCTATACACTCACACTTTTGCCAAAAATGTGTAACTTTATGTAATACACATTTCTGTACATGTATGTATGCATAGATGGCTTGGGGCTGCGTTGGTCAAGAATTTCACCTGTGTGAAACTGCTGCAGGGCTTGTTTGAGAGCCGTGCTGACCTCCGTGTCTCTGTCTTGAATGTGACGGTCAGATAGAGCAGCTTTGCACAGCACCGGCTTTGTCCATGTCTGTGCCGCGCAGGTTGTCCCCTCAAAACATCAGCGCTGGTGGAAGACATCATGTTTCATTGTCCCCACCAGAGCTGCGGTGAGAAGGGAAGACCAGTAATTGCTTCTTAGCACTGGTTTCTCATGGTGGCAAATGGCCACTGTATCTTAGTGCAGGGGATAGATCTGCCTCTGGGCTCTGGATTTGTGCAGCATCAGATGCTCCTGTCCCTCCTGCTGCCCACCACAGGTGCTGGTGGCAGCAGCTGCCTACCTACCCACCCTTGACCGCACTGCTTTTGTGTTTTCCTCTGCATTCCTGACTGACTCATGAATTTCTTCTTACCCAAAACTCAACTCCAGATGCACCTCAGCTCTGAGGTCAGGAGGAAGCACAGGCCAGGAGGAAGCACTGCTGATAGTGACCCTGTGGGGTGATTCTCCTTACCTACGTTTTAAAGCAATTAAAAAACTCTCCCCTTCTTTCTCCCTGCTGCCAAACCAAGACCATTTTGGATGTTCACATGGGTGCTCCCACACCAGATGGGGTTTGGATCTCACTGTACACTGGCAGGATTGTCCAAGGATCACAGGACATCACCGGCAGAACTATGCATCACGGTATCCAAGTAGCTGGTCACCCCTCAGTGCTCTGATTCACCTGGATGACAGCAGAGATGACCATCATTTTCTCCAGGAGGGATTTTCTGTTGGAAATATTTCCGTTGGCATTTCCCCACAGCGTTTGTGAGTGTGAGTCACTGATATCCCTGGAGCAGCCGAGGTCTCATTTCTCCCTGCAGCAGGTGGTCTGTATGGCAAGGGCATATCTGAAGAGTGGGTGGAAGAGGATGAGGCAGGGGATCAGGAACAGTCCCTGGACACTGGGAAGAGGGTTGTGTATTGTCACAGCTACCCTTAACCACTTGTTAAAGGAGACAGGGGCATTCCTGCCCCGAGGATCCACTCAATGAGTCATGGCAATAACCCTTTCCCTGTCCGCTCAGCTACAGTGAGTGAGATTCATGAAATGAGGCTGAACTGTCAGTTTCCGCCCAAGAGGACTCCTCTCAGAAGCATCAGTTCACTGATGCTGACCTCATACCTGCCAAGTGTGGCACTTGAGACATACTCAGTCAAATCGCGATTGTTTTATTAGTCATTGAAGCAACTTTGCAGGAAGCCACGCATTCTGGCAGAAAGTCTAAGCTTTCCCTCCTGAGCCCGAATTTGTGACATTTCAGAAAACTTTGCAGTACAATCAAAACGGGGCTTAATTGCCTCATGATGACAACACACTCTTGCATTGCTAAAACCACCCATATAACTTTCCAGTCTTCTCAGGAACCGGGTGACAGGCCAGATATTCACAGCATGGGCCGGGGCAGAGCAGGGGTGGAGGATGCTGCCCGGACACTCCTGGCTGTCTGCAACGCAGCTGGTCCTGATGTGGGCGCCGCAATGGCAACTGCCGAGCGCTCATCCTTGGCCGGGGGTCAGCCGCTTCGGAGCTACAAGGTGTTTGTTTGATGTACTTACAGGCTGTCCTGCGCTGAAATTCCCATCCAAATAACTCCCGTTGAAATTAGCCCTTGCTCTGGAGCAGGCATTAGCCTCAAGCATCAGCCCCAGACACCTCTGGCAGTAACCATGCGGAGTATGTCCCCCAGCGCATTTTTCTGTTCTGTTTATTTTCAAGAGTGTTTCAGTCCTTAACCTGAATATTCTGCTTTTCAACAGGCATCACAAACATGTCTTGCTCCCAAGGACAGCAGCATTTCGTGGTTCCTAATAGGAAAACCTGTTTGAGAAAGTTCTGAGATGATTTTCAGATGGAGTAGGTCCTGCTTTTGTCTTGGTATAAAATTTATCTGTATAAATACAGATATATTGGTATAAAAAAATATATTATATATATTTTATATTTATTATAAATACAAATATATTGGTGTAAAATGAGAATTCCCCTGTCCCTGGCTCAAACTTAGCAGGAATTAAACTGCAGAGCGAACAATACATTTCCTCTGGTTTACACTTGACACTGGGAATTTTTAACAGAGGCTTCCAGGTCGACATCATCACCCCTCTTTGCCCATGATTAATAAAAAAGAACAGACATAGGGTGTCTCAACTGACCAAAACATCTGCGGCGCTATGTCTTTTTACAGTTCACAGATGGATGATGCAGAATACACTTTCGTGCGTTTTCGGTGGGTGGGCTTCGCTGTCACGCAGGGAGAGCAACCTTGAAAGGTGCAAGTGGCTTTTGATTTCATTTTGAACAAGTGTTCTTTGCTTCTTACAAAACAGGTGGGTTGATCCTCTTCCTTTCAGGCAACCACGTAAAGAAAGAGCTTCGTCTACAATGGAGTTGCAAATCAAATGCACTCACAGGTTTGCTTCAGTAACATCCTGCACGTCTCTTCTTTAGGGACTTTTGGAGATGACGAACCAGACAATTTTGACATCAACTGCTTCAGCCAGCTGGAATTTAGGGATTCCTATAGCAGCCTGACCTGCAATTTTACTGAGCTGCCTCCTCACAACACTAACTATACCCTGGCCCTATGGTAAGTGCTGTCAGTCTGTCCTTTGGTAAACTTCTGGGAAGTGAAATGCTAAGCACTCACTAAGTGAGTCACGTTACTGTATGCTGGAAACAGGAGCAGCAAAGCTAGGCAAAATTCTGTTTCAGAGTGTTTTACCAAGTTTGAATACTGTATTTGGCAAAGAAAAAGAGTTTACTGAAACAGAACATAACTCCCTGGTAAGAAAATAATCAGCTGGAAGGGTCTATAAAGGGCATTGTAACATCTCCAATAGTCATGATCTTGCCTCTGTTGCTCTGGAACACGTGTAATGTAGCCCAGCATGAACAGAAGGCATTTTTACTTTAAATTAAATATTTTTTTAAAAGCCAAACCTGGCCTCTACCAAGTGAAAAATAAAAATGTTTTTGAAGAGACCTATCCCTTCCACAGAAAAATCTTTGGCAAGTTGTCTGATTTTCCACTGTGGGGAAAATGCCTTTATCTAGGTGAAGACAAAAATTAAGCAACTGTCTTTGCACACGCAGACATGCAAAAAACACTCTAGAATGAGTATACAAAAGCCCAACAGTTACCGCATCAGTCATCTCCATTTCTTGTCAAGGCATTGAAACTTTTTTCCACCTTTTTTTGACTGATGCAGCCAGCTGAAGAAGTTCAGATTTTATTTCTTTAGCAGACTTCTACTTTTCCCTTTGTTCTGTGGCCAAAGGAGTGGTTTTTTGATTGTTTTTTTTTTAATCTTGCTATTCTAATCACTACTTAATTTTTTCCCACCTAGTTTATTAGAATTTTTCTATTTTCATGGGTTTTATTCTGGGTTTTGACTGAAATTTTAGGACAGTCCTCAAACACGGGAATCACACAGATGGAGGAACACATAGATATATTTCCACCTCTGAAACAGTGCCGTATGACGCCTTCATGGCCTGGCTGACTGTGGACCCCATATTTGCTATGCTTCAGTCAATAAGAAATTTCAATTTATCTTCAGTGAGCATCCAAACCTATTGTCCTATATTTAAAAATGGCAGCAGTAAGATAATTTTTAAAGACACAAAGGGTTTTAACACATGCATCTCCAATTTAATAATTGCATTTTTTTTATTAGAGAGCTCTAGGCCTTATATTGTGATTCACATCACTTGATTATTGCTCTTAAAGACCATGAGGAAAAACACTATCAATCTTTTAAACCTCTTATTTCCATGGCATTTTTTTCCTATTTCACATGGTGTCTCACTTCAGTTAATGTGAAATGAAGAACAGGGTTTTTCCCTTACTATGTTATAGTAAGACTGAGAAGAAATTAATTTTGTGTCACTTTGGTCAACAGTACCAAGGAAGACAGCAATTACGTGTGCTTCAATATGGAGAAACAGGAAGATGTGTATTTCTTGCAATTCACTGATATACTCTCAAATAAAGACATTTGCATGGACTCTGAGACAAAGAGAAGGGCCTGTAGGAGTCTGGTTGTAACTGACATCGGTAAGACACTTATCATTTTGGACATTTTTAAGATATAGGTGTTACCGGGGAAGAAAATAGCCCAGCGCAAAGCCTCAGCAGGAATTTGGATGACAAAGAGGCAGTATAAAATAGTGCCCTAGCAGGGCATATACCCTCGGATTGGGGTGTTGACAGAGTGTGGTGTTCCCCCTGCTTCAAAGACAGACATGATTAACCTGGTTTCAAAATCTGCAGCTGAATTCTGGCTTATTGTAACACTGCCCAGACCTGGACATAGACCAAGTCATGCACGTGGGCGAAGCAGCTGCTCCTGAGTGTGGATGAACTGTCAAGCGTGGACATTTTGTTCATCTCTTACTAGGGACTGTGCAGTTTTGGGACTGACCACCCCAAGTCTAGTGTGAGCTTGGGTAGCATGGGGACTGCAAGATCGCAAGATCTCACTCTTCACACCTTGCTTCTTGGTGCAGACTGTTGTCTGAACAAGGCGCTCAGGCATCCTACAACTCAGGAGGGACACCAAGAGCCCATGAGAAGCCTCGTCAAAGCCACGCTAGGGACCTGCCTGAGCCAAGAAATAGGGACCTCAGGGAAAGAGGGACTCCTTAGCACTTGTCCCTCTTGGGAGCCGGTCTCATTTGAGGGCTGCAAAGAAGCTCATGTAGGGCAGCTCTGTTCTGCTCTGGTGCCACATTGCTTTGCCTTCCTTTGGCAAGAGGCACTGCAACATCCCTGTCTTACAAAACATTTCTGCCCCAGTCCAATGTTTTTTTAATAATCTTACATTACCCCTCAGCTTATGGGCCAGCCTGGACCATCTCTGGTGGTCCCTCCTCTAGAAACTGCAGGCTCTGCATGGATGGATTAAGTGTACGGGGGTTGCAGAAGGAGAGGGCATAAATTCTACCTATATGTGTTTTCCTGAGAGGAGAGGGGTGAGGGGTCTCTGTTCCTGTGAGAGATTATGTACTTTACATGGTGCATTCAGGAAACCTCAGTGGCACAGACACAGGTCCCTGCAGACCTCAGGCACATCGAGCTGCAGCACAGCTTGGGAAGAGTCCTGAGGGCTGCATTTTGGACTAGAGCTACTCGCACGGACTGTTATTTGAAACAGTCTCCTGTAGACCAGGTCAGGTGTGCGTTCATAGCAAGGGCCTGGAGCCACAGCCCCCTCTGCCATATCTAACACTGTCATACCTTGTCCCTTCCTTTGTCCCACTGCCTTGATGGCTGCTGGTGGTAGCACCCATACCCCGTTTGCTCCCCAGTGCCTTCCTCCCAGAGCAGCAATGGGTTTTGCCATGGGGTCTCCATCTCAGACCACTGGCTAGAGAGACTGAATTTCAGGTCTTCTGGCAGTTGTACTGCAGGGGTGGGCATACTGAGGAATTGCTCTCCAAGGTGAAGTTTTACATCCCTCAGAAGCACTGCCCCTGCTGGTCACACTGCTACTCCAGCAGGTCAAAAACAAGCCCCTCTCAGGATCAAGGTGTGAGGATGAGCTGTGGCTCAGCGTGAGGCTCACCCAGCTCATGCCAGCCCTCATTCAGGATAGGTCACCCTGCACGGGCTCTAACTTGAAACAGACTTTATTTTTTTTTTACTTTTCAAAACCTGTTTATTTTGTAGCAACGTTATTCTACTCCTGTTATATCCTGGTTTTTTATTTGCAGTTAAGCCTGAAGTACCATTTGATATAAACATCACATATCAAAAGGAGGCAAATGAGTACCTTATTCATTATAGTACACCACACTCATGGAAGAAATACTTAAATGACAAATTAATACATGAAATAGCCTACCGGAGGGAAGAAGGTACTTGGAAGGTAAGTGATGATGTATTGTTGAGAGTACAATAATTTACGAAATTAAGCATTACCAGAAACACCAGTATTAAGTAAGACCCCTCAAATCTGCATTTGTACAGTTCTCCAGCTGAAAACTTGGAAAGGTGCAACATTCAGCATCTAGAAATTTCCTCAGTTGAAGCAATTCCAGACCAATAGCACCCGTGTCTGTTAGACACTTCTCTGGGCTAACCAGATTTCATTCATTTGGGCTTTGCAGTGGGAAGACATAATGCAATGAACCATTGTAAGTGTTCGGACATCCTGCTCTGCTACGGTGGTTTTGCTCTTAGTTTCTGTGCTCATCAGTCAGTAACTTGTATGAGCCCTTTTCTTATTTAGGAAGAGTTTTTTCATGTCCCTTTTGCACTAAGCCTCTCCAGGCTTTGGGTGCAGCTGTGCAGCTCCTCTACCCTCAGACCATCTTTTGGGCTGTAGCTGCCTGTGAACTGGACCTGGTTTGGGCTGCCCAGCTGCTGGGACGTCTGTGTCCCCTGTCACAAGAGCAGCCATGAAAACACTAGTCCAGATGGGAGCTGTTTGAAAGTATGCGCTATACCTGGTTTTTGCTGAGGGAACGCAGGAGAATTCTAACTAGAAAAAGAAAAGGATTCAGGCAATCAAGTACACTGAAATGAAGAGCACCAGAGCTGCACAGTGGGATTTCAGCTTCTTTTCTGCAGCTGCTCTTTCAGAGTTGCCTTTTTATGCCACATAACTGTATTTTTTCCCCTCTCTCTTCTGAGCCTTTGCAGGGAAGCATGTATTTCCCACTGCACTGTGGGCAGTAGCAAAGCACAATTCATCCTTCCAGCTGTTTTCCAAAGAGCTTTTACCCAACGTAGTCTCTCTTCTTGATACCGTCTGGACTACCTTGCTGTTAAACCATCATGACCACCTGTATAATAACCAAAGACACACAGCAAACAGCACAGTACTGCAGGGATGCACCTGATTTTGCACATTTTGCTGAAACTCAAAGATATTTCTCCTGTGTCTTCTAGAAAAATAATTGGATTTTTTTTGTGTGTTTAGACAATAACGTCGCCATACCTTCAGGTGAAATTACTGGGGAAAAATCTCGAAAGTGATGCATCATATGAGGTGAAAGTACGTTCTCAGCCCAATGGAGATTATTTTAAGGGCATATGGAGCGAATGGAGCACTTCTAAAAGCTTCAGGACCGCAAGGGAGCAGCACTCCACAGAGAGCTGTAAGGGCACAAAGCACTTTGGTTCCACCTGGAAGAAAGCAGAACTAGGGGTGCTCGGCTCCCTGACCAGCCCTGGTGGCAGCAGTGATGAGAGCATGGGGAGGGAAGAGCCTGTGGCCACAGCAGGGTCAGCCCTCACAGGCACCGGGCAGCCCAGAGGAGATGACCCAGAAAGTGTCTGTATCGCTCTAGTCTGGGGCTGCCTCTTCAGCTGAAGTTAAATCTCACTCAGGGGCGATAAGATCAAATGAACTGCTGCTGTAAGGGCAGGAGCTGGGTGCAAAGGGAGGTGAAGGCTGACTCACTCCTGCTTGATGCCTGCTGGCACCCAGGGAGAAGGACTGGCTTGCACAAAGAGCCGTGAAACATGACCCATTTCAGGGCCCTGGATTTGTGTGCCAACATGGCATTTTAATCACAAAGACAGTATGGGATAAAGTCTCAGCATTGCACTTGTAAGCACAAATAATTCTTCTGGTCCTTGGGATCCCTTCAGTCCCGGGGGGTACCTTGGCATGACATGCGTTCAAAGCCACTTCAGTACTGCTGTAAGGACACGGCGAGTGGTGGCTTCAATGTGCTGGAGGTGATGGCAGACTTCAACCTGCTTTAATCCAACCTGGAAACGCAGCATCAGCCAAGTGCTGATGCTATGTCAGCCTACCTCTTTCCTGCTTCAGGGAGGCAGGAGAAATGCACTCCTGCACCAGCCCAATCATAGGCAAGTGTAATGCATGGCATAATTTATTGTCTGAAGAGACATTGACAGTTACGGTGGCTTAACAATGAGACATTTACATGTGTTAGCTGGTGTTCTTTGTTTTTCTTTAGATAGCAGCGTGGTCGTGGTTATACTCTCCGTCCTGGGATTCATGCTGTCCATTGTCATGATTGTCCTGATCATAACTTTTTGGGAAAACAGGTATCTTAGTCTCTTTGTGTCAGAAAAAGTGGTGGAAGCCAATCCTATTCTGACAGTCTTATTTTTTCCCCCGTTATACTTGTGAACTATTCTCTTTCCGTCTCTGGACCTCTGTATTAAGCCAAAGGCAGACGAAGAGTAGAAGTGGGCAATACAAGAAGGGGTGTTGGCAGGCAGAAGATGACCTGCCGCCTTGAGCAGACTTCAGTCTTGGGCTCAAAACACTGGGACCTTTGGGGAGCTGAAGTCACCACAGAACACTTAAAGGGTTGATGTCTCACTGGACGAAAATTTGACTCAAAAGCTTCAAGCAAGATTCAGAAAGGAAAGAGACCTGTGGGTTTTAGTAAAGTCCCAAGAGGTGTGGAAACAGTACAGTGGGGAGATTGCCTCTTTCCCTTTCATAGGCTGAGTCAGCAGGCTCTTTGCGCTGCAGCACTTTCGGAAGCAGCAAGGCAGAGCTCTCTGCAATAAGGGCTTGATGACAGCTGCCAGCAGCTCAGACAGGTCCACATCCAGCCAGCCATATGGCAAAACAAGGCTCTACCTCCCCCACCAAAGCAGTCGTGGCAGGAGTGGGACTGGAGATACATTCATCACACGGGTAGTCCTTTGTCTGCATTGGGGGTTTTTTCATATATTGACTACAGAGTAGATAGGCAGCTGCAAATATCTTTTTGAATATAGAATACATAGTTGACAAATTTAATAAAATGAACAGATATATAGATAATCTGGTGAAACCAGAATCTAAGGTGAAAATGTCCCAAGTTTAACCACAGGAGATGAACCCTGAACTGCTGAAAAAACCAGGCTTTTAGATTATGAGATTTTTGAAACCAGAGATTTCCTTTTTAAAAAGAAGAGTGTTTGATACATGTCTGTATATATACCGACATATACAGACACATATAAAAATAATAAAACAAAATATATATTCATATACGTCTATAGCTATGTTTCTATCACTGCAACATTGAATGTTAGTTTGGCAATATTCTGTAGATGCATCATAGCGGAGGGTTTCCAGCAACACAACATAAGAACTTTACTAATCAAGGCAGTAAAAATGAGACTTGTGGGACAAGGCTACAATACAGATATCTGAAGCACAGATAGCTGGCAAGGGAGTCGGACAATATGCAGTTCTTTGAATTATGTAAACACGAAGAGGTGGATATCAGCAAATTTGCGCTTTAACCTCAGCACCTTTTTTCACTTGCAGAAATTGGTTTCACCATGCAAAACCCCGTTAACACAACTAGATGCAAACAAGCTCTTTGCCAGCATAATTTGCTGCTTTTCCAGTATTTGGTAAAGTGTCTTCCTTTAACTGTGACAATTTGTGCACTCAAAAGAACCATGACTATTCACCAACCTTTATAACTTCTCTTCTCCTGTCTTTGTTTTATGCTGAGACTTCTCGGTTGTTGTTCTGGGTAATGCAAGCCAGCCCTAAGGCTTTGTGAGAGTGAGTGCAAATGATGCAATGTGCACCTCTGATATCTCAACATGTCCCGCCTTTGCTGCTGTTGAACACCTTTTTTGTCTACTGTCGCTGTTTCAGAATCAAGCCTGCTGTGTGGCCAAACCTCCCTGATCATAAAAAAACACTGGAGCAACTATGCAAGAAGCCAAAAAATGTATGTACTTTCCCTGTTGTTTTCACCTGGGTATAGACTATTGGGAAGAAAACTAGCAGTCATGAGAGACAGTAGGTGCATTTGCTGCATGAACTGCGACGTCTTTCAGAAACGACTTCTACGTTTCGCTGCAGAAAGCCCACATTGGCCCAGGCAGATGCTAGTCAAGGGTGTGGAAACAACCAACAATTCAACGAGCCTGTGAGCTTTGGCTTGTGCAAAGTAACTACACAGGGCTAGAGAACTTTATATATGAAGAAACGTTGAAGGAATTGAGCTTGTTTATAGAAAAGAGGAAGCTTGGGGTGGGGACTACTAATGGCAAACTTCCAATACCTAAAGTTTTGGAGTAGGTAGAGAGATTGTGGAGGTGCACTTGCCTCAAGGCTGCATTGTGACAGGACCAGAAGCAATGGACACATGTTGCTTCAGGGCAAACTTCATCTGGATATAAGAAAAAAACACATTATCCACGAGAACAATTAAGTACTGTGAGGGTTGCCCAGAGAAAAGGTAAGTTCTCCTTTGCTGGAAATATTCAAGCCTTGGCTTGTTAGGGCTCTGGATAATCCAACCCAAGTCCTGCTGCTGGCAGAAGGTTGGACCAGTTGGATTCTAGAGGTTCTTTCCAACCGAAATGCGTCGGTGATTCCATGATAATGTGATCATGGAGCTGGATGGGGATCCTTTGCAAACATCTCTGGTGATAGCTGTGTACCCTTACACAACCAGCAGAATTACTCATACACCACGCAGTACATGAACTGCTCTGTCAGATAAAAGTTAGGTGGACAAATGTTACAAACCGTAAAGTGTCTGATTAACCTGTTGCCTTAAAATGATGTGTCTAGTGGACTTTTTTCACTAAGAAACTCATCAGTGCTGTTCTGTCCAGTTGGAATATTATTAGCATGTTCTTAATTTAACAGGAGGTCTAAGATGACTGTACCACCCCCTCTGCTCCCCCGTGCAGCGATTCCTAATGTGTTTCAGGAAGTCGCGGCAAAATTTTACTTCCCTCACTGCTAAATTAGGAAGGTAAAACTGAAAGGAGCTGTCTGGGTTGGCAGACTCATTCCTGTGAAATGGCAGGCATGCAATAAATGCGTGGCTAAGAAAAGTCTCTGAAACACCAATTCCCACCGTGTTGCACAGAGCACAAACCAACTCTCCAGTGGCGCTGCCTGCAGGAGGCCACCGGATAGATTCAGATTAATACTGGAAAGGATTTTAAGCCATGTGCTGGTTTATTCTCTGCTAACCTACTGTTCAGCTTAGGGTTACTTTCAGAGTCAAAGAAATAATACTCTTCTAAAATCAAATGAATTGTCAAAGTGCCTTTTCTTTTAAGCTAATGCCCACTGTTAACTGACTGTGCTCTTCCCTTTTCCATACAGAATTTTGATATAAGCTTTAACGCAGAGAGTTACGGTTGCGTTCATATCCATAAAGTGGATGGCATTCGAGCAAAAGCTGAACTGGAAAATTTTCTGCAGCCGTCAACTGCTGCAGAGGCAAACCTTACAGAAAAATTTAGGAGCGGATCAGACGTGATGATGATCCCTGCAATGACAGACAAAAGTGACCTAAACCTGTCCGTGACTTACGGTGGAATCTGGCCAGCTGAAGCCCTGCACAGACTTCTGGGCACCAGCCAGTTTGCAGTCAGCAAAGGAAACTGCAGCTCCAGCACATACGAAGTGTGCCACAGCAATGGGGTGCCCCTGTGCGATGATGGTTTCAACCTTCTCTCCGCTCCCCCCCCAGATCCCTCTGGCCAGCCCGGACAAGAGCCCTTAAGTAGTGAGACCATATCCCAGATGCCGCCTGCCAGTGAAAAGAGGTCACCAAACAAGGAGGAAACCTATGTCACAATGTCTAGCTTCTACAAGATTTAGTAAACCTTACAGGAATGACAGCGTACCGTCTTTTCTCTAACAAGCAGGACACTGAATATTTCTGTTTTGTTTTCCTACATTCTATAAGTTCCCACCTCCTCAATACACCCTGCTCGCAGCACAACAGTATACCTGCAAGGAAGTGGGTTCTCCCATATTTCAGTGATAAGTGGCATAACCTTAGCTCTCAGCATGTCAGTAGCAACCTCCACTGCAGCAGAAATTAAATTTAATTCCACCCGACTTTAATCTTCAGATCTGATTAATCCAGCGCAATGACACTGCAGTCCTAGCTGAGGATCACAGCATGTCTTGCAAAACTTAATGAACTTATGTTAACCTCTTCCTATAAACTGAATTGGGGCTATAAAACACATGATGCTGTCTTTCTCTGCAGCTCTTGTGCAAGCATTAGTACAGCACATAGGTACTTTCCAGGACACAAGGGCTGAGTGGACCATGTTTGTTTACTGGCATTATTCCTAATGGTTGTGGCTGCATGAGAATACTTTGAATTTGATCAGGCAATGTTCTCATGCAACACCTAACTTAGGAAGATGGATGGAGCATCATGGATCTGCCAGTGATCAGAAGACCTATAGTTTTTTTAAAGTACCTTGTAGATTACCTGGAGACAGCATTTTGGTTTTGGGGTTTTTTTTGTTGTTGTTGTTATTTTGTTTGTTTTGGTTTTGGTTTTGTTTTTTTTACATTATGACAGAGGAAAGCTTCCCTTCCATTCTCATTCACTTCTGACAGGACTCTGTGCCCAGCCCTAAGGGGTTCCCTGGTGCTGCCATGCGGAGATGGCTGAAGCACTTCACAGTCCCTCTGGGATGCTGCACGTTGTGGAGCACACGCTTGGAGATAAAGCTGCTAGAGCCGGATGGTTGCATGACAGCCAAGCAGCATGGCCATGGGAAATCCAAGCCTCTTTGCTGTGCACTGGGATTGGGGTTCACCTCACTGTGCAGTCTCAGTTCCTCTAGCTGCTGGAAATTCTCCTTTAGTGAAATGTATTCACATTCCCAGTGTCTTGGGGTAAAAGAGTCCTCTTGTCGTCACAGCTGCTCAAATTTGGTCTGACTGGTAATAATCACTGAGATGTCACTGTATATGATGTAGGCTGCTCAGGAAAAACAGCACTCTCAAGACAGTACTCCACCTTTTCCACCTCCACCCGACACCAGGGAAACCTTCAAATGGGGATAACCTTATGGCCCCTGCATGCGAAGGGGCCAAGGATTTGGCTCAAGGCACTCCAAGGACATTTTGCAGAATGTTTTTTGCCGCTATTTCTTGCTGAATGAAACACGGATCAATGCAGTAGAAAAAGGTGAAAGCCCTGGGCCTTCATTTGCTTTATAATGGTTGTATTTCTTTTTAAAAAGAGCTGCTGGTAATGGTCATACTGTGCTGACTTTCACAGCATGATTGTAGATGCAAGCAGACTGCTCTGGAAAAGATATCTCTCTTCCAGTAACATAGTGACAAACAAAAAGGGAGGAAGAAGCAAAAGTGCATCAGAAATGTCCTGTAGCATATGTGCTATGCTTGTTTTAAATTCATATACATATTTTTTTAAGTATTAAAAGGAACTTAACAAATGTCTAGTTGCACTATTTAAGCAGTAAGGTACCCATGTGTAATAGTCTTTCTGTTTGTCCAGAAAGGTATACTGCTCTTTAATATGGAAAGTATTTTGCTCTTTAATATGGGAAAAGTAGTAGAAAACTGATGTTTAGTTACTTTAATCACTCTGAAATAGTTACATTTTTCCTATGTAGCAGTCATATTTTTGCATAGCTGCTGATGTTTAAACATCCATTCTGTTTTCTATGTCTTACTATCTTATTTAATTTGATAACATGTAATCTTGGTTTTATAATGTTTTTACTGTATTAAAGGGATATGGCTATCTGCATGACCAATTTATGCTGCTGTAATTCAGTATTCTAATATGCATCTATTAGGATAGGACTTACTCTGCCCTCACTAAAATTAGGACAACTCCATGGCTCTACCTATCTTCAGGCAGGATAAATCCCAAATAAATCTGGACAGCTCAGAGGCCTGAAAGCACTGTAGGGTAACAGCAAGCATCACCCTCCCTTCATCCCCACCACCCTGCCAGCCAGGGAAGCCTCTCAGCAGCTCCAGTCCCTATGTTTTGGGCTAGGCATGCCTTTGCTCATCCTGACTCCCATTGCCATCCAGCCCTTGTTACCCAGAAAAGAGAGAGGTAATAGCTCTGGGAATCAAGCTGATCTCCTGCCTGTGGCTCATACTTGCTCACGCAAGCCAGAAGCTTTGCCCAAGCCCCCATGTGCAGCCGTGAGTCTGAACCACAAGCACCAGAAAAGAAAAAGACCCTCAGGCTTGTGGCAGCGTAGGTATGTGCGCAGGAAGATGAAGTCCCATATAGGCTGTGTCCTCAGAGATGGTACTTCATTAATACACTGCTGAGTGCTGACAGATACGCAACTGGTAGAAAACAAAGCAGCCTTTTGTTAATTATGTTCATCCCAATATAGCTTTCCTTAGCGGAGGATATAGGCCAGTTCATGCCAGACACAGGGATCACTTTATTCCAGGCATGCACCTGGGCGTATGATGAAGCCTATCCAGAAGAACATCTTTCCAGGAGAGCAGTGGCGAGCACAGACAAATCAAGGGGGGTTAAAGATGAGCATTAAGGATTCTAAAGGACGCTGGCTCCCAGAAATGGCCAAGAAACCTGTTCATTGAGCCATATCCAACTGCTACTGAGGCAATGCGAATAACTGGGTCATTATAGCGGCGTTAAGTCCTGTCAGGCTGAACTTTGACAAGCACTAAGCTCCTCCGAGATAGCTCTGTTTGGGGATTAGGCTGCTCTGAAGTGTGCTGAGAGCAGAGGTCTCCTTCAGCTTTGACAATCTGGCCTGAACTGTGTGAGCTAAATCTTTTGGAAAAATTGGTCCCTGACTGTTTTGCAGGTGCTGAGTACCAATATTTGAGCAGTCTTAGTATCAGCACCCCTGAACATCATACGTGGTTTTATAGCCATCCGCATAAATTTGATGGGCATATACAGATACAAAAAATTTGTGCTTCCTTTTGGAAAAATGAAATCCAAATCTGCACCAAAGCAAGATGCACCACAAGCACCTCTGGTCCATGGCCATCTTTTAGATGCATAGTGCCTATATAAAGATACAGCTGTGGCTATGTCTTGACAACACTTCACCAGGCTGGGACTGAGTAGCTTCCTTATTCTACAAGACAGTTTCCCCCATCGCTGTTCACAAATTCCCATCTGACTCAACATCCGCACAGGGGTGTAAGTCATTTCTCACATACTTCATGCACCTTCTTTACTTCAGCATAATCTTCCTCCTCCACACTCTCTGTCTCCTGGGCTCATACTCGGCTACACAAACAAAGAGCTTGGTGACCACGGTTTCTATGGAGCTGTTTCATCACACTGTGCCTGGAGCTGCCTGCTCCTTTCTCTGCACATAAACCTCAGGCTACGACATCTCTTCTGCACTCGTGGTAAAACACGGCCACTCTCCCTTCTTCGTTTCTCCCCTCATCTACGCGCAGCTCATCTGCATTATGCAAACATCTCCTAGTGGCACACAAACGCTAACCCATGAAATAAGATAAGTCTTTTCTCAGTTAAAACACTGAGTCACAGTCTAACTTTAATGACGTTGAAAAATGTTAATTGCCTCCCAAGGCAATACTTGTCCCCTGCTGAATTCATTAGTTTGTTTACCAAATCTCGCCCTTTTCTGCATGTTCATTTGGAAGGCCGATAAAACACACAGAAGTGCTGCGTGTGTCAGTGGGGTGGTAGAAGAGCAGCTAGGCATGGCACTGCAGGGGAACGGTTTCTGCCAGGGCAAAGCCAGGCCATGTGCAATGAAGTCTGGGCCATGACATAAACAGTGAGGTTTTGGCCTGGCCACCACTGCCGCAGGGACACTTGGCTGAATTTGGCGAAGTTTTAGGCAGGCACAAGCTGACCATGGAGCCATCCCTTCTGGCAGCAAGGGACGTCGGGATGCTAGCAAGGTGTTTCTGCAGGGTAGGAGTTCAGCCCCTTCTAGGCTTCTCAGCAAAAGTCTTTATTGACTTGTATTTATAGAGCCTGTATTTATACAGAAATAATGCAGTGCTGAAGCCGTGGGAGGAACAGCAGCAGGTTTTTAGTCAATATGCTTTTGGCTCTAGCTGTTATCTCTTTGGTTGCGGGCTTCTAAAGCTATCCTTCAAACCCAGCAGAAATGTAACGTAAAGGAGACTCACCATCTCCGGGAAGCATTATTTTAGGGTCAAACTGTTCCTTATGACTGTGATCATGAAGTAACACGAAGATCATGATCATTAAGATCCTGTGTATAACACGACATCGGCAAAACAAATCTAACGTACAGACACGCAAGAAAACGTCTGATGATACCAGGAAGCGCAATTGCTAATTTATACCCACCATCCCATCCCTCTGCTCACTTGGCAGCTCTAGGTTTCAGTAAGGCCACCTATTCCTTGGCTTTTAAGCGCCACCTGTTGAAACGCAAAGCCACATGTCACAGTCCAGCACTGGGACACGAGCTGGTGTCATCCAGTCATGCAGCTCGGGAAACTCAGTCGCTCAGACAGGGACTGGGGGAAAAAAAGTCAAGCTCATAACAAACTGGTGTTTCATTTCTTTACAGTCTCTGGTCCAAAAAAGAAGCTGGGGCAAACAAAAGCGGAAGTCAGAGTTTCCAGGATTTCTTCATCATTAAAATGAAGTAGGCATCGCTGTCCACAGAAGCGCTAACTCCAGAGTAGTAGTTCAAAAATTCATCTTTTGTAACCTAAGAATGAGAAAAACAGTGTTTATAATGTGTGATGGCTATATGCTGTGGACCAAAGCAAGATGCTTATATAACACATCCTCATATTTTGCAAATAATTCTTTACATCGTCCAGAGAAATCTGATTATTAGGTCAGACTGTCCTAGTCTGAATTTAGGATGTGTTGGTGCAGCAAGCTGTCACACAGTGCTTGGTCCAATGACACTGAGGTCAATGGATTGAGCTTCTTGCGCTGGGAGACAGAGCTGTTGCTATGTCCTGGAAAAATGAATATAAGAAAAGTTATTCCAGTTATTGATAAATATTGACTGCATAACTTAGAATTCACAATGAAATTAGATTATTATCAGGGCCACAAAGATGATTAGGGGGCTGGAACACCTTTCTTATGAGGAAAGGCTGAGGGAGTTGGGTCTTTTTAGTCTGGAAAAGAGACGACTGCGGGGGGATGTCATCAATGCTTATAAGTACTTCAAAGGAGGGTGCCAGGAGGAGGGGGCCACTCTTTTTTCAGTGGTGCCCAGTGACAGAACCAGAGATGGCAGGCACAAACTTGAACACAGGAAGTTCCATCTCAAAATGAGGAGGAACTGCTTTCCTTTGAGGATGGCAGAGCACTGGCACAGGCTGCCCAGAGAGGTGGTGGAGTCTCCCCACTCTGGAGACATTCAAAACCCACCTGGACGCCATCCGGTGCAACCTGCTCTGGGTGAACGTGCTCTGGCAGAGGGGTTGGACCAGATGATCTCCAGAGGTCCCTTCCAAACCCTAAGATTCTGTGATTATGTGATTATTTCAACATTAGCACCTTATACATGAATGTAAAAAGTCCCAGAGGTTAGTTAAGCAATAAAAAATTAGAAACAACATAGAAATGCATTGGTGGAGACATCTAAAGCAATAAATCTATGCCACAAAGTTAGAGCTTCTTTAAAGAAATCTGCTACTTTTTTTCCAGAAAATGTACATAAGCTAAAAAAACCAAACAAAAAACCCAACAAAAAAAAAATCAGTAAATTTTGAATGCTAAAGTATCAGTTGAAAGTTAAAAAAATTAAAATTCATTGCAGCTTTTAGCAAAAATATCCCATTTTCCATGACAAAAGAACAGATTTATGTCTAGAAAATAAACACTGCATATATTTTACCACAATCTCTACTTTTCCACAGAAAACCAGGCTTGAGTTAACTTTCACAAAACATTGCACTTCCTTTGTCTCTCTCTTTCCTTCTTTCTTTCTCTCTCTCTTTCCTTCTTTCTCTCTCTTTCTTTTCTTTCTTTCATTCTTTCTTTCTTTCATTCTTTCTTTCATTCTTTCTTTCATTCTTTCTTTTCTTTCTTTCTTTCTTTCTTTCTTTCTTCCTTTCCCATTTTTCCTACTTGCCAAGATGTTCAGCAAAGTCTGGATCCCATCCCCATTCTCCAGCTGCAGCTGCCGTTGGGATCAGCGGCAACGTTGCAAGCTAGGAGGAAGCCCAGCTCCAGGTTTCGGCAAAGATGGGGCTGCCGTATGTGGGGTTGGCTGCAAACCAGCGAGCTGAAGCCTTTGCATCTTACAGTGCTCCTGCCTCTTGCAGCCTCTGCTGGCGTGAGAGCTGAAGAGGTGTCTAGCACCGAAACCAGAAATCACAGAGACTTCAAAGTCTGGGGGCAAACCAGCATGGCCAGGGGCCGCTTCAAACACCGAGGCTGCTCTCAGCCACCTGAGGATTTGGTGTTGAGTACAGAGCATTAGGAAACCTGCTTTCTGTTCACCCCTTCCTCTTGAGCTGGCTGTGAGACAGGATTTCTAGAGAAACAGAACTGGCTGTGATCGTAGCGAAAGCCACAGAAAGTGGGCAGCTACCAGTGGTGGCAGGCTGGTCTCAGCATTATCTGTTTTACTGGGGGAAGCTGAGCGTGCTGCTGCTGCTGCTGCTCCCGGTGTGGAGGACAGGAGCTGGGGGGCAAAAATACCCGAAATCACTGGGTTTGCTCTTTCTGCCGGGCAGTGACAGCGGAGGCCACAAGCCACGCTCTGGGATGGCAAAGCTCCGCTCTGCCCACGCGGCTGCAGAGGTTTGAGGCAGTACTGTGTAAAAGCTGTTACACAAAGGCAAGTCGGCTTTTATACAGCAATGTGCGCAGGTGGTTTCATCTGCAAAAACCTCAGCTGCTTCCATCTGCCTCTGCCAAGACAGCTTTGTGCCAGGAGACCAACAAAACAAATCGGATCAGTGAATACACCTTCTGGTCTAGTTTCAAGAATACGTGCCAGTGAGTGGGGCTTGCATCAAAATTCAGTTGCTTGAACCAGAAATCTGTGCTGGAGGAGACAGCGTCAGCCAAACAAAAATTCTGCACTTTATCAAGCCAAAAATTTCCCCTCCTGGACAAAAACATGAAGACACAAAAAGCACACAAGGGGCAAAACCAAAATGCAGTAAAGGATTCTGTAGAAGGGCTGCCTTTCCCTGGGCATCACACCAGAGGGAGAGACTCCCCTGCCTCTCCACCCCCATGCCTTCTGCTGTTTCGGAGGGGAAGGTGGGGCAGGGGGTGTCACAGAGATGTTCTGATGGCTGGGGTGCAGATAGGGAGCAGAAGCAGTGTTTTGGGGGAGGTATAAGGCAGGCTTTTCCCTCTGTTGAGGGGCCACAGGGCTCCACCAGCATTTTTGGAGCAATTCCTTCCCTGCTGCCTGGCGGGGAGGGCAGAGCTCAGCCCGGACAGGGCGCCGCGCTGCGGGGCAGGCTGGAGCTCAAGGCGCAGGCGAAACCTTTGCCGCTGGTATTGGCCCGCAGCCCTGCAGACTCAGATGTTCCTATGGTTTGTGCCATCCTGTTTAGTGTCTGTTGCACAATCAGAAAGAAGAAATAGTGCTTCGAACATGAAGCGCCAGCCAAGATCTGACAATCTTGATGCTAGCACCAGATATGATCGCGTGCATTGCCACCTATCTCCCAGTATCTGCTGTGTGTGCTGTGCAACCACAGGCTGGCAGGACAGCCTGCATCGCCAGCTATCTCCAGCATCTGCTGGGTCTGTAACCAGCACACAGCAGCCTACTGCTGAACACAGGCACTTCAGCTTCGTTTTCGGCTCTCTCAGGTGGCAGCGCAGCAGTCCCAGCAGACAGGGATGGCGAAGTGCCAAAGGGCAGGACTGGGCATCCGCTGTTAGCCCTCATATTCCTTCCTGTCTGGTTCAAACCCCTTTAACTTGCCTTTAACCTCTGCAAAGTGCTTCCAGTGAATCTCAGGCATGTCTGCCCAGTGCGTCATTATGGCTGCGTGTCTCCTAGTAGAGATTTTCCTACCTGGCAGCTGACGCAATGGCTATGTTTGTTCCACATGAATTTGCGCACATATAAATCAAATATAAATCAAAATTTCTTACCACACATATTCCAGTTTGTGTTCTACAGCATCTGATTACAAGTGAAAAATCACGTTGTTCCTTCTCAGACCATTTTTTTTTTTCCTGAAAGTGCTATCCCTTTTCTGCAGTTACCAGCTTTTACTCGGATTGATCCAGGAGCAGCTCTGTTCCAACAGAAATGAAAGGAAGCTTTGCCAGCAGCTTTGAAGGAACCTGAAACCAGCCCTTGGAAACATGCTCCGTACAAATTTTGAAATGACTACACCGTGGAATATGTCCTCCTGATGCTGAGAAATGTACCCAGCAAGCAATGAGGTCTGCACACAGGAGATGGGAGCCGCTCTGAGGGTGCCGGTGATGTGTTGGTGCGGCTCTCACACGCAGGGTGGGCGCTGAACCCTCCCACCAGTACAAGAGGGTTTCAGCTCTCCTGGCTCACGTCCTTCAGGTCCCCACATACAACCCCATTAGTTAAGCTCAGTGCAGAAAGCTCTCTGGAGCACTGAGCTTCCCCCGGCCATCACAGGCTCACAGGGGCTGGTGTCGGAGCTTCTGCTGGTTTTAAAGAAGCATAGCTCTTTCCAGTGCCACTCCTCCCTTCTGAAATGGTATTTTGCATTTGGGACTAGGTAAAATTGGAAAACGTTAGCACTGAAAAGACAAACTGGTTGCAGTTATTCAGATTTAAACTTCCACTGCACTTGATCAAATGCCAGCACAACAGATCACTGTGGGGTCTGAAGACACGAGATAGTGCGTAGAAGGAAATAGCTTTTTCACTTTGTGATTCCCACAGTCCATTCACATAACTTTCTTTTTATTTGAAACACAGAAGACAGATAACATGACATCCTGTCGTGCAGCCAATTAATAAATGAGAAAGAAATGGACTATATGCAAGCTGCCAGGAGATGTACAGCCTTTAAGTTTATTTTTCATATAAGGTATGTTGGCACTTCAGTAGCATCGCGGTAAGTAATGTTGCTTTTATGCTCGTTGGCAATTATAAAGAGACTCCTTGCACCAGTTTCCAGTATCAGCCAGTATGTAAATTTCTGGAGGCTTCCAGAGCAAAGAAAATAATGCATGCTGGGACCAGAGAAGCAAGCCCTCAGGACTTCAGTGTTTGAACCGCTGGCAGCCTAGGCTAAGCAAGAGCTGAGACTTCATTAGTCAAGCTCTTTTGAAAGCCCAGTCCATATGCCTATACTGCTTTACTGGTTGCCAGCTTGAAATGGTGCTGCCACACTCAAACCATTTACTGTGCTACAGCAGAGGCATCTCAGTCTGGGAGAGCAGAACAACGATGCAAGAGAAGCAGAAACAAGGTGACAAAAACAGGAGGAACCAAGGCAGCAATAATTAGACAGCACACACACCTCCTTCAATCTCTCTCTCTTTTTTTTTCTTTTTTTTTTTACAATTTCCTTTGCACACCATTTCCCTACTCTATGTATGGGGAAAGGGCAGAAGATCTCAGAACTGAGACAGCCTCATTGGTG
This sequence comes from Chionis minor, assembly GCA_013398295.1. Classification (NCBI taxonomy): domain Eukaryota; kingdom Metazoa; phylum Chordata; class Aves; order Charadriiformes; family Chionidae; genus Chionis; species Chionis minor. Next base: position 469,716 of record VZSF01005824.1, on the reverse strand, counting down.
TGACCAGAAGGGCAGGTTCCCATCCCTTTTTCAGCATCAGAAACAGAAAATGACAAGACCAGAAAGTTACTCAAGTTCTTGAGTTCCCAGAAAGTTCCCTGAAGTCATAGCTTGGTCATAAACCAGTATAAATAAAAAACATTAGCATGCAACTTTCAGTCTAGCTCTGTACAGACAGCAGCTACCAGACCAATAAATGTTCCAGGAACAGTGAGAAGAAAATACTGTAACACATGTATACCCTTTAAGGAAAAATATTAGAGAGATGATCCCACAGTACAAAATGAAAGAAAACTAAGGGAGGAAAAAAGCTATAAGCAGGCCCACAGAGGTTTGAAAGAAGTCATGCACAGGGAAGATGCCCGTATGCTGAGTTGTAAGCCAAGGAGAGAAGAGGGCTTTAAAGAGCATTTGGCGTTTATTCTGGTCTGTGTCTTCCCTTCTTGAATTGTTTCTCCCTCGAGTCTCCTGGCATCAGGAACTCATGTGTTCCCAGCAGAGAGCTGAGGAGTTGCTCCATCCCACAAATCAAACCCAAGGAGCCAAGATGCTGCAGTGCTGCAGGCGAGGGGGCTACGTGACCTTCCTGGGAGAGGCTTCCTCATGTTTATAACAGTCTGCCCAGACCACCACCCTTCCAGAACATTTCAGTTTCTCTCTTGCACCCTCTGTCAAACAGAGCTGTATCTAGCGCTGGAGGAGGGGATGCCTTCAGAAGCCACAGGGACCCATTGCAGATGTCTGAGAAGAAAGAAGCAGCTTGTCTCAGAAAATTAAAGACATGTCAGAGATGCAGGGAGAAAAAGGACAGATCTGCTGAGTGGCTGGATGCCAGATATGCTCTCTGATTGTGCTCTAATCCCCTGAGGCTGAGCCTACTGAAGCAGCTGGGAATTATTTCTGCAGATTGACTGTAATTGGCACAGTTACTGGAAGATGTTATTATGGAAAACAAACATGGTGTTGTGCATACACTTAATCACGGGAACCTACAAAAAGTGGAATTAAAGCCTTGCTGCTTTAATCATATGATCAGAGTTTCCAAGCGTTCTTCATCATGACAATAAAATAGACATCTGTGTCTATCGAAGCGCTGACTCCTGCATAGTAGTTCATGAATTCCTCTGTTGTGACCTGAGACAGAAGGATTTAAAATAGGAAAGTGAACTGTTGTTTTTTTAATGCTCTGTTAAGTCCAAACCATAGATTGAGAAGAACTCTAAATGAAACTTAACACCTGCTGTTTCACATTGTTGCAAGTGAAAAGGAATCCAACACAAAGAATGAAGACACAGAAAATTTGCGCAAGTTCATTTCTTTGCTAGAAATAAGAGCTCTTGTCCTCCAGGAACACTTGGGTGGAAATGAAGCATGCCGCGTTAAACTAACATTACCAGGAACTGAAAGTCAGTGCTGCTCAAGAAAACAAATGGCTTAATGAATTTTTTTTCCAGAGATGCTATATTCTGGTTCTTTGCATTGTTATTAATAACAATGGATGGAGTTTCTCGTGCAACCCAGGGACAGCTAGGAGCTTGATATCCATTCACTAGAGAGACATTGTCATTACTCTAAACAGGGCTTACTTAAAGAAGCACACATTCTTTCAAATACCTGAGAGTTTTTAATATCGTTCATGAGCATTTTGCGGCTGAATCATTTTTTAAATGACCATTGGAAAAAGAAAATCAGATTAGCTGATTGAAGCAGTGCATGTCTCTTGTGGTGACTGAACTCTTGAACCATATAGGTTTGAATAAACAACACATAGAAAAATAAATGCTAAATTTATTTCTCCTAAAATTTTCTGCTAAAACACCATTTAAGTCTGCATCTCACAGCAATGTCATTAGTGACCTCTGATTCAGGTACAGGAAAGTCAGTCAGTTCTGAGAAGAGACTGCAATTGGATGGGCTAACGTTGGGATTGCTGAACAAGAGGTGGGTGCTCAGAGTAACTTTTCTATAAGCTCAAATACTGCAGCATTTATGAGGTACAAGGCATGAAACTTGTCAAGGGTCATTTTGCAGACTAATTTTATTTGTTTATGTATGACCTTAGCACATAAAGCAGGAACATTTTGCTTGAGATTTGGTTGATGTCATCACTGCTGCAGAGAAGGAAGGGGACAACTCATGCAATCGGTACCTCTGAGGATTGCACAACAGAAAAAGGGATGAAATTCAGCTCTACCAAGTCATTCCCAAGGGAAATAAAAACCATTATCTCTCTGCAGACTGAGAGGCTGCCTGTTGGAAACAAAGCAAGTGGAGGATTTGTGTGTAGTAGCCAGCCGTTAGACAGGTAGGAGTCACAAGTGTACTGCAGCCATGAAAACATGGGTGCAACCTCAGAAGTGCAAAGTATTAAAGATATTCCACAAAGCACTGATGAAACCTTATCTAGTTTGTTGCTACGAACAGCTTGGACTGAGACTGTGATCATATGAACAGCAGAGATCCACAATTGCTCCAAGTTGGTCAGATGTGATGAAGTTCAGACCAAAGAAGTTTGCAGACACATAGCAAAGGGAAACAAAGTTGGCTTGGCTCAGAGATGGTTACAAAGTGGATGCATAAGTCCATCACAGAGGGTTCCCACCTGCACCGGAGAGTCTAGGCAGAGGGCAGGAAGGGTTCCCAGCCCTGACCCAGCTAGCGGCTCCTCAGGGCACATGGGCTGGTGGCAGCTCCCCCTAACCTCACCCTCCCTCCAACTGTCTGTGGATAAACAGATCTCTATGATGGAGTGATTTCCAAATCCAGTGTCTCAGCAATTACACAGGCTAGAGAAGTGCAAACTGTGAAGTGTTTCACGTATTTGGGAACCTGCTTTTGAACTGGATCCTGGTATTTGTTCTCCCAGGAAGTGAAAAAATTCTTCAATTTATGTGGCTCTTGAAAGTCAGCAATCACATGGGTCATTCTGAAGATATACTTAGAGTAACCTATGAAAGTTTTAAGCGCATTAAGAGCTACGAGCCTGTAAATGCAATCTCACATCTACCCTTGCACATCCTGCAGAGCCCCTCTGCTTCCAAATGCGTGAGCAAGCTGGGCAAACAGTCCTATGCAGAGGTTATGCAACCATTTTACGGTCCCCCATAAGTATGATGCAAATGCATCTTTGGTACTGAGATCACTTTCACGTTTAATAATTTAAGCCAAATGCTGGCTCATGTGGTGTTTTCATGGCTTGATATCAGGTGTTCCACTTACCTTCCCATCTTTGTCATAGGGTGAATCAAAATTATCCAGAAAGGCCCTAAAAACTTGATCTTCTGTCCAGTCTCCATTTTGGTATTTGGGATGATGCTTTGCATTATACACCCCCCGTAAGTCTTCAATTGTTATGACACCATCTCCAGTCTTGTCTAGCTTCCTAAATGCCTGCATGATAATCTCTTTTCTTGCATTTGACATGGGAGGCTGTAAAGAAATATGAACAGAATCCTTTTATTTCGGCCAACTACTTGCCCAGTTCTAAACTTGAGTAACTGCTGTTCTTAATAGTAAACCACTTGGGACAACAAACTGCTGACAGTCTACATTGTACATGACCTAAGAAGGGCAATATATCACCAAAAAAAAGCAGTATGATCGAGAGTATTAGGTGTCAATACGATAGTAAATGGACACTAAGAGAGAAAATGCTACCTAGAACACTTTTCTATTCTACTAATTTTAAATATTTTTAACAAGAAATTACTAATTACTCTAAGCACTAACCGTTTTCTTTCTTAATTGTTTATCCTTCAGAAAAGCAAAGAGGCTCCAACCAAAAAAAGTCATACTGTGGTCAGAGAAAGCCACCAGTGGATCAGTTCATGTTATAAGGAGATGTGTCATAAAATGACAGAAAACAAAGTGAGATTAATGGGCTGAACCACATAGATATTCAGACTGCAATATAGAAATTTAAGTACCTCAAGCAAGGCAGCAACTCATTAAAAAAAAAAAAGTCACAACCATTTATTTGCAACTATTTTATTCTATTCTGTTTGCAAGGATCTTTATGCCTTGCCAAATAATTGCAGAGACGTGTTGGCTTCTGAGCTTTCTTATCCACAGAGGTGATAGGTTCAGGGTGATTTTCACCTTTAGCATGTCTAGGTGGAAATAGAATATTTTAACTTGTCGAGAGTTACTGCCATTTTTTTGCTAATTTCTAAGCTGTGTTTCATGCTGAGCTAATGACAAATGAAGGCTTTGTCTCCATGTAAAGCAGTAATAACATAAATTCCCAGACTTACTCTCAGTGTAACAAGAAATTCATCAAAATCAATTGTTCCACTGCCATCTTTATCAAATATCCGGAAAATCTCTTGTGCTTCTTCCTTGTCTATCATCATAGCATAATCATTTAATCCTTTCACAAACTCCTTGAAATCAAGGGTCCTGCTGTTGTCGTCATCCATAATCCGAAATACTCTGTGGAAAATGTGCAATTTAAGGAGAATGCATAGGAAAACCTGGAGAATGCTGCAGTGATTTAGCAGAGTGCCAGGGCACAGGGACACCTTACTGAGGTAACATTCCCCACTGTACAGTCTTCTGAGAAAAAAAAAAAAAAGAGGTACAAAACCAAACAAAAAAGCCCTGCACTTACTAACAGCAGAGATGACTTGCTTAGATTGCGTGCCTGAACATTACACAGCTGAAGTTAAATGAGGTGAAGGTTACCTTAAGTGAAGGAGTCTTTCTACTCATTATACATCAAGCCGTCTAAAAGCTGGGCAGGTAGATGAAGTTCCAGCTGGTCACCTAGGATTCCTCTGTGGTTTATGGGGCCCAGGAGGGGCTTCAGGCTGTGGTTCATCTCCCCTTTCCTGGGGGTGGGGTGACCCACACTCTTAGGGTGACTGCAGAAGGAATCTAGATGCCTCCCATAAACTAGACATCTAATAGACCATTACACGCAAGGGAATCACACCCCAAAGGAAAGGAAGCACAAAATCCACAATATTGAGATACTTAATTACAGAAAATACCAAAGAGAGAGATATGTTTCATGTTCTCCTTCTCTCCCTGGCAGGAGTTGCTCTGGGTCTCAAGGAAGAACCTTCCTCTAAGGGATTCACAGTCCTCAGTCCTTCAACAGGCAAGACGGTCAGTTGTGTTTCCCAAAACACAGGAGCCCCAAGCCCAGGCTGTGTGGGTTGTGGCATTTGCATTGAAACCTGGAAACTCAAATTTTGGTCCCTGCTTAGCTTGTGAGCTTCTTGCAGCTAAAACTATTAGGCCGCAAGTGTGATGGATTCGACTTCTTAGACTCACCTGCCAAGTCCTTTGATGCCTGCAGACCCCCTTGCTAAACACTTCAGGCGAAGTCTTTCCACCGGGTCAGTGGTTTTGGACAGGTTTCTTTTGGCCTGGATTGCCATCTCTCGGTCATGCCTCGCTGTGCCCGGCATCTGTAAGACCAAAGCACTCGTACAGCGTGGATTCACATCCATAAGGCAAAGTGCTGAAACCTGGCTTAGTATATGGAGCATCCCAAATCCCTCCCTTGCAAGGTGCTGGCAACTCTCTCATGAGGACTCATTTTGACCCTCTATTACCTTTTCCTTATATCCTTCTATCAGAAGGTGATATTGCCGATACGGGCCACCAACCCTGAAAGGAGAGCTCAGCCAGCCTCCCTGTGATTAACCCCTATACAAATATGAAAGTGTGGGTAAGAATTTGCTGCCTACAGTGTACGAACACAGTGAAAAACTGGTGGATGCACCCAGAGGGGCGCTGCTACCTCTGCACCCCCAGCAGCCCCGCCAAGCCTCCTCAGCCTGGCCGGGTCTGGCCTTAGTATTCCCCACAGGTACAGCTGCTAGAGGGAAAATTGTCCTGAGCGAAGACCTTCTCCTTCTGTTTGCTTATGTTCCACTGTAGTCCTAATTCTCCAGAGCAAGGAGATGCCATTGCACATCTGAGCAATGCCAATCACCCCGAGACCTGACCTCACATAGGAATGACAATTTATGCTATTTTAACGCAACCAGAGAACAAATTAATGTATCATTTAGCATCCCAGGATTTCAGAACTCTGCCAACAGGCATGTAAGCCTTCCAGTTTCCTTCAGAGGAAGACAGTGGAATAAAAAGTAGGAAAACCAGCCCATGGACTTGCAACACTGCAGTAGCACCAGCAAGAGCGGCACACACGGGCTGGCAGAGGGTTGCTCCTTCTCACACAGGGATTATTTACACCTAGAGCTAAGAGCAGCAGGGCTGCCCGTGCCCATACTGATCTTTTAGGGGCACATCAAATCCTGGTCCCTGGGCATACACTCAGGGCTAGGACTGCCACCCGCTGGCCTGGCTGCTGGGTTTGCAGACCAAGAAGGCCCCCAAAATATTTTCCAGCCTTTAAAGCACCACAGGACCAGGCCACTGCAGTATCGGAGAGACATTGAGGTGCTGGAGCATGTTCAAAGAACGGCAACGAAGCTGGTGAGGGGTCTAGAGAACAAGTCTTATGAGGAGTGGCTGAGAGAGTTGGGATTGTTCAGCCTGGAGAAGAGAAGGTTGAGGGGAGACCTTATCACTCTCTACAACTACCTGAAAGGAGGGTGTAGCCAGGTGGGGGTCAATCTCTTCTCCCAAGTACCAAGCGATAGGACAAGAGGAAAAGGCCTCAAGTTGTGCCAGAGGAGGTTTAGGCTGGATATTAGGAAAAACTTCTTTACCGAAAGGGTTATCAAGCCTTGGAACAGGCTGCCCAGGGAGGTGGCGGAATCGCTGTCCCTGGAGGTATTTAAAAGACGGATAGACGTGGTGCTGAGGGACATGGTTTAGGGGTGGTTTTGGCACAGGTTTATGGTTGGATTTGATGATCTTGAAGGTGTCTTCCAACCCAAGTGATCCTATGATTCTATCCATGGAAGGGCTGGGCTGAGTTACAGCAGTGCCCTGACTTGGAGGTCACTTGGTGGTCTGCGCAGGGTGCTCAGGGATGGGGAGATGAAGAAGATGCGTTGATGGTTGGACTCAATGATCCTAAAGGTCGCTTCCAACCTAGATGATTCTATGATTTTATCATTCTGTGGGCAACTCTGTGAGGAGGCATCATCAGTGCACGTTGTACTTCCAATCTTGTAGTCATTGCACATGCAGCAATGTGAATTGAAACAGTCAGAGTAAACTTCTGAGAAATGTGGAATTAAACAGTTTCATCTTAACTACTGTGCTCCAGTCTACAGAGCGTTGGCTACGGCAGCTAGTAGCATGACATGTGCTGACTTTTGCAACCCCTTCAGACAACACAAGTTGAGCTTGGAAAAATGGAAAAAAAAATTGTTTCTGTTCCCCCAAAATAGTTTCAGTACTAGCATATCGCAGAAGTCCAGCGTGGTAGAAAAGAGACCATTTCAGCTTTTGCTTCAGCCAGAGTGAGCAAAGTTCTCCTAGGGACTCATTAACGAGTGACCAGAAAGACCTTACAGCTCTGTGAGATCAGCAGTCAAAAATGTTTTCTGCAAATAATGACCTGTCCTTAAGGGGAGATGTTTAGCTGGCAAGAATATAAAATACAGTGAGGTTATGTAAATACAGTGCAAACTATATTTACATTATATAATTATGCACTATACCTTGTATATATGATGCCTATGTTTTTATATACAGAGTGCCCAATGCATGCATATCACAGCGCAGTATGTCTCTATACCATGTTTCATATTTATGTAGATCTATAAATACTGTGCAAACATAACCTGAGGCCAATGATGACATAGCATGTCTCCGCTCTACACCACAGAAATCTACACAAACACACACCATGCAAAGAGGGTAGGAGCTCTTTGTCTCAGGTTCAGTGGAGGCATTTCCAGTATATCGCAATGCACACCAAATAATCGTTGCAGTGAGATTCATGAATTGAGTCTAGGGAGGGATGAAACTGGCCAATCACTCTCTGCAGTGAGTACACCGTTGGTTTCTACACCTAGAACCATTTCCGGCTGAGAATTCACCATCTCTAGCCTAGTTGTTCCAATATTGAATCTTTTTCTTTTAAAATATGTTCTTAAAATTTGTTCTTATTGTGAATTTCCCCCGTCTTTAGATGCCGTTTTATTTTGTTTTACTAGATGAAAGAGTTATTTGCATTTTTCCAGATGCAAACATGTGAAGACCCTGTTTAAACACTGTTTGGCTAGGTAATTAGACAGACCTTAGCACTCTTGCTACAAAATGAGTTTCTAGACATTAGATAATTCTGCTGTTGCTCCTCAGCTTTTCATATATTTTTCAGTATTCCTCCTGAGGTGGGACAGAGCTCTCCAATAATCTCATGAACGCCACAGGCAGTGATAATGTCATTTTTTCACTATGCATCATGGTTGAAAATACTAACAGTAATTACTTCCGCTGCTCCTTGCAAATCTACATTCTCTAAAATGTTCAATAACAAAATTACCATCACCATGGTGTTATAGAAAGCTGAGAAATTAGAGTCTGTTTGTAAAGAGATTGAACTTCAATGACATATGATGCTCTCAAACATGATCTGGCTTCCTGTGTCACACAGCAATACACGTTTGAGAATCCTTTCCATACATTCAATAAATACAGAAAACTAACTAAATATAAAAACTAGTACACGTGAGCCTGGTCCATAGTAACAGGTCTACGACTTCCCTATTTCTGTTGGCTGCTAGTTTAAGCTAGAGATAAACCCTTCCCAGCCTGTTAAAAGATTATACTGCACAGTAAGAAAATATCTGTAAGAAAATGGATTCTGAATCAGAGCAATAACGGAGGATTCACAGTGACTCACCAACTCTCTTCTCTCCTTTCAGTTTGCTTTTGCTCCTTTCTGGACAATGTGAAGTAATTAGAGATACAGTCACGATTCAGGAGAACTAAACAGTTCTCTCTATACCTTACAAAGTTGTTACGTGTTAATCGTTCGTAAAACAAGAAAAGATCGTAACTATAATTTTGCATGGTTTTAATTCTTACATCTCTTCCAAGATCCTCAGATATCTCCCATGGTGAAATAGAAAAGGGGCCGGTTAATTTAATTCTGAACACTAGAGAGTCTTGTGGTCTCTCAGACAGCCTGGTCTATGAGCAATTCCGATACCTCATGTTCTCAGCATTGTTTGTTTCTATGGGCAATGTTGTGTTGTGCAGACTGCACAGAAATGATTGCATTTCCTCTTAACAAATACAAAACCTGAAATTTGGGGTTGGGTTTTTCCAGGAAAACCTTAGGCTGTTCAGCAACCAGATCCCTTTACATCCGTTTAAACCTGAGGCTTAAACCTGGAAAGAGACAGATTTAATCTAAGCTATGTTACTGCTCAGCACCATTTGTTTGTACATTATCCACCAGCCAAGCCCAAAAGCCTCCTGTGAAAATCTTGAAAAACGCCACAGTGTGGCTGATAGAAACCCACACTAACCTCTGGGTTACCGTAGGCTCCTGAAAGTCCCTGTCCCACCCAAACGCACAGGTCACCCACCACCCTTGAGAGGAAGATCTCAGAATCTGCGGACTGATTAAGTGGCCTAAACCAATTGCATATTTTGAGGGGGGGGTCCCTAATTAATTTAATTAATCATTTCAAGCATGAAAACCGCATTGGTATTTGGTAACCATCTCAACACCTTCCTAAAAATCTGGCTTTCCAACCCCACTGACCCCCTTCGCAGCAGTCTGCAGCCTCCCCTGTGCCTCTCCACCATCCCCAGCATTATCCAGTTCCCATCCTCTGGTGGGTGGGGCATTACTGCCCTTCCTATTTTGTACATATATTTTGTACGGTTTTTTGTATACGTATATATTTTGCAAAATATATATCTAGTGATACACGTATACTAAAAAAACCCTGTTCTTGGCTTGAGCCACGCGCTCAACCCACCAGAGAAGCTCACCGTGAGCGAGCAAACAAGAGAGAAAACGCTTTACCTGCAATGCTATCCGGCACCTGGGGTTTCCACCCAGGGACTGGGAGGTGTTGGGGGGCTGGAATGGCGTCGTGCCCCCCCGCCTCCCCGCTCCTGGGCTCTGGCCGGGCTCGGGCGGCAAGCGGAGGGGATGCAGGGCCGTGGGCTCACTGCAGAGCTTCCTTGTCCATCTCGTTTTACTTGTTTGCACACCCAGCTGCCTCGGTCCCCCCCCCCTTCCCCCCCGCTTTTTTGGGAGGCCTGTAGTTTACCAGCCGGTCTCCACGGTGACACTGGTGGCTGCGGCTGGCCCAACCTGCAATTACGCTGCTTCCCTGGGTGATTGCCAAGAGTCCTTTTGTTTAACCTCTTTTTAAATCAGTGCCTGCCTTCTCTCTGCCCGGGGGTCGCCTCGGGCTGCCCCTCACCCAGATGCTGTGGGATGCCTGCAGGGGGCTGCAGCATCCCCGTGCCCGTGCTGGGCATGGCTATGTTTTGATAACACGTTTCTCTGCTCCGTAGTTGATAAGGTTGAAAAACTTTGCCCATTCAATCCTTCACTCAAAACACAATAGGGCAAAATAAGTAACAGTCTGTCAATCGCGTTTCCCAAAAACCAAGTTGCCAGCATTACCCCTTTTCCCCGACCATTACTTGCAATTTTGAAGACCTGCCGGTGGTGAGAGCCTCTGCGGGGACACTGAGATTGTGTTCATTTGCAGCAATAAGAAAACTGAAAAGGTTAAACACCCATATGATGAGGAAAAATTGCTCTCTGTCTAGACACAGCTATTAACAACTCTGCCTGCAGAAGGTCACAAGCATTATCAGTGGCATAGGGTAAGATTTGGGGAAGGAATCAGTGTATTGATAGATTCCTTAGGGATAAAAAATAGTCTGTGTTACGCTCCCTGGCCCTCTCAGGAAGCAACAAGCTGAACACGCAGGATCGTGGCTGGTGGCAGCTCGTATAAGTCAGCTTAAAAGCACATGGGAAACGGAGAAAGAGCCCAGTTCTGCCCGTGGGTAAAATGCCGAGCAAGAATGAATAAGTGCAACTTTTCCTGACAAGAGCAGAGAATTATTCTAAGCAATTACTGGAGTAATAACATTTGCATCTTGGCGGGCTGCTTATCTTTCATCGACAGGTACTTCCTGGTACTTAACCATAGCTTGTGCAAGAGTTTGTATGTGCTTTATATCTCCCACCTGGCAACGGATTGTACATTAATGCACAAGCAGGAAACAATGCTTGTTTAATCACCCAGTGATTCAAAAATACCGAATTGGTGACAATGTAACATCCTCCCGCCCGCTATCTTTGTTTTGTGAATCGATCTCCGGTGGCCCGCCGGGAATGCAGAGGAGATCAGGGGCTGGGAGTGGGACTGGGCTGCCTGCGCGGGAGGAGCAGCCCCCGCCGCCTGCCAGCGAGCGCCGCGAAGGCAGAACGGAGACGCTGAGACCGGAGAAGTGATTTTCACTGAACGACAACTTGGTCCTTGAAATCCAGCATCCCACCTGAGTAAAGCCATTCTGCAGACGCAACATTTGCATTGACTTTCAGAGGGGTGCATGTGGATTGGAACAGCAAGGACAGGCTCTCGAAAGCAAAAGAATATGTCAATTTAACATCTGGCTACTCGGCTGCCTTCGGCTGCCTTTCCTGCCTGCTGCCAGTGAGCCTAACCATTCACCTACACATGTGGATGTTCAGTCCGCCTCTAGCAACCTCCTCTGAAAAATAGACTGTGCCATGTCTGAGCTGGTTAATGTGTTATGAATCTGAACAATTATTAATGTGCTTTCAGGTGTCTCAGATTGCATAAGGCTGTGATTAACTCGATTGGATTGTACCTGCTCTGTTACTGTGCACAAAGCCGTAAGTGAATTCAGAACTTATCAGAGAGGAGACAGCGATTTCATGAGAACAATGGAATTTTTACTCCTCATTTTCTGTCTAGCTCTGAACACACACCTGATTGATTTTTCTTTTTGTTCAGTCTGAACAGCCTGAACTGTCTGTTCAGTTTGTAGTTCAGCACTGGGCTGAACCTACTAAGAAAAAAAAAGATACATGACATCTAACATGACCTATACACTCATTGACAGAGACTGAGATCTTATCCTCTTCATTTTCCCAAAACTGAGATTTCTTGTTGAATTTAGGTGGGAGGGACAGTATAAGAAATGCACCATGCCTCAAAGAAAAGAGAGAAGGCCCTGAGTATTCTGGCATACTTTACATGCACTGACATTGTTTCTTAATGTGCTACCTGTGACCATCGCTGTCAAGAAGTTCTCCAGCAGTGAGAAGTGCAGGTATGAAAACATCTACTTCCACTGGCTAAGGGAATCATCATGGTGTTTAATTTTCAATACCATTACATTCACAGGTAAAAAAAGAAAAAAAAAAAAGAAAAAAAAAAGGCATGAAATATCAAAACACTATACACCAAAGAAGACTAATTTTACAAGATAAACTTTTGGGTTTTATCCTGCCATTAAAATTGAGAAAGTTTCACATACACCAAAAAAGAAACCCCCACAGTAGGTTATATTGTCAAGGGAAAAGTATTCCCATTTTAAACCAAGCTATAATCCCATTAAATTGAACTCCCAGTCCTAATAAAATGCTTTTACATCCCAATGCTGTTTTCCTGTATGATTTGCAGTTATCCAGCTGAAATTAGTTGTGCTCATGATTGTTCTCCAGAGCCAGTGCCAGTTAGCACAGGCCAAACCATCCCCACGCTACCCAACTCCTTCCAAAGAGGGTGGTCACATCCAACCTGCCTGCTGGGGGTGGTCCCCTGCCCTGCTCATCACAGAGACCCAGGTGTCTCCATGTGGGTCTGGCCCCACAGCAGTGACTCTCAGCTCATCGCTCTGGACGAGGAGCTTTTCCAGCCCAGAAAGTCCATGGTGCCAGAAACAGCTGCCTGATGGATCGCTCTGCCTGGCTACGCATCTTTGGCATTCCTTACCTTTACCCAGTCTTACCTTACCTTTTCCTCTCACTCTGCAGAAGCACAGACAGATTTATTTTCTTTAACACCATGTCTGCTGTTGAAAGCATGTGTCACTTCAAAAGATTTTTAAGGTGATTTGAGATCATGAGCATTCCAGAAAAGGGTGTAGTTACTTTGAAATATTTTTTCTTGCAAATGTACCAAAATCTGTTTACAGTTAGAGAATGAAAAATGAAAATACTAGATACTTCAGCCTCCTAAGAAGTTCAGCAACAAATGTTTATCAAAAATCAATTATTTTTATCCTGTACCTTGAAATAATAAAATTTTACGTCTAAAAGATTTTATGGAAAATGGAAAAAAAACTTAATGTAGTTTGTTCTTTTAATTTTGATTCTCTCACATTTTTCAAAAATATTAACAGGCTTCTGTCAACCACAGTCAAACAATGCAATGGAGGTCTGAAATGCATGAGAAACTTCTGTGCTCACCCCACTCTCTCTCTTTCCTCCAGAGAAGAAAATAGTTAAAAGGACCCGACGTTTACTAGGATTGAATACATTTTGATGCTGAAAAGCTGTGCTGGATCGCTGCAGAGAGGAGGAGTCAAGGAAGAACATGAAAGCAATCTGCAGCTTGCTGCAACAAAAACCAGAACAGTCTGTTCTCAGTGAAGAGGGCAAAGAGAAGGGAGCCAAAACCAGAGAGGAGAAGGTTTCGGTTTAGCTGCTCCTCAAAAAGGCATCCCTAAAGACCATCATAACAAAGTGGTGGAACAGGCTGGGTGGTTGTGAAGTCTCTGCTCTTGGCACAGCCACATGCCAAGAGGGGAAGTCTCGATTGGTTTTTGATGTCCCAGTCCTCTGAAATGTGGATATGGCATCATGCAGGCACAATTGGACAGGAGGGAAAGAAGTGCTAAGGAAGCAGTGTCGGTAGTTGTGCGGGAGAGGGCAGAGACTCTTTCTTCAAGGACGTGGGCTGGGCATTGGCTGCAGGAGTGGCCGGAGGCTGCGTGGAGGAGAAGCTGTGTTAGTCACCAGTGAGGGTAATGCTTCACTTGTCAGCCCATGGAGCCTGTCTGACGGCAGCTACTACTTTGGTCTGTGTGGTACCATTTATAAAATAACCACAAATAGGATATATTTCTGTTGTTCTCTGGAGCTTCGTCTCCAAATTACCAGGGACTATTTTGGTTCCTGTCTCCAGAAACTTGCTGGTGGTGTGCGAGTCAGATTTTTTTTCCCTACCAGGACACGCTTGACATGGCAGCAAGATTCAGCACAGGCCTACCTACCCCAACAGCCACTTGCTGATTTGTGCTACTCATCAACACCCTGGTGATACACCAGCGGTCTAGAGAGCTTAGTGATGTCCCAGATTCCCTTCTCTTCATGGACCACTCACTTCAGAAGTGAATTCTGTCACCCAGAAGGATTAGCTATTGTCAGGCTCCTCTGCACATGTTGATCCCTGAGATGGTGCCAGCTTGGCACATGGGCTGCTGTTGTGTCCCTGAAGATCTTGTTTCTCTGGCTGCAAAGAGCAGATTTGTACAGGGATGAGTCAGCAGACTAGAGACCCCGAGCCAGATCTCAAAACAGATTAATGCCGAGTACTGGCATTTACCCTCTCCTAATTGTGCAGTGCCCAAAACCTTGTGTGACAACCAGAACCTGAACATTTAACTCCTTCAAAAGTACCACTGTTCAAAGAGCTCCACCTCCCTACCCCCACACCCCCAATTCTGACCTGGTCTCAGAAACAGTGGGAGTTCTTAGGGCCATTCTGGCCACCAAGGACGCCCCAGGTATCTGTATAGAGCTACACAGGACTTACCTGAGCTCTCCTGGGAGAGGAGCTGAAGGGATGGCAGAACACCCAATGGTACCAGATGCTGGCTTTTAGGTGACTGAATCACCCTCTAGCTGCCCCTGCTATAGAATTACACCATCGTAAGAACATTTGAAGTTAAAAACCAGTTTGCTTTGGTCACCCCAAAAGTCTGCTGGCCCAATCTCTTCATCCCCACAGTGGCCAGCAGACAGTGTTGGGGTATAAGCACTAGCTGTGCCTGTACAGTTCTCCTTCCCCATCTGCCCTCCAGCAACCAGCCTTTTCCCAGCTTCCTGAGCCAGAAGTTGCACCTATAGACCTATTCGCCATGAGTTTCTCTAGCCCCTCTTTGAACGGACACACATTTGGCCCTGGTGAAAACCTCACGGTAACAAATACCACAAGCACTGAGTTGTTACACCCTGCGGGTCACATCTGGTGTTGCAAGCAGCCATTCAGTTTTTGTGGCATCCTCACTGATGAATGGCAGTGGACTGGAAGGCAAAAGATGATGGGGTTGGTAAAGTCCAGCAAGAGCGCCTCTGCTAAGAGGCTTGCAGGCTTCACGACAAGGGCTTTAACCCAGGTTTGCTGGGACTCGTGACCAAAGCCTGAGGAGAAGGTCAGCCATGGGATGACACTAAAATTTTCCAGCTGAAAGCAGCACCACTGGCAACCAACTCAAATGCCTGCATAGTACAGATGTACGTGCACAAGAAGAACAGAAGGAATTAGAAGTCTAAGCACGCTCCTTTACTAGTTTCTTCCTGTTTGCCTGGTGTAGGAGTCAGGTTTGTAATTCCAGGCTAGATCATCAGACATGGCCTTCTGAGGATGCTACCTTTTAGCCTTGGTGGAATTAAATCTGTTTAGTACCTGGTGCACCTTCTTAGGTCTCTAAGTTTTAGGTCCCCAGGAAAGTGTTCCTCTTAAAATAAGTGCAAGTATTCCTTACCTAAACAGTGGACATGCATAGGTGCCTTTGCTACCCTCCAGGCAAGCTCAAAGGAGTTTGGTGTTCATTTTCCCCAAAGCTTCCAAGAGAGCGAGGCTCTCACAGACACTCGTAATGCTCAGCAGAGGTACAGGGGATCTGCTGTCGCAGCCTGGAGTCCTGATCTGAGCCCACAACTCTCACAGGGCACGTATATGGGATAAAAATGAAGACAGATTCCTTCTCCACTATCTCCTGGCTCCCTATAGTCTGGCTTCTGGATTGTTCTTTCCACTGTCATCCTCCAGCATCCAGACTGGGCTTGCTCTTCATTACTGGAGGAAGCAGACCACTGAGACAGGAGGCTTCAGCTACAGCTTGTGAACTTTTGTGGTTTCGCAAATGCTGACTAGGAGAAACTGCCAAATCCCACTTTCTCTGGGGTTTGGCGGCAAAACTAGTTCTCTTCAGATACCAGCAAGATCTAAATAACTGGCTCAGATGCTGCAGCCCTTAGAGCTCAGAGCTCATCTCCATTTTAGCAAAAATCACATCCTTATGACTTTTTCACTCTGAGGTGATGAGGGGAAGCAAGCCTGCTGGCAGGTGAGGAGGAGAAGCATATCATGGACTTGCCCTTTCAAAGGCAATCCTGTATTGCATTTCTTTGTAATTTAAGGCAAAAACACATTTGAAATTTCTGGTGAAAAAGCTTTCTGCAACACAGTTTCAGGTAAATTGTAATGTTCAGTTCTGATAAACCCAAAATGCTTTGCCTCTGGCACGGGTACTACTGCACAGGGCCAGCCAGTCATCCCTGAAAAGATGAAACACAAAGATGTTTCTTTTTCCTCTCTAGCTTTGGATAGGCAAAATTTTAAACAAACCAAAACAAATCATCTACCCTAGTTTTAAAGTTCAGGGTTTTTTTCATGGTTCTTAGCATGGAATGAAATACAGAGAATTCCTTTCAGTAGCTGCACACGATCTCTATCCAACAAGCTCCTTTCTCCTACACGGCAGTTTTGGAAATCAAATTACAGTTGTCTTTCTATACTGTTTTGTCTTTTTCTGTTGCAATAGTATTAAAGGCTTCAGCCAAACAAACCTTACTCTAAAAGTCCTTTTTTTAAAAAGAAATCACATGAAGCAGTGCATGTAAAACAGGTTCCACCTGCTTACTACCCTCTGTGTGTTATAAAGCACTAAATTGAAAAAATCGTAGCGCTGAGCGGATTATCTTACAAGCAAGATTCTCTCATGCCTTTGACACAAATGATTCAGTTTGGCAACACAGCACTAGTGGTAGGAAAAGTCCTGAAATACGTGTTTGTGTACTGAAAACTTAGTTTGGTGAAGGACGATACGGGAGGTTAAAAACCCCAAGATCTGCGTAATCTCTTTCATCGGTGAACACTCAACCAGAGAAGTATGGACTTGCAGAAGATGCAATGCATCATAAAAATTTAAAGGACTCAACACAATAGCATACCTCATTCCCTGAGAGGCAGGCGAGAAATGCTGGGAAGTGCAGCGGTGTAGCCCCGTAACCTGGTATTGCCGTTGCTATCAACAGGCCACCAGGTTGGTAGTGAGTTTGCAGAGCTTCAGGATGAGGGTCTGCCTGGCTTGCTCTGTCTGAACTTTTCTTGATCTACCTGTAGCTTCCTTGTATTTCTTCCTGTGACAGCAATTTCTCTAGCTGACTAGCTGCCTACAGTAATTTGCTTTAATTTTGTTTATCTTTGTATGGTGCAGTTTTATAAAGATAGCAGTTACAAGTCGTAATTCTATGTATAATGAGATGTTTATGACTAACACAATACAGGGTTGAGAAATACTGGTACAATTGCAGAGGTCTTGAGAAAGGAAGACACAGGATGCAGCACAGAGCAGTAAAGGTATGTAATGTGCCCTTGTGGCCAAGAAGGCCAATGGCACCCTGGGGTGCATCAAGAGGAGTGTGGCCAGCAGGTGGAGGGAGGTCATCCTCCCCCTCTACTCTGCCCTGGTGAGACCGCAACTGGAGTGCTGTGTCCAGTTCTGGGCTCCCCAGTTTAAGAAGGACAGGGAACTGCTGGACAGCAAAGGGCCACGAAGATGTTTAGGGGGCTGGACCATCTTTCTTATGAGGAAAGGCTGAGGGAGTTGGGTCTTTTTAGTCTGGAGAAGAGCAGACTGAGGGGGGATCTCATCAATGCGTTCATCTCATTCAAGGGAGGGTGCCAGGAGGAGGGGGCCAGTCTTTTTTCAGTGGTATCCAGTGATAGGACATGGGGCAATGGGTATAAAATCAAATATAGGAAGTTCCAGCTGAACATGAGGATGAACTTCTTTCCTTTGAGGGTGGCAGAGCACTGGCACAGGCTGCCCAGAGAGGTAGTGGAGTCTCCGACTCTGCAGACATTCAAAACCCGTCTGGACACCATCCTGTGCAACCTACTGTAGGTGGACCTGCTCTGGCAGGAGGGTTGGACCAGATGATCTCTAGAGGTCCCTTCCAACCCTTAACATTCTGTGATACTGTGAAATGACAAAAACTGGGGCACAGGTTTGGCATTGGAGACCCCACAGCTCATCATCAATGGTCAGTTAGAGAAATGCAGACTGAAGCTAGACAAAACTGCCTTTAGTGGTAGCAAAGAGAATAAAGAAATAGCCTCTAACAGATATGAAATATACTACATACAGTAAATTCAGCTGTAATATGGAGCTGCAGACCAGGGAAGAAAAGAGAAAAGTGTAAATACATATTAGGAAACGCAGACAAATGACCTCAAGTAGATCCTAGAGCATCAGTGTGATAATATTCCCAACAAAGGACACAAGCTGAAGATTTACAGTGTTTAATCATTCTGCAGGCTGAAGATGCTGACTTTAAGACCCAGAGGAATAACAGCAGGGAACAATATAATCCCTCCCAAATGGATAAAAACTAGGAGGTGTGTGTTATAATTTTAATTGTATTATTATTGACACTTTTCCCTGTAGGGAAGTATTTTAACTGCATTATTATTATTCTTTCTGTAACAGTTAGATTTCAAGTAGCAATAACAGACTCTTCAGATTTCAATTAACAATAAATTCTTGGCTTTACTTACATATAAGGTGTTCTTTCTTTTTTGCCCATAAACAAGACCTTGAGCATAACGGAAGGGAGGAAAGATGAGCATGGGGGCTTCTTTAACTTCAGCTCCTAGCAAGGGGTCAAAAGGCACTCTGTAACATCACTCCTGCTCTTTCTGAGGTACGTTATGCGGACTGACAGCTGCGTTAATGAGAAGTTTTACAGTTATATTCAGTATGGTTATTTTCACATCCACAAAGCTGGGGCCTGTCCCAGCAGTGAGATTGCTTTGCCCCTTTCTGAGTATTTCCTTTGGAATGGGATGGTGGGGTTTTTATGAGCTGAGAAGTTCAGCAGGTGATGTCTCTCTCCATACCGGCTGCAGGGTAGTGTTGTCTTTGTCTTTGTGTATACCACTAACTTGACCCTTGCTCCTTGTTTAGTATATAAGCAAGAACAAGTTTAAATAGAGGTAAAAGCACATGTTGGTTATGCACAGCATATTTGGCATCAGTTATTCAGATCTTCCAGCAAAGATCCTTCTGTTCAACTTGTGTGAAAATATGCCCCAGCTGTGACATGCTCTTTTCTTCACACCAGCAAGCTCTGTTCTTCTTCTGTCTGTCCTCTAGTTTAACAACTGCTGGGGGGAAAAACCCCCATATCTATGTTAACCTCCCTCAAAATGCACACAAGCTTTTCTTCCATAACCCAGGTGCTCTTTTCCAGGTGCAAGTTAAGTGGGAGTGCCACCAGGAGCAGGAGACCACTACTCGCAGGCAATCATTCCCAACCCCACCTTGCACAGTGCTGGAGGGATCTACGTGGCTTGAGTAGGAAGGGACAGAGGAGTACTGTATGGTGGCACAGTTCTGTGGGCACCTGCTGGAGATGACCTCCAACAGGGAAATGGAGAGAAGCAGGCCAACACAATGGCAGAAATGGCAGCAGGATTCCCAAAACTTTTCTAGCTCCAAAGGCCAAGATACAATGTGTTGCAGAGTCTCCTTTGTTTTGGGACCTTCTCCACTGGGCAAGTGGATAAATCAGTTCCTGCTGATTTTAGAAGCATGGCATCTAACACATGCAGTAACACCTGATGCAACAGAGATGAAGAGTCCAGTATCCATAGTTCTCCCTAAAGTTAGTCACCTGATCCATGACCATTTACACTAGCTGGTGTTCTCTCTCTGTGTCTCACTGAGTAACTCCACTGCAGACACTGATGCTGATCGGGACCAGTACAAACTGCCACAGTACAAACTACTAGCAGGAACCAGGAAGGAATCATTTACACAGCATCAGGTCTAGGATATTGCCATGAGTTAGCATTTAAATGTCTGTAAACTAGTTTTGATGCCTGAAGACTTGCCCTTTCTATCACCAAGTTGGTCAAGTTGTCTCAAATGGATTTATGCTAGTGAAAAATGCAGCTCAGCCATGTGAAGAAGCAACCCAACTACAAATACTGCTGTGTTTCTGGTACACCATTCCTGCATTTGAGGCCAGATAATGCTAACAAGAATTTGTTAACATTATCTCCCCAGAAATTGCATAATCTGTCATGTTTGTTATCTACAGGAGGAAGTCACTATCTTCTGATGGATGAAAACTCACAAGTTTTTGTACAAACAGTCATATGATCTGGATGTCACCCAAGATGGCTGTTTTGATGATGCCAAGAAGAAAAGAAGCCAAACAACGCCCCCAACTCACATGGTAACAAAAAGTATTTAAACATATATCCAAATAGAATATTACAAGAGTAATGTGAATCCCAGTTATACCACTACTGTAAATATTGTGCAAGTTCTAATCACGGAGCACCTAGCCCACCATCGGTTGCCTCTGCCAAGGACGCAGGCTGCAGGGCTACGCTGCCGTCCATGCATGATGCTCACTGCAGCATCCTTGAGTGCCAGAAGCTCTGCTGACACTCGGCATGCCACTCCAGCTCTTCCTCTGACGTCGCCTGGTGTCACTCCCCACCCGCAGTGCCTGACCTGGCGCAGCCCTGTCCTACCAGCACCAACTTGGCGTGTAGCAGCAAGAACGAAGGTGGGTGCAGAGTCCTGAGACTGCTTCAGCTGCTTTCAGCAGTGTTTTAACACAAATGCCGAATAAACACGCTCCTAACCGCACTATCACCCCAGTGCCTGGTTGCCTATAAGGAATCAGACCTCCTCTAGCCAAAAGAAAAACAGAGGCCCTGGATCTTTCGAGAACTCAGGACTCCAAGCTTGTCATGGAGGATCTGTGATTACACGACACAAACCAGTGCCTGTTTCTTAGTCAGGGACAAAGTGGGTAAATTGGGAGGATAAGGACACAGATCCACGGATCTTTCCGAGAGGTTTGGTGCCTGACACCTAGCTGTTCTCTGACTGTCATTGTCACAACTGGGATACAAATCAGAATAAACTGAACTCTTTACCTGTTTTGCCCCAGAGCTGTGGAAAAGCAAGCGTTACTCAGCCCCTATTTTTGAGGAAAAGTTTAATTTTTGCTTCCAAAGAGTCCATATTGAACATGTCGTGTAGCTTAAAACAGGAGAAGTCCAATCCCTACCAAGGTACTAAGTACTCTGGTGGCCAGGACTGCACTCATTAATATAAGAAGGTGTTTACCAGCAACACTGGCAGGTTTGTGGAGGGCAGGTACACAGTCTTGGTGATTTCTGTGTACAGTTCCTTGAGCAGCTTGGATTATCTGCAAAGCCCATCAGCATTCCTCAGTCACAGACAGTGGCTTCTTAAATACTAGGCTTTAAATAATGAAGTAAGACTGCAAAATTCATTCAGTGGAAGGCCTCTCTCCCTTCTCCATGCACACACAGTTCTTTACCATGTTATTCCTAGGCAAAGCTAATGCTGCAAGATAAAACAGAATTCAGGTAAACACATTCATAAAATTAAGTCCTGCTGTTTCAAGTCCAGGGATTTCCCTGGTGGAGCTTGTGCTTTGAATAAAATACAAAACATTTCTGGGCATGAAATTCTGGTCAGTGTTGTTCTCGGTTTATCACCAGCACTTCAACGTAAGGCTGTTACCCAAACTAAGGCATGTGCAAACGAAAGGAAGCACAAAACGCAATGCATCTCTTATTTAGGCAGTGTGGCATTTTCTCTCAAGGTGTTGCATTTTTGATTGGGACATCCCTGGTCATCAGTATCAGAAATCTTCTGTGGGTGGTGTGGGTAAGGCATTAATGTTTAACTCAGAAGTCAGGGAGGGCACTGGAGGAACTCTTGGGTGGTATGAGGTTTCCTTTGCAAAGTTTACAAAGTACTTAAATTCATCGACTCTCTAGCCCAGGGACTTTCCCAGTAGAGAAGTTTCCTGGAAAGAGACAATGTGTTGAGTCATGGATTCCTGGTATCTGGCTCTTCTGAACTGTCACAACTTGGATCCAAACCAGAACAACACTGAACTCCTGGCCGTGCTAAGAGCTCCGTCCAGTCCTTCACTCTTGCACAGTAAGGGCTGGGGCAGAAGGGGTGCTCCTGATGGATTCTGCTCTAGTCTTACCCAAATTTTGTTCCAGCATCAGTGAAAAGCCTGGCAGACTACCCTTGGGTCAGCCTCTTCAACTGATGAGGAAGATGGAAGGATCGTTACTCAGGGGTTTGATGAGTTTGGAGCTATGATGAAGAACAAGCTTCTCATTAAGTGTCTGCTGTGGACAGCTAGCTAGCTATATTCATAGGTAGATACTTGCATACCAGCATAATCTCTTGTCTAGAATTTTTCAAGACTGCCCAAGTTTTCCTGGGAGACAGGACTTTGCCTCACTTGAACGCTGGTGCTGTTTCAGCTGCCGTGATGCTAATGCTAACTCTGGTCTCTTGAAAAGCAACCCATGGTTTCCTGTCCTCACAAACAAAGCAGAAAGCAGTTCAGAAGAGTGTGCTGAGGTGCGGGATGGGAAACAGCAGCTTTTGAGTTGGACAGTCACCCATATAGCTGAGAAGGAGGCTGCTGAGACAAGAAATGTGCTCCTCTTTAGGCAGATATGGGCTGAAAGTAAGTTAATTTTATGATGTAAGCATGAATTTTGGTGGTAACAAGCATCAACGATTTTTTTCAATCCAGGATACCAGTGTATGGGGCTTTTTAATACACTTTGTTATTCTTTTCAGCAGGATCTATTGAAAAGTTAGCCAAACTTTTTAACTTCTAAACTATTAAAATTTAAAGAATTCATGATTTATAGATTTGATGACAAAGTACCAACTAAAATGTTCAAAAATCATCACATCCAGTTAAAGAGTCTTGCTTTTCTTTCCATGCAAATACATGTTCAGCATTTACCTGTTTTATGAATCAACTGGCATACCAATATTATACTCAAAGACCTCAATTCCATGAAGAAGAAATTTGGCATAACGTGCTTGATACTTTTAATCCTTCCTGCTCTACTGTAGAAAAATTACGGTGTGCTCTGTAGCAGAGTTCCCTACTTCTAGGAGGCCACAAGCTGGAATGAAGAGTCCTGTCTTGTGTCTCAGTATTTCACTCCCACTTAGCTGTGGATTTCTGGAGTCACATAAAGATTTTTGTGCTTCTCTGATCAGTAATAGCAGAAAGTTGGGAACAGACCAAATTTGAAAACGTGAGCAAAGAAGGAAAATCCAAATCCAATCAAAATCTGACTTTCTATATAATTATTATTTTTTTAAAAAAAAAGGCATTAACAATTCTCTTAATCTAAGTAGGGTAACACTTGTTACTCTGTCCTTCCTCATTGTGTGGCAAAAGTCAAAGCGGCAGATAGCAGAGAGTTTTGGAGCTCTTGTTTTCAAACTAATTAGAGATATGAAAAATATCACAAGAGTGTAAGCATCCAAGGAAATAACTTGAATCCAGCAATGATACTGCTAGAACTGAAAAATTGTTTTCACTGACTGTCATAGAATAGTTTAGGTTGGAAGGGACCTTAAAGATCGCCTAGTTCCAACCCCCCTGCCATGGGCAGGGACACCTCCCACTAGACCTGGCGACTCAAATATTTTGTTGCTCACTACAAGTGCTAAAAGATTTCATAGCAAAAAATCAAGAGCTCAGATTTTTTTTTTAATTGCAACATTGGGCCGGTTAATCTCAGCGTTGTTGTTGAACATGCTCTTCAGAAGGAACACTGGTTTGGCCTATCTAGCCCAAAGTAAATGTAAGTGTCACTTTGCCTGTGGTTGATGAGCTCAGCTTGCCACACTCTGAAAATTACAGCTTGGATCCCTCAGGAGGATCGACTAGCTATGGACTCCAATAGCTAGAATATGGAACTAATCTAAGGATTGGTTTCACATTTGTTCCTTATTCAAATATACTAGTGCATTCAGAAAATCTCTGTAACAGAGAAACCCAGAGAAACAACCACGTAAGATGCAGCCTGGTACTGCTAGTGACAAAGGCCGTCTTCCTTTCAACAAGGGTAGAATCAAGCTCTTAACTCCAAAAGCTCAACAGTAATTATTGTTCCTGATAAATGTTGACTGAAATTCTGGTTATATTGCTGCAGCATTTCAACAGATGTCTGCTTAAACAGGAAGCAAGTGCATCACGTATTCTGGTTATTAAGGTTTCTAGCTCTAAATTTGTCCCAGATCACTCAGAGCCAACAAGAGGCGACACTGACCAAAGTTCATGCCGTTGCCCACTTCAGCAGGGGGCTCCCCGCCCCGTGAGTACCTGGGAGGGACCCTGCCTACCCACCCACTCCCCTGCGCCTGCAGACCCCAGTCCCGTTGTTCTGCGGCGGCGCGGTGATCGCTGTACAACAGATCAGCGTCCACGCCTGCAGCCACAGTCGCTGCAATGTTCATCGCTCACAGCCTGCAGGTTTCTGGTGGTTTGTAAAGATGTTCTGAGCGTTAGTCCAGAAAGCCTGACTCCAACCGTCTGCCTTCCCAACCCACCACTGAACTGCCTGAGAGGCAATAGCACAAGGCAAGTCTTTATTTTGGTGTTATAATCCTTGCTCATGCTCTCAATCTCTCCCCGCGACTCACTCGCTCCTTTTCCCTCTGTCAGGGCATTCTTAACTTCAAGCCATGAGCCACGCTCATGTTAGACACCTGAAACGAGAGAGGCGAAAGCTACAGGGTGTTTGCACAGCACTGAGCCCAACACAGGCTTTCATCACTGCTCTGCAGTCACAGCTGCATATTCTCAGACTGTGGGGGCCAGCCATCAGCATGCTGCTATCAGATTTCCTACAGAAAATTTGAGGTGAGGCTGTGAGCAGCAAAAGGTGTAAACTTACCCCAGGAGCAGGCAGAGATCACACCTTCCTTGTCACCGCCACTCGAGTAACTCTCCCACGCTTTGCTCTGCCTCTCAACCCACTTCCTTTGTCCCGTCTCTCTGCCCCGGGTTCACTTTGCCTCATTCCTTTCCACACGCTGTGTGACACACGCAAGCCACCTATGTGCACTCTGAAGGGGGTGACGCCGTGTCACGCTGGCCACCACCAGCGCTACCCTCTCGCAATAGACTTGGTAGTTATCCGTGAAACCTGGCCCTGAAAGCTGTTGCTTGCTCAGTGAAATACGTCGTAGTAGTACACTGCTTTTGCGTCTTCTTCTCAATTCCCATACATTTAAAAACAACAAAATCTTCCAAAATGCAAAGCATGATGTTTTTACAGGAGTACTACTGCTTATGGGAGGAGCCAGCCACCGGGGCACACGAAGGACACAGAACAGAAAAGAAAAACTCCCCCCAGCATCCAGCCTTTGTGAAGTGTACCTAGAATAGATGACCTTCCCCAAGCTTTGGAAATTATTTCATTTGAGAGTGAATTGCTTAACTATGAGTGTTCACTTGGATTTGAAAGTCTTAGCAGGTGTCCACAGAGCATGTCTAGGCACTGCCTCAGTTACACCTTTGCTTTGATGTTGACTGAGCGACTCAAAACATACACCTTTAACCAGATAAGCTGTTTCTGTGGAAGGAACCTGAAGGCTTTTTGTGTGTTTGTGCATGGCCCACATTCATAAACCACTCTTGAGTCACAACAACCCCAGGCAGCGCTACAGCCTTGGGGAGGAGTGGCTGGAAGAAAAGGTTTTCTGGCAGAAAAGGTCCTGGGGGTGTTGGTGGACAGCCAGTCAAAGATGAGCCAGCAGTGTGCCCAGTTGGCCAAGGTGGCCAACAGCATCTTGGTGTGTGTCAGGAATAGTGTGGCCAGCAGGAGCAGGGAGGGGATCGTCCCCCTGTACTCAGCACTGGAGAGGCCCCACCTCAAATACTGTGTTCAGTTTTGGGCACCTCACTACAAGAAAGACATTGAGGCGCTGGAGCGTGTCCAGAGAAGGGGAACAAAGATGATGAATGGTCTGGAGCACAAGTCTTACGATGAGCAGCTGAGTGAACTGGGGTTGTTTGGTCTGGAGAAAAGGAGGCTGAGGGGAGACCTTATCACTCTCTACATCTACTGGAGAGGAGGCTGTAGCCAGGTCGGGGTTGACCTTTTCTCCCATGTTACAAGCAACAGGACGAGAGGAGATGGCCTCAAGTTGTGCCAGGGGAGGTTTACATTGGATATTAGGAAAAATTTCTTCAAAGAAAGGGCTATCGGGCATTGGAACAGGCTGCCCAGGGAAGTGGTGGAATCATTGTCCTTGGAGATACTTAAAAGACGGGTAGACATGGTGCGGAGGGACACGGCTTAGTGGTGGTTTTGGGAGTGTTAGGTTTACGGTTGGACTCAGTGATCTGACAGGTCCCTTCCAACCTGGGTGATTCTATAATTCTAATACCTGGCCTCTACTTATGACCTTTATCTTTCTTTGTAGCTCAAGTCATGTTCCTTGAGAAGGGAAGAAAAACTCTGTCTTCTGTCCATGCCCTGACCAACTTTAGCTTCTTGATAAAGATCTCAAAAAATCCTGAAGGCAATGGTGTGCAGTGAACCAACACATAGCAAGACGATGCAAAAGATAGGACGCTTGTGAAGAGAAAGGGTGAAGATCTTTATCACCGCATGCAGAGCAGAGACTAGGATGAACAAGCAACACGCGGTGTCAGGCGCACCATGGCACTGCGCAGGCAGAGGTGAAGTGAGAAGGACAAAGCAAGGTTAATTCACAACCTTGGCAATTCAGTCAGTCAAATGCTACTTCAGAAGACTTAAAATTCACTGAGCACACAAGGTAGTTTCAATAGCAACTGCTGACAATCAAGCAACAGAATTTATACTGCGCTCTGGGCAAACAAAAATCTGACACTGAGTCACAGAAAGTTGGTATTTAATCCAGGACACCTCCCATCCTCCGAACTATACACTGGTAGGCTTACTTATCACAGCACACCTGGAGGAAGAGTGTGGCTGGCTAACTATGCGCACAGTTACTCACTTCAACATCCAAACCGTCTCCGCAAAAAAATGAAAAAACACACAGAGAAGATCATTCTGCTACTCCTACCTCTTCTCCTGCAGAGACAATGCTGTCCACTGGATTGTGACAGACGGCTGCGTTTGGTCTGCTGAACTTTCTGTTGCTGATCCTTTTTATCTGCACGCACCACTCCTTTACTACATTATTCTGAACCCACTTATATTAAAAATGCCCAGGAAGAAGATCCAGGAAAGACGCTTGGTAGTGCAGAGGAAGCGGGAGGGGTGACAGTCCCAGAAGGGGTGTGACAGGAGAAGTCTTTACTAACACTGCCAATACGTTCGTCAGTGATGGCACAGACCGCTCCAGTGTTCAAAATGTCTCCTGCAACTCACTTAAAACAGCAGTTGCAGATTAAGTACAGGAGACAACAAATAATGAAATACAGGAATCAACTAGAATTCAGAGTATTCTGACGTGCTAAAAAGATGAATTACTACTTGCTTCAGCGTATGGTTTTTTGACCTATGGCATATAGAAGATACTTCTGTACCCCTCAAGAAAAAAAGCCACCTTATCAGAAGGAAAAAAGAAACCTAAAAACACACCCCGCCACTGCAGCTGTAGAGAGACAATAAAACTTTTGTATTAAAGAAAAAAAGTCTCTCTTCTTCCTTCACCTTATTTTTGACATTTTTTTTTTAAGGGAGGGAAGATGGAATTCATAAATACGCCAGCAGTGAAAGAAAAGGTAGACTTAACTCCTCCTTCACTTTTCCTGTCTCCTCACAGCTATAGTGGAAGGAGTCTCTTGCCTCTATTCTCACCAATGGCCAGGGACATCTAGAAGGAGCTGTCCTAGTTTGCTTGCTTACAAAAGGGAGTGAGAGTTTAGGAGCCCTACCTTCCACCACCACCACCCCCGCCTTATGCCCCACAAAATTCCCAGTGCCCAGTCAGCCCCAGGAACATACAGGGTCCTCACAGGCTTCCTGCAGGCATGGTGGGAAGCTGACACCCTCAGGTAGCCTGGCCATGCTTCTCCATCCCCTTGTATTCCCAGAAGCTCCTTGCGCTTCCGCGGCTCGGATGAGCTTTCCGTAAAGGTACTGGCCCAAAGTGTGGGTCCAAGTCTCATCCCCAGACTCTGGCAACAACGTGTCCAGGTGCGTAAGCTGCTTCTCAATTTCCATTTTTAACCTGCTTTCAAGAAGGTGCAAAAAGATGACCATAGAAAGGCTGGATTTTCTTCTATAGTAAAGTTAATTTCTACCTGGAAAAAAGAAATAGGTTGAATTTCTCTAGAAGATCAAAACCACTTCAGAAGTATGAGTATCTAAAATACACCAGGAAAAATGCATTGCAGAAATGATTTATTTCATGCCAGCTTAACTCTTTGACTAGATATTTTAACACACGTTTCAAAAATACGTCCAGTACAACAATAATTTAGAACACTACAGAGAAAAAGTTGTAACTCAGTGAATTTCAAAACAGGGTATTATGCATACATACTTGTATCATAAGGCAAAAGAAGATAGTCTATCCATAAGCAGCACTCCTACAGCATCTTGATATACACTGGAGAATGAATATCTTCTATTCCTAAACCTATACTTACAAATTAATTCCCTTATCTTTCAGATACCTCTATAGAAATACCTTATATTTCTATAGAAAACAATTTCTAGTGACAGCTAAGCTATCACTCTGAAACTATTACAAGTCACAGGAATATGTCAAACATAACAACATTACCCTGAAGAAATAATTGACGTTGCGCATCATTATTGCCTGCCAATTACAACTAAAACACACACATGCACAAAAAACATGCTGAAGAATACATTCCAGTGCATTTTAATAGAAATACAGAATAAACCTGATCGGGCTTACCATGACTGAAACAGAAGATACCAAATATAATGCAACATAACCAATGACAGCAATCAGTGTATTAGAAAGGGATCTAGTTCAAGGTGCTTTTTCGCTAGGAATGCTGAATTTCTGTTATCATAATCAAATGGTGTAGGAGTGTCTCAGCTTCAGACTAGACTACTTACAGGCACAGCTAGTATCACAGAACTGCCATAAAGCAGTGCATATTCCTGCAGAGCCCATTAGGGAAAAGGGAACATGAAAGTTTAAAAGATACACGAATAAGTTGCTCTGAAAAAAATTAACCATTTGCTGCATTTTAAAGAAAAACCAAAAGCCAGGAGACAACATACGCCTTACATAGTGTTTTTGTTAATAATTAAGATGCACACATTTGTCTGTAATGAACAGGTCAGATTTCTTTAAGAAGTCTCACGAAAGTTTTCCCTCATAAAGTGATCTCTATTTGGTATTGTAAATGCCCCTCAGATTACAAGTAATTACAACAATAATGAAATTTGGACAAAATATTGTATTTTTCACATAACATTTACAGTATTCCAAGATAATTTAATAAAATACAAATTACCATAATTACAGAAAATCAGAGTAATCACTTTTTTAATACTTCACATGTAAAAATCATTGTCATGGTTATGTTTTAAAATAGCAAGAATAAATATTGAAAATATAGCAGCTTTCCGCTATCCCCATTAATACTGTTAATGACTATTTTACAAGTGCTTGATTGCAAAATAAAGGCAGATTATATACTATGATTTTTCCAGTAAAGTTACAGTAGTATTAAGTTTATTGTTTCTTGACATGTTATCATACTTAAATAATAAAATATATCCTAGTTTGCCCAAAGTTTCACTATTAGCACAGACTAGAAGTTGCATATCTTTTACCCTCCCTCAGAAAAACTCCCACACCTCACTGCTAAGGGATGCACCTTTCTTAAGCAGAGTGCAGAGGATTCATTTCCCAATACAGGTATCAGAATATGTATATTTTTAAATGCCTGAAAATACAGAACTACAAATTTAGCAGGAGCAGTAAGTTTGACTACAGCTTTTTGGTATAGATTCATAGAATCACTTGGGTTGGAAGAGACCTTCAAGATCATCGAGTCCAACCATAAACCTAACACGGCCAAAACACCCCTAAACCATGTCCCTCAGCACCACGTCTGCCCGTCTTTTAAGTACCTCCAGGGACGGCGATTCCACCACCTCCCTGGGCAGCCTGTTCCAATGCTTGATAACCCTTTCGGTAAAGAAGTTTTTTCCTAATATCCAATCCAAACCTCCCCTGGCACAACTTGAGGCCATTTCCTCATGTCCTATTTCTTGTTACTTGGGAGAAGAGATTGACCCCCACCTCTCTATAACCTCCTTTCAGGTAGTTGCAGAGAGTGATAAGGTCTCCCCTCAACCTCCTCTTCTCCAGGCTAAACAATCCCAACTCTCTCAGCCGCTCCTCATAAGACTTGTTCTCCAGACACCTCACCAGCTTCGTTGCCCTTCTCTGGACACGCTCCAGCACCTCAATGTCTCTCCTGTACTGGGCGCCCAACACTGCACAGTGCTCAAGCTGCGGCCTCACCAGTGCTGAGTACAGGGGCACAATCACTTCCCTGCTCCTGCTGGCCACACTATTCCTGATACAGGCCAAGATGCCATTGGCCTTGGCCACCTGGGCACATGCTGGCTCATGTTCAGCCGATTGTCCATCAGGATCCCCACATCCTTTTCTGCCAGGCAGTTTCCAGCCACTCCTCCCCAAGCCTGTAGCACTGCCTGGGGTTGGTGTGACCCAAGTGCAGGACCCGGCACTTGGACTTGTTGAACCTCATCCCATTGGCCTCAGCCCATCGATCCAGCCTGTCCAGATCCCTCTGCAGAGCCTTCCTGCCCTCAGGCAGATCAACACTCCCGCCTAATTTGGTGTCATCTGCAAATTTACTGAGGGTGCACTCAATCCCCTCGTCCAGATCGTCAATAAAAATATTAAACAAGACTGGCCCCAAAACTGAGCCCTGAGGAACGCCGCTTGAGATCTGACGCCAACTGGATTTAGCACCGTTCACCACCAGTCTCTGGGCTCGGCCAACCAGCCAGTTTGTAACCCAGCGAAGAGTCACCCATCAATGCCATGGGCTGCCAGCTTCTCTAGCAGAATGCTGTGGCAGACTGTGTCAAAGGCCTTACTGAAGTCCAAACAGACATGTCCACAGCCTTTCCCTTATCCACCAGGCGGGTCACCTGGTCATAAAAGGAGATCAGGTTGGTCAGGCAGGACCTGCCCTTCATGAACCCATGTTGGCTGGGCCTGATCCCCTGGTATCCATACCAAATTACGAAGAAATCCAATGCTGGCACAGTGCTAAAGTAATTACCGTTTTCACTCCCGCTTTTCAAAGTTCGTTACAACTTGCATGGATTCTTTTCACTAGCTTAAGTCTTTGACATGAAGATATTCAAACATTTATACTTAACTTGGATGGGGTTTTTGGTGTTTTGGTGGTTTTTTGGTGTTCACAGGTGAAGAGGAATCTGTGGAAAAGATGTTCAAATGGAAGTATACCCTAACTGCTCAGTAATTCAGAAAGTGAAATAATAAAGAAATACATAATTGACATTCTTTAGCTGCAAATAAATACAACTGTATACCGACAGAATAAGTATGCCAACATTCAATTCCCAGAAGGACAGTTTGCAAGACAGTTATATTTTAAATCACTTAATCCAGAGCATCAAATGTGATGCAAGAAAAAAATTAGCCTACAGAACAGTCACTGCTTAAACTTATCAAAGCTAGTTTTAACATTTTTTTAGCTGTGGAACTGTTAGGACTAGAGCTATAGTAGCAAAGAAGGCATCAAGAGTTGCCACAATCTGTCTGGAAATCATCACAGACACACAGGAAGGAGCCTTTTAAGTTCATCTTGTCCAACACCCCCTGCAATGAGCAGAGACATCTTCAACTAGATCACGTTGCTCAGAGCCACGTCCAACCTGACCTTGCATATGTTTCCAGGGGTGGGACATCAAGCACGTCCCTAGAGTGGGGTAAATCCTCAGGCAGGAATTCCCAGGCAAGTTCTGCAGTATTTGTACTAGCAGTAACCAAACAGTTTAAAACTAGCTCAAGTACACAGCAAATGCTGTGCAGGTATACCCCTACAATCCTCTTTTACAGTCGTACCCTGTTTTTCTTTATTGAAAGTCTTCTGGACTTAGCCATGTGAACTTGTAATTACTTTTCAAAACACGCTTTATCTTAATTGGCCTACAAATTGCACATAAATAGAGCAAGGGTAACTGCTGGTCAGCAGTGAACACTACGGATGAAACCTGACTTCACTTACCAACTTCTTAAACACCCAGCACCCAGGGAGCATGTGACACCAGGGCCTTCCAAGCGCAACCCAGAGGAGAACTCTGGAGAGTTTTTCAGAGCTCTAATTCCCATGCAACATCAAAAAAAGTCAATGGATTCCCACCTCAATGAGCTCAGAATTTCTATGTTAGCCACTGAAATCCCACTGCCACTAATTTATACAGTCAACTCCTCAAATTATTGGTTCCCAACAAAAACTGCACCACACGCTTACATCAGGGACAAGTTAGCTTTTGCATATAAAATCCTGACCAAGTTTCCACTGAAAATTTGATTTGCAGCCATTTCACTGATTTCTGAGAGGGGAAAGACCAGGCCCCAAGAAGGCTTAGTTTAACTCTCCAAAGTCAGCAGGGGCTAGGTAAGGATACTACAAGGCATTCAGATAAAACAATGTTCCTTCTATAATTTTTCCATTAGCACTGAATTAGATCCCTTTGTAGTGACATTTCAGGAGTTAAACAAAGAACTTGAATCTTATTTCATC
The DNA here is from genome assembly GCA_013398295.1 of Chionis minor. Lineage (NCBI taxonomy): Eukaryota > Metazoa > Chordata > Aves > Charadriiformes > Chionidae > Chionis > Chionis minor. The sequence goes on along the minus strand of VZSF01005824.1, from coordinate 436,907 downwards.
CAAAGATATTTACAAATAAACTTCTGGGCAATTAGATGAGATATAGGTTTTAAAAACAGAAATATCAAGTCTAAGAACATTCATGTGGATGGATGCCCAAGAACACATTCAAGCCCTTTCATATAAGGCTGAATTCAGGATAGCATTTCTAAGTAGATCTAAAATAAATTAAATAGGTGCTAACATAAAGTTACTAAAGAACAACCTGAATAAAGAGTCTCATTTTCTCAACTTTCAGTTCCTGGTACGGTCATAAGATTTTGATCAAGCTTTTACAATACACAAAATACCCAAACTAAAAATGTGCCCTCTTACAGCTAATCTGGAAATGGCATGAGCTTGAATATATAGCTTGGGCACAGCTGCCGTTCAGTGAATTCACCTATGAACACAACTGACCATTATTTTACGTCTGCCAATTTATTCATATAATTATTTCTATACAAATATAGTATTTTTTTCTCCTTCATAGTAACAACTCAGTGTTTTAGAACAGGCAGATTACAATATTACAATATTACAAATACTACTACTGTTAGAACACATGGTGTACTAAATCACAGGAGGTAGTTAGATTCCCATTAACGATCACTTCAGAAAACAAAGACTATTTTTAAAAATTAGTAGAACACCTCACTAATGAAAACTTACTTTTCAGAATAACTCATTCCTAGCTGCTTTAAGGGATGTTTGTTTTTTAAGCATGATAAAGAATTTATGATAGAAACATGTTCTCTTTCAGTTTTCAACATAACTTCGCAACAAGCACATAAGAAAATTCCCAAGTGGTAAAGACTTAAGACAAACTGCAATAAAACAATATTTTAAATTAATCAAATTTCCAAAGATATCATTAATTTGACCACATCTTTTACCTTATGATTACATTTGAAAATTCATTCAACTAACTACAGATTAAAAATATATCTACACCAATGCAATTAATGTGAAGCTTTTTTTACACTGTTAATAACTGGCATTTTTGAATGGCATTCAAATGAATATGCATTATTCTTTTTGCAACAGCTTACTGTAAAATACAGGCACCTTAAAAACAGATACATAATGCAACCAGGGCATTTGGGACACTAAAAGTGTCTACCATTATCTAGTCATGCTATGCGTTTCCCTTCTTTTAAAAAATACTTATTTGAAGCTGTGCCTGAGGTGTGTGCAAATTATAATATTTCAGCATTTAACTCAATTTTCACATTATATTTCTTCTACAGTTACAAAAACATTAGAGTGCCAAGATTTTCAATTGTTACAACTGTAAAATTCTTAAGCAGACATTGTATCTTTGAAAATGTATTCTTGCTATTGCACATATGCTCATATGACAGTGAAACTCTGTTCCATATTAAATTGCAACTATTTACACATGCTGAAATCATTTATCTGCATATAGTGGAAAAGAAAAAAATACAGAGCCTTTCTTTACCAATACACTTTGCTCCAAAATTTATGCCACCAAATTGTACACATTACCCCTTGTCTTTCCAAGTGACTCCTTGTAAAGAGGGCGTCTCCCATCTTCCTTGTAGCCAGCCTTTAATTACCAGAACATGTATTTTATGATTTTATGAAGAACAGTTTGCCATTCAATCTTTCTGCTCATACAGTGTCTGATTCAAAGACCACGTAAGCCAAAAGACGCCTTAATTTAATTCAGTAGATTCTGAACTAGGCAGACAGTTCAAATAGAAAAATTACAGAAAGTATTTACTACAGTAATTGATATAACTGCACTTTGGATGCATTAAGATGCTCTCACAGCATCTGCTAAAATACAAAAAAATTCCTTCCAAAATATCCCCTTCTTAAAACTTAAAATGTTACAGTTCACGTTGAGCCGTAGGTATATTTATGAAGTTTATCCTCTATTAACTTACTTAACAGTTTTCTCCTTTTGGTCATGACACAAAAGCCCACACTGATGCACAACAATATCTACAATAGAAGAACCATATTCTTGTCGTAAGTGGTGAAGTTATCATACAGGTGCATTTTCCAAATAGTTGTTCCTTCATATTCTTTTTTTAAACAAAAATGGTCTTTCCTGGTTCAGTGATGTATCATAAATACAGTATTTTCCAAGCCGGAAGTAGGAAATAGGTTTGTGCTGAATTTCCTTTAGCTTTGAGGAGTTTAGACATCATCAAATATTTCACTTCGAGACATTGACAGGTATCTTCCACCAGGCTGGTACCTGCAGAATCAATTTTAAATATGAAAAAATACCACAGGAAATAGAAAAATAAAGACCCACAAAATCATGCAACTCTCACTGCACTCCTACTCCTTGAAACTCTTAACGAATTACAGGATCCGAAGTTCTACTCACTTACTGTTTCCATGAGAATTTGATAGGCAGCCATTAAATTAAATCTCATGTGAACAAGAAAAACAGTGATATGAATACTGGAAGTCTTAAATAACTTTGTTTCCTGATACAAAGGAAAGAAGTTGAATGTTTTTGTTGAACAGAACTTTTTTCTTTAAAAACAAAACTAAAAAAACCAGCATCCGAAAGCAGCTGAGTTAATAACCAAACATAGTATAGAAGATAATGAAAACAAATGGCTACACACTTAGTGAGGAAAAAAGCAACTTCACAAATTGTTGGTCAAATGTATATTAAAAGCACATATGTTCCAATGCAAGCACAATGTACTTCATCTCCACAGCAGTCACCAGAACTTGAACAGACACAGCCAGAACCTAGTGCCCTCTTACTATTCTAGAATTCTTCTAACTACTACAGGAGCTACAGTTCTAAAAATCAATGTTAAATGAGCTATCTTTAAGTTAACCGAAATTTTATATGCAATTATTCTTGACCTCTACAAAATAAAATGCAGGTTACTACAGGAAAGGTCAACTAAGCTCTGTGTCTCCAGATCTTCTTTTTAAACAAAAGGTTCATAATGTTCTACTCTGCAAAATCCATACAGGTGCCAGAAGACTTCACATACTGTACTTGAAAAGTATTTGCTCCCAAAGAGTTATATATGCACATTCCAGCATTCCCAGTTTAAGAAGGACATGGAACTGCTCTAGAGGATACAGCGAAGGGCCATGAACATGATTAGGGGGCTGGAGCATCCTTCTTATGAGGAAAGGCTGAGGGATTTGGGTCTTTTTAGTCTGGAGAAGAGAAGGCTGAGGGGGGATCTTATAAATGTCTACAAATACTTAAAGGCAGGGTGCCAGGAGGTGGCAGCCAGTCTTTTTTTCAGTAGTACCCAGTGATAGTACAAGACTTAACAGGCACAAAGTCAAACACAGGAAGTTTTATCTCAACATGAGGAGGGACTTCTTTCCCTTGAGGGTGGCAGAGCACTGGCACAGGCTGCCCAGAGAGGTGGTGGAGTCTCCGACTCTGGAGACATCCCAAACCTGCCTGGACGCCATCCTGTGCAACCTGCTGTAGGTCGCCCTGGTCTGGCAGGGGGGTTGGACCACACGATCTCTAGAGGTCCCTTCCAACCCTTAACGTTCTGTGATTCTGTGATTTCTGTGGTTCCTATTTTTGTAGACTGTTGTCACTTCCACACTCTATAGAAGTCAACAGCTAACAAAACTGCTAGACTAGTTCCTCTTTAAACTTTTGTGCTTAACAATCAACTGTTGAAATGTGGTGACACTAGACTAGACAAGTCAGTCGTTGATACAAATTAACTTCGCTGAATCAATTTGTAAAAGCTAGCAGTGTTGTTTAGCAGCATTCTTCGCATGTTTTTGAACTAACATTTATTTGTTGACATTATAGACAGAAGTCAAATGAAACCATTTATGGTTCTACATTTGATGGGTGTGTTAGCTTTAGCTGAAAAATACTGTAAACTATAACGTTTTATGAGTCAATTTAAAATTATTTATCATTAAATGGTTCCACATCATAACCAGCTAGATAAACCACCCATAAAATGTATTACTTGTTTCTTAAGTAGGAGCAGAGCTTAGCAGTTCTATAATATAAGCAGAAATAAGACACTCTATTTCACAACTAAGGAAATTTGGTGTTGCAATCGCATCCACAGAATCACAGAATTTTCTATTATAGACAGAGCTATGCTGTGCAGTACAGGACTTTTTGTTCAGCAAGTTCAGATTTTAAGGTACTGTAGTTCCAAGATCTGATCCCCAGGTGTACTCCTGCAACTACTGGTCCTGTAATACTCAGCTTTCTTTCTTGCACCCCTTTATGATGTTTTTTGTATAGGGAAACCAAGTGAGCTTTCTTGTCTTGTAGGAAATTAGAGAAAACCTTATATTGTACATATGCAGGTGATTCTCAGTTTTCTGGTTTTATAGGGAGTATTTTTCAGATTATGCCAATATATAGATATACAAAATTATATTCAACTCAAATCTCACTCAGACATTTCTAAAAAACTGAAAAACCTTCAGATTTCAATTGATTTTAAGACATTCCCAATAACATGGGGGAAAAGGAAGAAAGGAAAACAGGTAAGAGATGATAAATTCTGTTTACAAAACTACTACTATGAAACCATCTAATATAACTGTCATAGGTCAGAAGACATTAGTATCTTTTAAGTGTAAATAACACAGAAGATTCCTCACCTTCCTGAGTCCAGTTCAAGAGGGTCATCATTAATTGAGTCTGCATTAAAATCCAAAGGTTCTGCATCCTGGAGGAGTTCTATTCTATCTCTTTCAGTCCTACCATTTGATCGGGTATACTTTGATAGTGCTGAATAGGTAAAAGGAAGGAAAGACAGTCATTTGCTCTACAAACACCTTGGAGTGTGTGAAGACATCAAACTTAAAATATCAGAACAGTAATTTGCTACTATCTGATCCAAAGTGTAAGTGCAATGATTTAAAGCAGATTCCATATTAAATCAAATCTGGCTCTGTGGTGAAATTTGTAGTATTTCATTTTTTTATCTCCACAGCAATGTAACTATAACTTTTCTCTTGCCCCTCAAGTACGATGAGGTGTACTTAGCAAAGAATCAAAGAAAATTAGAAGCTATATGCAAACTTTACTTTTAAATCAATCAATCATCCATTCATCTGCCCAACTTCCTCAGTTTAACTAAGCTAGCTGGAGGAGGTTTTTTTTTGGTTTTGTTTGTTTTAAAGAGGTAATCTCATGAATTAATGAAATATAATTGTGTTGCAGTTCACTCTGCCACCTTCACTAGGCCAGTAGCTATGGCTTGTTTTGGTGTTGGAATGCCATATATTCATATGGCTAACATTAAAATATAATTTGATATAATTTCAGCTAGTCTGCCACTAAAAATCTGGGTTTCCAACTTTGTTAAGAGGAGGGGGAAATCTACCAGAGCTGTCTCAAAAGCACATTTAAAGCTTCCATCCTTGTCCTCTTTTTTCCTTCTTTTTTTTTCAGTTTCATTTCTCAGTTGTTGTTAGCTTACAAGAGCACATAGAAATACATAAAAAACATTAACACTGTGACAAATAAACTTTTTGGAAGTTTAGCACATCCGCAAAAAAGTTTTTTGCTAACAGCCATTATTAAATGAACATGTATACACTACTGCAATATCTTATTGGCCTTACATTTGTTGGTCATTAATTTGATCAATCCATTATTCCAGTCTGAGAGCACTCACTTGCAACTAGAAGAGGTAAATTTTAAGACTTAAAACTCGCAATTTCAGGACATATCCTAAATAAAGTCTCTTTGTTGACAACTGCTACTCTAATTGCAATCACTATATGTCCGATAAGAAGACTAGCCATAATCTCCAACCTCAACTATTTGAAGTCTTGAAGATGGGGGAAGAAATACAGCACTTTACAGGTGTCTTTAATGGGCAAGATGGCACTGTGCCCCAGAAAGGAATGTATCAGCATATCGTCTAAGACAGAAATGAATTTATTTGAAGCTACTCGCACAGGCACTGTTCTGCAGACAAGATATTAAAAAACATAACAAATCCCCTCCAAAACCCACAAAGCTTACGTCTATTTGTAGTCGTCTCCGAGAAGCTGGATTCTTTTTGGTCTGTGTGGACAACTCGGTTTCTAGTGGAATCGTCTCTATTTCCATACCGCTCCTTCCACTCCTGGAAAAAAGACCAAAAAAAGCAAATACAAGCTGTGAGGAAAATTAACACAACATAAGCATATGCAGGATCAAGAAATATTGCTGCCCCACAATTTAGAGCTAACTGGTCAATCACATCAGATTATGGAGGTAATAACTTGAAAATGTTCCTGTTGAGTACCTTGACACAGGAAGAATTTTTGTTTTGTTTTAAACTCAAGATGTGTCCCTTCACTAAATCAGTTACCATATCAGTTGTTTAGAAAAAATTTGCAGAAAAAACCTACATATTAAATCTGGACTCAAAAGTCACTCAACTGTTTTAAGTTACAACGAGAACATTGCTTTTTTTGATTTCTACTTCCATCTAGTGGTAGACTGGTAAAATAACCAGAGACAGCACAAAAACGAATTTGGACAGGCCATGTTTACTAAGGTCGTTGTTCTGTTGTGTTTCCATTCCACTGTTTTAGTATGTAAACATTTATGTATGAAGTAGAAAGAAGTATGAAAGAAGAAAACGTCTGATGCTTTCCTTCATGTCTCAAAAGAAACTTTTCCAATTGCTCCAGTAACTTTAATATGTTTCATATTCACATCTGAATTCCAGATTGTGGACTGGCAGGAAGTGGTGTACTAAAAGTTACTTTGATAATTTATGCCATATGTTACTGTTCTAAACTGCAGAAGGACCAAGAACTTAATCATAACCCAGTAAAAGGTAACATCCTCAAAAGTCCCAAAGTTTCAAGAATCAATGTTACTCCAGTATTTAATGTAAACTCAAAAAACAGATGACATCTGAAATTTAATTTGCTGTTGAAGTAAAATTGTTGTTTAATGTGAGATTATTTCAGTGCAATTTGTATCACTAAACATCATGCATTTGCTACTATTTGGTTTCACTATAAGTTGTATAACTATGTGATGGGTGCAAGAGGATCAGAAGGTCTATGCAGTGTTGGCTGTCATCTAGAATTGAGGTAACCCTGAGCTTGAAAAGCCCAGACATTTCAGCCCCAGTATTATCTTGCCCTTCTGCAGAAAACATTTTTGCCATCCTTTAGTCAGCTCATCTTTTGCATGCACTGTTTTGATTTCTCTGATAGCGACTTCCTATACTAAATTCCAAATGTTATAAATTAATTAAAAACTAAAGCTATAGTTAACTGAAGCTCCTTAAATGAAGCTTCCCAAAATTATTTTATTCAGATTGATTGCCCCCATAAACCTTTCAATTCAGTACGCACGCAAAAGTAGGTTTTGAATCAAACATTCTGTTTGTTACTCAGTGGCAACAGTAATAATTCTGTCTTAAATGTAATTCCCTCCTCTAAGAAAAAAAAACATCTGTGCCAATTACTTCCAATGAGCACACAAAGCAATGGGTGAGTTTGGAAGGAGCATAAAGTCCCCATTTCAGTGAATATGATGACACTGCAACTGCGGTTATTTCAAGCAGAGCACAATCAATATCAGAGACTGATAATAAGCCATTTCAGATTATTCTGCATCCTAGAAATCATAACCCTTTTTAATGCATGTTACACCTATTGGTATCTACAGTTCTCACAGAACAGTGAGTAACAAAAATTTCCAAGTAGCATGATCCTCTTATCCTTTAAAATTAAAATATAAATTATCCCCTCCCACCCCAGCCAAGACTACTCTGGCAAGATTAAATCTTCCATCAATTATTGGAGACATTTCTTTGTGAAACAGATCACGTTGAATTAAATAGCAATGGCAAAGCCTATCAGATATTGCAGTACATTAGTATGATAATTAGCCAAAACAATCTCATACCCTTCTTCTGTTTTCACCTTCTTCCTGCCTTTGTCGTTTTCTTTTCTCTACAAATTCAAAAAAAATTGTCTGAGCTCCATACAAGAAAAATCATTACAATTATTTTTTAAAACAACAAAGATACAAAGTTAACTAGCAAAGACTCTTATTGAAATAAGATAGCTCATACAATTAAATAAAAACAAAGACAAAGCTGCTTGTCTATCATTATGGAGTTTCACATTAAAATGAATTCATCATGATGGCATCATGATATCTTGGGTCCAGGTGTAACATTTGGATACCAGCTGGCAAAGCAAAAAAACCCCAAACCCCTTAGAAACAGTTGGAAAAGTATGATGTTAAGAAGAAACTTGAGCTGAAGTTCGGTGAGGCCCAAAATATGACCCAAATAGTTTGTGTCCTTACCTGCGATTAAGCTGGAAGTGTAACATCACAGTATCAAAAAAACAGTAACCTTGTATTTATGGTAATGAAACAGTTCTTCCACCAAAAAAAAGAAATACGACTACTTTAAGCAAATCTACGTTTTGTTTTTCATAAATTATGAAAGAATGAAAGTATTCCATAATATAACATTGTATCCAGAGGTTTTAACTTCTAAACATTTACTGAAGAACCACAACAGCTTTTAACAACTTTCAAGAAACACTTTCAATAAAGATTAACAAAAAAAAATAACTACAAAACAGCAGATAACTACTGCTCTACAGAACAACATGTTTTGTGTAAACAGTTAATTGAAACAGCAAAAAATCCTAAAGAAAATGACAGAATTTGGGCAGCTTAATCAACACACTTACACAAAGAAAGATTACAATGAGTTTGTTGATGATAAAGACAATTTAAGTGCTAACTATACTTTATGGCAGATTACAAAAGCATCTGTTCGCATATTAGATCAGTAATGACTTCAGAGGAGCACCACTTAACTGAACTATAAAATATTTAGAAATATCCAAAATTCAGATACTGGATTATTAAAGCTGATACTTTACTTCAGATGCCAACAAAGCCAAGCACTGTTTATATAGCAACCACAACCACAAGTCATTGCATTTTGTGCAGCAGACTGTCTCAGTACAGTTTTCAAAATATTGACAAGCTGTATGGGTTTTTTTGGTAACATTTCAGACAAGTTTAACACAAGAACATACTGTATTTTGCAGGAAGACCCAACTTACCTCTTTTGATTAGCTCTTTTCCTTCATCAATCAAATCAGAGGTCATTTCACTATCCCCCATGAACTGCTGGAATCCCAAAAGATTCAAACAACGAGTTCCTAAACTGGTAAAAAAAAAAGGAGAAACAATTTCCTTCACTAATTTACGATGAATAGTTTACATTTATTGCACCACAAAATGTGAAACAAAATATTCAGAAACTTATGGACAATGCAAGTAAAAAAGCAATACAGAAGACAGATTATTATACTAGCTGGTAAGTCAGAAAATTCAGAATAGTGACATGTTCCTAAATCCGACTGAAAGTGATGAATAACCCTATTCAAAGGGAGAGCCACAACTGTTTCTGAGTAGTGCAAATGATTTAAGATAAGGCAATTGCTTGAAATATTCTCACATATAACAGAATTTATACCTACAATATTCCATTGAACCTTCTTTGCCAGAAGACAATTATTGTAAAAATTTTGCCTATTATGATTTCTGTGGTTTTGAAATAGTAATAACACAGGAAAGCTATCTTCCTCTCAGGTTTTATGCAGGAGAAATGTGTGGCATACTCTTAAGCCATTAAGCTTGCTCCATCTTTTTTAAGCTAGTCCTGGAACAAGATACCACGAAACCACTTCCACCACCACTTCACACCAGAGAAGACAACTGCTGTTTTTATTGTTTTCCTCTCTCCAAACTGGAGCATCAATATCATGTTCAAAGTTACCTTCATTGTATATTTATACTGAAAAGTTTTTTTCCTATACCATCTGAACTTTAAGACTGCTGGGTTAAACAAGGGAGACAGCTTTCCACAACAGATTTTAGTTAAGCATTCAGTTTTGCATGTTCGAATTATTAGAAGGCATTAGAGTTCAAGCAAAGAACTTCCTCTTCTTTAATTTCTTTTCTGCCTTTTCACTAGGGCATTCAAATCCCAGGATCATTATGGACAAAAAGTCACTCAAACTATTTTCTTGTTGTTGGCTTTCCTGTTTGCTTTTTGTGGGGATCTTTAGCCTCCATCACGACCTTTTGTCACCTAACCTAAAGGTAAGCAGGGAAAACTTAGGACTGGATCCTTGTTGTCCTATTATCTATGGATGCGCATAGAGTATGAATGCACATTCAAGGCATTTAACTACGTTGTACATGACTGACAACACGCATTACTTCTGACTGAATGGTAATGCAAAACTGAAGAAGTGAATATAAACGTAGCTGAGCAACATCAGACTGAAAGCATCTCATCCCTTACAGTGGTCAAAAGCAGACATTTTGAAATGTCAGGATAAAGCAAGCATGTAACCATTTTTTTGCAATTACCCTCCCAGCCTCCGACAAATTGTGGCTTAGGAAAACAAGATCAAACTATTTAAACCACTACGCTTTGAAGCTGAAGTCTGGCGACGGATCAGAAATTTGTTACGAGTCTGTTAGAAAGTTCATTAATTAAAGTTTCTGCTAATGCTTCTTAGTTTATTGGAAAATTTTCCTGAAAATACAACTTCCCCGTTGTAATTCTAATCTCAGAAGCAGAATATAATGTTTGTGGACTCAAAATTTTGAACAGATCAGACCTCAACATCTATGAATAGAGTTTAATGGAGAAAAAAAGCCCACAACTGAGTTATGAGTTAATGCAATCGATATTCTTAAAATGTACGCATTTCACATATATAAATAGCAATTTATTGTTTCAGTTTTTGCATTTTTATTAATATGCCACAACTCAACTGTTGCAAGAGAAATGAATCTGTTCCTGATTGCTGAAACTAATATTTGTAATGTAAAGAAATGTGGAGGCGCTGTCTTCCAAATCACTTACCTGAAGTATGTGGCAATACAGAGAATGACAACAAGCATTGGGTAATATATATAGAATCCATCTGCAATGAAGGTCAGCACTCTCATGGATCCCATTATCTGAAAAAAAAAATCCACAAGAATAAGCCCTAATCTGATATATTCCATATATATCCATAAAAACTTTGCCATCTCACTGTTTTCAGTTCACAGCATACAAAGACATAATGCTTTACAGTTACTGAAACATAGGTAAATATTACCATTACAGATCTGATTCAGACAGCTGCAACTCAAATGCCCAGATAAAGAAGCCACCTCTAACAGCATATCCACTTTGAGGTTTCTAAGAGGCTAGATCTTCTTGTCTCACCTAATCCAGAGCCAGTTCAAAACTGGTGGATCTTTTCATCTGCTGTGAAAAGACTGTCTGGACAACACTAAGAATCTACTTGCTAACAACAAAGATGCGAGATGTAACTTCCTGTTCTATAGAAAGTGGTTGTTCAGTAAAACCACTCACTGGTTTTCAGTGGCTAGTTAGGTTTGCTTCCAGTCTATAAAGATGTCCCATACACTAAAGACAGTGGAAGATAAAGCTATTAGGAAGTAAAGAACAGTCTAAACTCTTCAGCATAATACTTCACTTTCTTAAGATAAAGAGATCAAAATGGAAAAATCGAACTATTGATGACTCCTGTGTAGCTAGCAGCCATTACCAAACTCCTGGTATGTAAGTAAGCATTTCTACCCTGTTTAATACTATTGAAAAGATCTGAATATCTGAATCTTAGAATAAGAAGTATTTAAAAATATTTCACCTATTAAGCTTCAAAACCACATTTTCTATACTTACAGATGTATAAGCAGTTGGCTGAGTGTTTTTGTGAGAGATTGTTGAATCCATGTGAGTCAAGCCCAAAAAGTTTAAGCATAATGGTGGAGTAAGACGGCAAAATAACCTGAACAAATGCAAGAGGCAACAGCATTTAAAAACAGTGTCTTGCACTAAAAACATTGAGAAATGACAGAATCACCGAATCACCCAGGTTGGAAGGGACCTGTCAGATCACTGAGTCCAACCATAAACCTAACACTCCCAAAACCACCACTAAGCCGTGTCCCTCCGCACCATGTCTACCCGTCTTTTAAGTATCTCCAAGGACAACGATTCCACCACTTCCCTGGGCAGCCTGTTCCAATGCCCGATAACCCTTTCTTTGAAGAAACTTTTCCTAATATCCAATGTAAACCTCCCCTGGCACAACTTGAGGCTATTTCCTCTCGTCCTGTTGCCTGTAGCTTGGGAGAAGAGATCAACCCCCACCTGGCTACAATATCCTCTCCAGTAGATGTAGAGAGTGATAAGGTCTCCCCTCAGCCTCCTTTTCTCCAGACTAAACAACCCCAGTTCCCTCAGCTGCTCATCGTAAGACTTGTGCTCCAGACCCTTCATCATCTTTGTTCCCCTTCTCTGGACACACTCCAGCGCCTCAATGTCTTTCTTGTAGTGAGGTGCCCAAAACTGAACACAGTACTCAAGCTCGGGCCTCTCCAGTGCTGAGTACAGGGGGACTAGCACTTCCGAAGTGCTGCTGGCCACACTTCCTGATGCACACCAGGATGCTGTTGGCCGCCTTGGCCAACTGGGCACGCTGCTGGCTCATCTTTGGCTGGCTGTCAACCAACGCCCCTGGGTCATAGCTGGACATATCACAGAATGATGATGTACAGCTCACTAGGATTTATACCCGTATGATTGTAAGTGAAAGAATACAAATGAAAGTTTCACGGACATTTTCCATGGAGTATTTGACAGAAAATCTGCAAAACACATGCCACATACTTACATGCCACTAAAAAGGAGACTGTACGCATCTGTCTGATGATGTGAAGCTAAGTAATAATAGTTAAACACACGGATCCTGAAGACAGTAGAGTAAACACAGATACTTAGGAAAAAGATGGTAAGAAAACAGGCCATCTGGAAAAAAAAGAAAAAGTGGTTTGAATGTAGAGCTCTACTAAAGGTTTTAATGCATTCAGCACATAGTCTGTGCATGCAACAGGTTGACTGTAGTCTAATTTTTCATTTTCAGATGGAACAATAACACCAGCTCTGGGAGAAGTTTCAGGAGGGGTTTTTTGACTGATTTAAATTGAGAATGATACCTGTAACATTCTGCACTTCATATAAGCTAACACAGCTGACCCTAGGGACATTTTATTCTACTTCTTGTTATGTAAATGAAATTGCTGTAATTGCCTCAATAATTACTATGACTGATTTGACATGTATTCCCACAAAAAGAGATAAAAACAAGTGTTTTCAATGCAACTTATTTTGTTAGTATACTGGAATTTTTCAGCTCAGTTCCTTTACTGATAAATTTGTGCATGCATATGCTAGCCACATGTGTGACTTGATTTCCGGTCAGGAGCAAATTCCTGTTTAGGAAAGAGAGGTCACACACATGGTTGATTAGACACAAAGTCTAAACACCTAAACTAATGTTCCATGAATTACTCTACGAATAATATTCAGCTCAACTGTGTCACACCTCAGCCCATATTGGAGAGTTGTAAGAAGGGGCAAAAGACAGACTCCCTCCACAGAAACAAAGTTTGGTATTATATATTTTAGAGACCTCCTGAAAGTTGATAGATGTAGAGACTGATTTTTAAATCAACATGGTCTAGTAATATTGTAATAACAATCTACCTGACAAGATTTTTGTTGAGTGATTATCTCACACTTACCTCTATGTATATATAATTATATGTCTTTTCTGCCAGCTGTATGAAAACTGCAAATAGTGATAGAACTGGTTTTGTGCTGAAAAATGTGCACTCTGACCACACCACAATTACAGAGAACGTGGCCAGAACAACTGCAAGCACCCTGTAGAACCATGGTCGTAGGAGACATTCCCAGTACCACTCTGGAAAAAACAAACGCATACACATTCAGAATAGGTTAATGAAAATTACACAACCAGAAATAGAACTCCCTCACAAAAACTATGCATTTCTTGCACCCACACTCTTAAAATCAAGGCTGGAATTTGTGAGGTCATACACTGAACTTCAACACTTTTCCAATGCTGAGAGATCTGGCTCAGCCCTAAGGAACTGTAGGCACAACTAGGGAAAACAGGATGGGACTTGAGAGGGAAATTTTACAAATGGATTGAGGGGGTGGGGGTGTAGAACAGAACAACTCTTCACTTTTGGCCCAGATACTGTAGGTGATGCGCTTTTTGTTTGTTCCTCTGTTACTCTGTCAGAAACAATGCTTAGGCTGTAAAATCATATTGTCCTACCCTGGAAACAACTCATTGCTAGCGCACAACAAATTAGAAGTTAAAACATGATTAGGAGAAGACACTTTTTAAAAAGACGCACAAGCAGTTGCATGTCCTAATGCACAGGACAGATGAATGAAGAGTCCTTTCCTCTTTGCTTTACTGGAAGAGCAACGCCACCTTAATAATATCCCACAAATGTAGAACGTAGCCGTGATCCAATAATTTGAAGTTGCTATTTTTCTTTCTTCTTCTAAGGCTGCAACATTTGATATTGCTATTGCAACATGTAACTGCCAGTAAATTTGTAAGAAAAATTAAGCTGACGGTCAAGAGCATAAATCGATACCTGATGGCTACTCCGTTACATAAATGCATTAAGATGCACTTGCTTCCCTCTACTGTAACTGAGCTTTTTACATAAAACAATTGGCTCTTCCTACAAAACAGTACCAATTACTCCTTTACGTATTCAAAATTTGCATGACAGCACTTACCAACAGTTGGTGTGTAGAAATACTGAATAATTTTATTCTCTGGCTCCTGGGAATGAAAGGTATGAACAAACTGTCGAGTAGCACTGGTTTCATTTTTTGCCACGTCTTCTAGGTAAAATGCTTGTTCTAAAAGAATTTGCCACTGGACCTGTGTACGACGGTGTCTCTGCACCGAATAGATTACCTATAATAAATTCCAAGAACTTAGGGTTACAACATCCGTGTTTCAAGAAACAAGAGAATAGCTTTGCAAAATCCCTTTAAAATGTCTAGAGAACTGCAAAGTTTAATTCTGCATACTCACAAAAGCAGGCAGCTAATTCTCTAAATATACCAATCATAAGAGAACAATATACATGATTCCTGTGTTTTGCAGTTCTTTCATCACAATCTATCTGTAGCAATAACAGCCTACTTTTCCCAACATGCCACTTTATTTTGGCATCTTAGTGAACACCAAGCTTTTACTACAATTTCTTTTTCAGCCTGCACTGTCAATCAACCATTACAAGGCTTACCCACAGACAGTTAAAACACTGTCAAGATATAACGCAACAAGAACACTTCTTATACATCCAGAAATTGAATCCAGACATCACTTGGGATGTTAAACTTCTATGTTTTCTTTCACTGAGAAAAGTTTCTGCTAAGTAGCAATCCCAAAACCCACTATAACCAGCAATTCGGGTAAAGTGCATTGAAAATCTTTGTTTGACTAGCATTTATTCTTGTTACGTCAGCATAAGTGAGGCAGTCTCTCTTTCATTAATGTACCTGCTTGTGAAGTTTGACCAGATTTTTTTCACTTGGGTAACTGTTCTGTCTTTCATCAAAATCTTCATAATCGTCCATGTTCCTACCCATTCTTTCCTGGTACTCAGTAGGACACTGGAAGTAAAAGGGAAAATTAAGTGGAAGATGAAGGAGTAGCAAGTGCTCTTTGTTAATTATTTGTAAATGTTGGAGGCATTTCATGCCACTTAAAAGCTCAGCCTAAGCACAGTTTTACTGTTTCTAAAATACTATATATGTCAACATACAGCAGATAATTACATTCATCATAAGAAAGCATTCCACAATGAATTTCAATTCAAAGTCTGGTCAAAAACCCACAGGATGCCAATCAGAGATTTTATGTTAAGCGGAAAAGAAAATAATGTACAAGTATTCAGTAAGTGCAGGAAGCATCCCCTCCCAAACTGAACAATTATGGCTGAAGATGAGCGATTTGTTACCTTTTTCAGTATTGTATCAACACATTTTCTCAAAGGGTGGTTATACTTGATGCTCTCACTTACTTTACGAACTTCCTGTTGAGGGAGGGGGGGAAAAAAAAAGTTGTTTCATTGTATTAAATAGATCAAACAATTTTACTGGGTCAGGTAAGTGTTCCAGCACTCCCAGTGGAAAAGATAACCATCAGAGCTTAAAAACAAAGAACCTCCTAAAAGCCAAAGCTTTACTATACATCTAGTAAGAGATAACTGAACAAGTATATATAGAGAAAACATATGTATTTCTTTGAGAAAACACAGGATGTCAATGTGCAAACATTACTCTGTGAATGTGTGGAGGCTTGGTTTCTATGCATGAATGGAAAATCTTGATTTGTAGGTAAAAAGGAAGCATTTGTATCTTACCTGGTTTAGTTTCACTTTTATTACTTTTAGCAGCTTGATTAATATCATCTTACACTACCTCCTTATATCCTCACATTTATCTCCACATAGGTTACTTCTGAGACCATTTGGCACTTACCAGTAATAAAAAGATGCTACCTAAGAACTAGTTAAGTTGTGTCAGAACTGGCTCTAGCAGTTTATCAGGCTCCGTGAGAACCAGATTTTATTCTTCACGCAAGTGGCAACCCAGAGATAACCTTTTGATGCCTTGTTGCTGTGACAAACAGCATTTAAAAAAAAGATGTCAGTTCTAGAGTCCGAAGGACATAAATAATTGTAAAGGCTTAGTAATCTTGTCTAATAGGATGATTAGCAGACAAAAGAATTGTATTTGTTTAGTGCAACAAGGGACGCTAAATAGATATAGACAGTCCTTGGACATACACAAAAGGCTGTTCTAACAGATGACTGTCAGTATTTCTGGATTCCCGCTGAATCTCCCGAAGGAATGACCACAAAAGATCCAACTAGTCTGTGGCAAAGAATTTTTCTTTATGTGATGGGATTATTGTCACAAAATCACAGAATGGTTAGAGTTAGAAGCAACCTTAAAGATCATCTAGTTCCAACCCCCCTGCCATGGACAGAGACACCTCCCACTAGACCAGGTTGCTCACTCATCCAGCCTGGCCTTGAACACTTCCACGGGTAGGCCATCCATAACTTCCCTGGGCCACCTGTTCCAGTGCCTCACCACCCTCTCAGTGAAAAATTTCTTCCTAATAGCTAATCTAAATTGACCCTCTCTCAGTTTAAAACCATCACCCCTTGTCCTGTTGCTACACTCCCTGACAAAAGAGTCCCTCTCTATCTTTCCTGTAGGCCCCCTTTAAGTACTGGAAGGCTGCTCTAAGGTGTCCCCTGAGCCTTCTCCAGCCTGAACACCCCCAACTCTCACAGCCTGTCCTCATAGCAAAGGTGCTCCAGCCCTCTCATCATGGTTGTGGCCTCCTCTGGACCTGCTCCAACAGCTCCATGTTCTTGTTCTGTGGGGGGCTCCAGAGCTGGATGCAGCACTCAGGTGGGGTCTCACAAGAGCAGAGCAGAGGGGCAGAAGCACCTCCCTGAACCTGCTGGCCACACTTCTTTTGATGCAGCCCAGGAGACAGTCAGCTTTTGGGGCTGGCTCACATCCAGCTTTTTACCCACCAGTACTCCCAAGTTTTGCTTGGCAGGGCTGCTCTTAATCCATTCTCCACCCAGTCTGTATCTGTCCTTGGGATTGCCCCAACCCAGACGCAGGACCTTGCACTTGGCCTTGTTGAACTTCATGCGCTCCAGATGCCTCTTAAGCACTGACAGGTTTAGGGCACCAACTACGTCTCTAGGAAACCTGTTCCAGTGTTTGACCACCTTCTCGGCAAAGAAATGCTTCCTAATGTCCAGTCTAAGCCTCCCCTGGTGCAGCTCTAAACCATTCCCATGTGTCCTGTCACTGGATACCAGGGAGAAGAGATTAGCACCTTCCTCTCCTGGCATTTGGACAATGCCCTTAATAATTTACTTTAACTTTTTGTCACCGCTGAAGTGGTCAGGCAGTTAGACTAGATAATCACTGTAGGTTTCTTCCAAGTGAAATATAATATAGTATGATACGCTATGCTAGCCTGGTAAACAAAACTTTTGTTGCTCATTTCATATTAAGTTCTGTAGTTACGTACCACACAAATGTTTTTAGCAATTTCTTCAAAACACTATTACTGAATAACGAAGATTCTGCTATTATTTTATGTTGACATAAGACAGAATTTAACAACCCTACCTTACAACTCTTCAGAAGTATTATTTCCAAACCATGGTATCACAGCAGTAGAACCAGGAATACCTTTTCAATGGGTGGCATTTTCCATTGTATTTTTGAACTACATTAGAGCCTACTACTCACTCACAAATAACAATATAGTTTCAGAAAAACCTCAGCAATGATCTGTATATTCGTTTCTCAAAGGGCACATAGCATGATACTTCAAACCCAACTTGGAAAGTCTTCTCAAAATTCCAGAAATATACTGGCAGCAGAGCATAAAATCAGACATACACAATTTTCATGAATGCTATTGAAACATTTGTGCACTGCACTTCCAGGAAAAGAGTAAATTCAACGACCCTGAACTTTAGGAAAGCAAACTTCCAGCTCTTCAGGGAGTTAGTCAACAGGACCCCCTGGCAGACTGCCCTCAGGGACAAGGGAGCAGAACAGAGCTGGCAGGTATTTAACAACGCTTTCAACAGAGTGCAAGAACTCTCAATCCTCAGGTGTAAGAAATCAGGAAAGGACAGCAAGAGACTGGCATGGCTGAGTCGACACCTGCCGGTCAAACTAAAGGGCAAGAAAGAAATGCACGGGCAGTGGAAGCAGGGACAGGTATCCTGGGAACAGTATAGGACCGGTTGTGTAGTGAAGACAAAGGTGCATCTGGAGCTGAACTTGTCAAAGGACACAAAGAATAATGAGAAGGGCTTCTACAGGTACGTCAGCCAGAAAAAGATCCAAGAAAGCATACTCTCTCCAACGAGCAAGACTGGCAAACTGGTACCAACAGACAAGGAGGAGGCTGTGACACTCAACAATTTTTTTGCCTCAGTCTTTACTGGCAACCTCTCTCTTCACACCTCTTGAGTGGATGGACCACAAGGCACCGGGGGAGCAAAGTCCCTCCCACTGTAGGAGATCAGGTTGGTGATCATTTGAGGAACATGAACATACAGAAATCTACAGGACCTGAGGGAGATGAGTCCTGAGAGAAACGGCTGATGTAGTCAACAAGCCACTGTCCATGACATTTGAAAAGTCATGGCAGTCAGGTGAAGTCCCCAGGGACTGGAAGAAGGAAACATTGCACCCATTTTTAAAAAAAGGTAGAAAAGACCACTCTGGGAATTACCGACCTGTCAGCCTACCCTCTGTGCCTGGGCACATCATGGAACAGAGCCCTCCAAGAAGCTATGCTAAGGCACGTGGAGGACAGGGACAGGATTTGAGACAGCCAGCATGACTTCGCCAAAGGCAAGACCTGCCTGACCAACCTAGAGGCCTTCTGTGGTGGAGTGACTTCATCAGTGGACAAGGGAAGAGCTATGGATGTCATCTATTTGTGATGACTCTGATCATTGCAGGGGAGGTTGGACTAGATGACCTTTAAAGGTCCGTTCCAACCCAAACTATTCTATCATTCTACGATTTTCCAGTTTACTCTGGAATGTTATTCATGAGTGATCAATATTACTCCAAAAGAGTCAATAAAAATATAAAACCAACAAACAACGGCTATAAGTTGCCAAGTTCTTCACGTCACGGATTATTTCTCTTTTGATTTTTATACAGGATCAAGTGTCGAGTGGCACACTATCATGATTTAGTTAATTTACTGGTATTTCACAGTAGCTTCATACAACTTTTATTTTCTCACCGCAAGTGCCTAACACCAGGAAATTCAGAGATGATTAAGAGCAACCTTCACTTATTTCATAGGAAGAGGTAGTTACCTACCTCCATAATATCCTCTAAATTCTCCTCAGCATCTGCTTTTTCAGTCATCAGTTTGGCAGCTTTGAAATACGTCTTCATCAGCAGATAACCCCTCTTGGCCCCATTCCAGTGAGAACGGGGAATTTCCACCAAACCATAACCCAAAAGCAACACAAGAAGAAAGAGACCCCATGTGTTTGCAGCAGCTATCCCAATAGTCTGGAGTTGGTTCCTAAGGAAAAAAATCAATAGCACAAACAAAAAATAAAAACCAGAAACAAGTAAAATCCTCCTAGCCCACTCACAAGAAAGCAATCTTGAAGTATCTATGCACCAACATGGTTTTCAAGTTTCCAGGAACAGACTGAGCATCATGTGTAATTCTTGCCTAGGGCCAGTCTGCTACTTAGTTGTATTAAAGCTGCCACAATTTTTCTGTATCTCCCCACGTGTCTTCCCTCTCTGGGGAAGACAAAAATCTTTGTTCTCAAAGGAGTATGTTCCTTTAGGAAACAAAATGAACTTAGAAAACCTATTGAAACTGAGGTACATGACAGTGTTTACTACTGTATGTAGTATGGAAGACCATCAACAATGTTATAAATACCCATTATTTTAACTTACCTTATGGCCTTTAAATAGAATCTACAGTAGACAGAAGTGCTACACAGGAAACACGGACACAGACTTTATGAAAGATGTTATTTGGAAAACACTGAGAAAATTTCTGCACAAACTTTACAAATGCATTTGTAGGGAGAAAAAAAACCCCATTCCAAATATAAAGGATTCCTCTGCCTTAAATATCAAAATCAGACAACCAAAAGACAAATCTCTATAGTCTGAGCTCCTTTCCCTAAAAATGTTAACAAAACTCTCCAATTGCTTAGCAAAAACCAGATCAACTAAAATTGGGTTTTTTTAAAAAAAGATTAATTTCATTTACAGAAGAGATTACCTGCGACAATTTCATAAGAACTCATGTAAGTGCTTAGAATGTTATTCTTACCATTGTAAATTGAAGTTTGGGTTTACAGCCACATATATTAAAAATGCTCCAAAAATTAGCAAGTACGTGCCATAATAGATTGCATTCTCAATCAATGCAGTTTTAATCTTTCCAGTAATGGAGAACCCTCCTGATCTAGCATATGACTGCATGAAAGGTAGCAGAATCCTAGGAGGAAAGCAAACAAAACCAAACCACATCAGCCAAAAGAAAAGAAAAAAAGTTAGTTTAGTAGTGGCAGGATATGCTAAAGACTCCCAAGCTTCTAACAAAATTAGCTAGTTATATGTTTTTATTCTAGATGTAGTGGTCTGATGGCAAACCTTAAAGAAGCTGTAGATAACAAATACAGTTAGCTTTACTATGAAAAATGTGTGTTAATGAAGAACTCGCTATCAACCCTGACATTCTTGACTGAGCTACAAAAATAATTATTTGATGGTAGGCTGGCCAGAAAACACACGTGAATCTAACCCAAAAGGGCAGACAGTATGTTTGCTGTAGCTATATCTATAGCTTTATATAATATATCCAAATAATTTACAACATTACTCAAAAATTACCAACTTATTCATGGAGTTACTTTGTTGTCCTGTTGCCTAAAACCCATTCTTTTCAGACAATCTATCCATAAACATGTCTATGTGTAAATTGCTCAGTTTCAACTACCAAAGTGAAACAAGAGTAAATGGCTGCCACCTGACAAAGGAGCCAAAAAAAGTATGCTCAGTTCAGTACAGTAATTATTAGAAAAGTTTCACTGCTAGTCAATAATATATTACTATATTCGCTCTGTGGAAGAGGGATTATGTGGAATAGCATATAGAGTATGCTATGACTGTTGAGATGTTGCACTTAGAAATTATATCATAGCCTGTCATATTCTTTTGCCTTACTTACCATGTTAAAAACTGCGACGTCCAATATACAACACGCCAAAAAATTGGCATAATTCCATTAGGAATATAACTCCATGGTTTGAAACATTTTTGCTTGCTGCAACAATGTAAGGAAGCTTATTGTTAGTTGTAGGGCCAGGAGCGTAAAAACCATTTTCTATTAACTCCCCTACCTAGAAAGGTCTTTGAAAATAGCATAGAAGTAATAAACTGTTTGAATAAGTAGTCAACCATCAAGTACCTCAAAAGAAAATAAATTCAGTCACCACTTAAAAATACTTATCATTCTCCTGATCACAAATAACATATCTGGACAAGACAGTTTCTTAAGAGATAAGAAGAGTAGCTCAAAGACTGAAGAAAAATAAGCAATTAAGGAATTTAAGGTTACAATTTTTCTTTTTGGGCTGGAGGTACTTTCTTCATGTAAAGAAAAAAACACTTCTGTAGATAGGTGACCATTTAGCTTTAGTTAGTGCACCAAGTTTTTAAAAAATATCTATGGATCCTATCACCTAGCTCTACTATGCAGAGCATTTAGTGGTAAAAAAAGTGTATTAGTTATTTCTTCCGTCACCCAGCTGGATTTAGTCAGGCTTATAGAAACTTTGACTTTTCGAGCCAGTACTTTTCTGACAGGTAATGTTTACTTCAGAGTATCAGAAAAGCCACGAGAGCCTTTTAGTAAAAAAGAGCAAAAGACAAAGCGTCCATCTACACTAAGACACTTTGAGGTTTTCCCCCCATATCTGAGTAATGAATCAATGGTGACTCAAGGGGCAATGCAGTCAATTTAATACAAGTATCTATTGAGAAATAATTGGCATTTTCCAGGGTCAAACTAGTTGAGCCTGAGTTGTGAGTTTTTATGTACACGGCTTAAATATTTTCAAAACTATCAAATTACCATAGAATGACAGCTAGTGAAAATAAAGGTTTCAAACAAAGTTTTCAGATCTGAGTTGCACCAACACAGAATCTGTCCAGTTACTGTTTAAGCTGATATTTCTATTTTATATACTCAAGTCATATACTATAGTAAAACATCCATCAGCATGTTCTGAAACTATAGGTAAAATGAAATAGTTTTTAAATTCTGTACATACCTAACTATGTTTCATTAACACACACTGGATGGTCTTAAATAAAGGATAAAATGTTGTGCCACTAAGTCTGGCATTTTACTGTTCTTCCATGGATATACAATATGCAGGTAGTCTCCACTTTGGGGCAACAAAGCTGGCAATACTTTCTATGGATGTATAAAGTAGCATCTTAAATGCTCTTACAGGTAACTACACTACACACATCTACAAGATACGGAAAT
The DNA here is from genome assembly GCA_013398295.1 of Chionis minor. Taxonomy (NCBI): domain Eukaryota; kingdom Metazoa; phylum Chordata; class Aves; order Charadriiformes; family Chionidae; genus Chionis; species Chionis minor. The sequence continues at coordinate 413,882 of VZSF01005824.1, read as the reverse complement.
AGCCAACAGAGACTAAAGAATGAGCAGCCATGGAGAGAGCCCACATTCACCCACATTCCCCACGTTGTAGTGTTACTTCCTTCCTGCCACAGGACAGCGAGCAGGCTATTGTTACTTTGGCAGACTATAGTACATTTCAGATAACTTCAATTACTATATATATGCAATTATAATAAGCAATTAGATATGCTGCTTATACATAATACAAGCTTCCTAAATTCATTCATAAGGTATAAAAAAAATGAGATTTTGAAGTCCTTTAAAATTGTGAAGGAAAGAAAAGCATTCACCAAGGTCTTTCTTCATAGATAACCAAGGTTGCTCGAAAAGCTTAGTTCTACTATTTTAACAAAAAAATAGAAAAAATCTAGCATGAAACTTGAAAAAAAAAAGTCGACTATTTAGGTAATCAGTTAGAACTACTGTATAAATTACTAACAATAGATGCAGATGCATTTCCCTTTCCATCTTTCCTCACCCTCCTGTATACTTATGATCTTCAAATATCATATCACACAGATAACATTTGCCTAGTAGTCTTCAAAACACAGTACACTCCTATTGTTTAAAAAAAGAAAATCATAAAATACTTCTTTAAAAACAGTCTAATAAAGAAAACACATAGCTTATACCTTGGAGCAAGAGTAACGTAAGAGCCATTACTTTCTGCAGGGCTGGAGTTAACTGCAAGTTTGCATCGATTATAAATAGTCTAAAAGACAATTAATTTTATATCAGTGACCAGAAAAACGTTAAACATAGTAAACGTAAAAAACAGTAAGTTACATTCTTAAAGACATTTCCTGTACTCCAGATTTGCATTTGTGAGCAAGTATACTAAAAAACTCTCAGAACAACATGCAATCTGCCGGACAAGCAGTAAAAAACTAAAAGTGTTTTTATGTTGCCTACAAAGACAAAAAAATGTTATAAACAAATAATAAAGTTTTAAAACATTTGAAATAACTTGTTATCTGATGAGATCAACAAAAAATACAATTAACTGTAGACACACACAGTCATGCAAAAAAGGTAGCAAGTGTTTAGTTTAATAAGATACTACTTGGAAAATTTATTTGCTGTTTAAGACATCATCTTCTGAAATTATGATTTAAAAAAATACCATACACATTTTATGCAACTAAGCAGAAAATTGCACAAGTTTCTTACCGTACTGACATCCAGAGGCAGTATAAATACAATAAGAAAGCAAAGATACCAAGCCAATAATGTTGCTATGATCACCAGCCTATGCTGTTTCTTGAAGTCCCCATACCGATGAAGTAGGAATAAGGCCAGAAAAAAGACAAACACTATCTCAAGGCCCAATGCCGCACCACTCATTATTGAATGTTCACTCCAGCCACACAGCGCAGCTCACTGAAGAAAGCAGATCAGAACTGTAAGACAAAAAGACATTTAATTACATTAAAATCTCTGCAGGATTTTTACGCAGAAAAGAGTTGCTTAACAGTCATTTTAAAACATATTCATAGACTTTTCTTATTTCATGACAATAACCCTGATCAGATGGAAGATTTTCATCAAGGTGCTTTAAAGTCCTCTGAAGAAAGCAAAATATCATGTCATTCCAATTTTGTCGCTTCTAGCAACATATTTGGATAATTCCTTTTCATCTTCTTGATATACAATAGATCCAAAAGTCAAATCTCTGTCCTTGTATAAGACTATAAGCCTAGCTTTTAAGTCAGTATAAACTTCAAAAGAAAATCTATTCTGCTTTTATTTTTCTATTAGAAGAAATCAGCTAATTTGGACAAAGGGTTAAATGTTTCAATTAAATGTTTCCGGAAAGTTTGTTAATGGACCGTTCCTCAACCATGCATTTAAATTCTGTATTCAAGAGTTAACAGCATAAAAATACAGCAAAGTATACGTTCGACTACCTCTGATATACCTCTTTTAGGTTTGAAATTTCACACAGTAATAGGCAACATGCTAGCTAATTCACCTTACTATCCCTCTTCTGTTCTTCAGAAAAACAAAGGTCTCAATTCATTTGTCATTAGTTTTGCCATGATATATTTTTGCTTTGCTCATCCTTCTGGGTTTAGTTACTCTGTGTTAGTACTGCTAGAAATGCCTAGAAAGTTCATACATCTTCATACAAGCATGCTGTTATGCAAAGGGACAGTGAACTGCACAGATTTCCCTGACTTGTTACATCGTTAGTTAAAACTGCTTCTGACCTTTTTAATAAGCATCATTTTATCACAGGCACACATTTTAAAAAAAAAGATGGTTATTATTCTGGTCAGGTTGACTTGCTTGTCCATCAAGACTATCATTTTAGCTGGCTTAACTGAAACAGTTTTTGCTATGGCTTCCCCACTGTTGTATTTTCAGTGCTTTTACTTTTCACTCGAACTTTAGAGGTTAAAAGAAAAGCTACTACAAAAATTTCCTTAGATTTACTTTTAAATCCCTTCATAACTTGTCAAAGTGAACCATCTCCTTCACTAATCTCTCAGTGTACTGCTTAAGCAGATCTGTAATGTATGAGGGCACTAACCAGTGAAAAGTGTGTTATTTTCACTAACAAATTCCAAAGTTTGTTATACTGGTACTTCCTTGAGGACCCACAGAACAATTATTCTCTGATTTTTACCTGAAGATTTGTTTCCCCTTATTTTGCTATTTAATCATGTTTAATTTCCAAATAGTGAGAATAGCCTGTTCACTCCATATCGGCTGTTATACCAAGCATCCCATATTCTGAAAATAGCTCCAGTTACTTTGCCATTTCTTATTGAAGATGCCCACACTCACTTATTATCTCCTGCCTTTGATATAATGTATTTCTCAAATGATTAGTATTTCTGTTAGGTCAAAACATCCCCTTAATCTGCCTGTACTACGTTTTGGCTAGATCATTTTTATGATATGAATGCCGAATGCAGGATACCTAACCTATTTCTCAATCACTTATTATAAACAAGTCCTTGTCTATTCTATTGTATTATTCTTGTTTCCTCAGAAAACAGAGACTTTTGTACTGATAGTACAGTAGNAAAAAAAAAAAAAGAATGGAAAAGAAATACTATATATGGACTTTACTAAGGCAGTACTATCTGACATGTGCAGCTTTGGCTGCCCATTACAGCCACACCTTACACTATGTCAACAAAAAAATTATACAGCATACCTTCCATTAGCCACACCTACACAATTTTTTACTACAGTCACACCTAAAAAGCTGCTATGAAAACAGAAGGTGAAAAGTTTTTATGCAAGATGCTGCACTCAGTTACTACCATGAGGGAGCTTCCAAAAAGATTATAAACATTTACTGAATATACTAAAATAGAAAGGGAACCGAGTCCTACCACAACTTAACTCACTTTCAAAGCCAAAAGCAACTTTGCAGTTATCAAAGTAAACTACATTTTTCTGTTCTTCACCTGGCTCCTATGTTAGTCTGAAAATACAAGAGGAAAGGTCTAATTTTTACAAGACTGCAACTGATGACAAATAGGAGTTGTTTTGAAATAATGTATACATATTTTCAAAATTACAGTTCAAAATTTTTGGACAGAAACTATTTAAAACTAGTTAGCAGCACAAATAATTAAATGGAAAAAAAAAGAAATCCACGAGGTGAGAAATGCAATGCTTGAGAGGAACGCTTACTGTGAACTAAATCCTGCCTAAGACAACAGCCATGTCTGGGACCTGTGCTACTAGACTTATTTGATCTGACCTTAAAATAAATTACTGCAGGCTATAAAGCCATGCCTTCCTGTGGCAACCAGCACTTGCCTCTGAAGCTGGTTGTTAGCTCAAAGAAAGCAAAGTTTCTTATCCGTAATTCTGCCTCTTCATTTTATTTAGACAGGCTTCTTGCTATTAGCATGCAGCTCCCCACTATTAGCACGTGATTTCCTAGTATCAGCTGGCTGAAATTCCTGAACCCTGAAAGAATGTTCTCCTGAGATCAATAAACTACTTCAAGAGACTCCTCTTGTACTCCACAACCTTCAACTGCTTAGAAGATGCTCATGTTAAGTAATGACAAAAAGCAAAGACATTGCTAACTCTGAAGGAAAGAGTATCTATTGCCATACTTTGTTTCTGGAGAGTAAGTCAAGTCAGCTACAGATTAATACAAATAAGATCAAAAGCTGAGGTACTGGCAAATAAGATCAAACACTTTGTCAAACACTGACACTGGCACACTCTTGTGTAGGCTTTGGATTTTCTTGCTTTGTTTCAGACATAAGACAAAATCAGTAAGTTCTCAATGTTGTGAATGGAAGAGTTTGGTTATGCCCATATAGGACATACATTTCAAAATTCTGTCATGAAATTCTCTAGAGTAGAAACCTAGCTAATAAGGCTTTGCAAGCACATAAATGGTTTGGTTCACACTTAACGCCCTTGAAGCCTCTCTATTATCAACAGTATTAAATAACCTTGCCAACCTGAAGACTAATCACGCTCAAGACAATCTACATTACAAATGAACTAACTACTCTGCCTGGTAGATAAATATTCAAGTTACTAAATGAAATAGCAGAGAATGAAAAAACCCACACTTTCTTAGAGCTTTTATACAGCACCAAATTTAACAGCTAAGTCACTCCAATATTATATTCTTACAGAAGGGCTAAAAAGAAGAGAACATACCTGTGAAGAAAGCACCCTGGTCTCACTAAAGTGTACTCCAATAACCCTTTAATCAGAAATCTCTGATCAGACTGTACCACCAGTTTTATTCTTTTCAAACTTTGCAGGAAAGCATTTTACCAGCAGATTGTTCATTCTGCAAACTAATGTAATTGGTGCTTCAAGCCTTCCCAGTCACTCTAATATCACACTTTCTGCAGATTCTCATTGCTGCCCTTGACACTCTCGCCAGCTTACCTACATCCTTCTGCACTGAGCTGGAATCCAGGCAATAGCCCAGCTAATGCCCAAAAAGGCCTGAAACGTTGCTTCACATGCCTTACCAAAAGGTATACGCAGAAGTAGAACCTCCATGGTGTTCCCTTCAAATATTCAACCTATTAGGCCCTTCAAATTCTTCCCCTCTAAGAAACACAACACTGTTTAGACTACCCTGTATTTGCGTAGCTGATCGCTCCTGCTTAAGTGCAGGCACAAAATACTACTCATTTGTACCCTTTCCCCTCCCACAGGCTTCCTCAATCTTCAATACATTTTGATTTCCACTGCAACACCCAAAAAGGTCTGCAATCCCTCCTAGCTTCGTGCCTTCTTAAGTTTTAATAATCACATTATTTCATTTTGGAAACTCTTTGTAAAATAATGAAGAGTAGTTCACAAGAGACTGACCTCCTTAATCCCAGCTGTAGCTGTTCCCAACTTTTCTTCCCCAGCAAAAACATCCTAAGAAACAGAATCAAAAGTGCTGCTAAAGACCAAATATAAGACACCAACTGATCCTCTCATATACATTCAGTGCCAGGAGAGGTTATGGAACAACTCATCCTGAGTGCACTCACATGGCAAATGAAAGACAAGCAGGGGATCAGGCCCAGCCAACATGGGTTCATGAAGGGCAGGTCCTGCCTGACCAACCTGATCTCCTTTTATGACCAGGTGACCCGCCTGGTGGATAAGAGAAAGGCTGTGGATGTGTCTGGACTTCAGTAAGGCCTTTGACACAGTCTGCCACAGCATTCTGCTAGAGAAGCTGGCAGCCCATGGCACTGACAGGTGGACTCTTCGCTGGGTTAAAAACTGGCTGGTTGGCCGAGCCCAGAGACTGGTGGTGAATGGTGCTAAATCCAGTTGTCAGCAGGTCTCAAGCCGGTGTTCCTCAGGGCTCAGTTTTGGGGCCAGTCTTGTTTGATATCTTTATTGACGATCTGGATGAGGGGATTGAGTGCACCCTCAGTAAGTTTGCAGATGACACCAAAT